>WAAE01001237.1:294387-817033 GCA_013400495.1 Nicator chloris
ATAAAATAAAATAAAATAAAATAAAATAAAATAAAATAAAATAAAATAAAATAAAATAAAATAAAATAATATACAGCAGCTACAAGAATAAAACTCTGAATCTCACCAGTATCAGATCCCAGTGGATGTATTTCCATCTAGGAGTAATGCATTGCATATGGACTCAGGGCTGTATTGGCCCTTTGAAGATCATGGGAATTTTGCCATTTATTTCTGTATAAAAAATAAAATGCTGAATACTGAGCAAGAGTCTGGTTGGCTCCTGACTGAAGCACGCTGCAAAGGGAAATCCTCCCAGGCTTTCTGTCCAAGGACTGCTGCCTCCACTGAGTCTCACACAGGTAATGTGAGTTTGAAAAAGTTCAAAGTGTTAGAAATTGAGGGTTTGGATATAGTCTGGCAGCTTCATTGCATCCACCCATCTACAGCTGGTGACAGGACGTGATGCCGTGGGATGTCAAGAAGATTGTTGGGTGACTTTCTCCTCTGTGTCCCTGCTCCATGGGGAAGTGCCTTTGGAATCTTTTCACTGCATGTGGGGAAACTGGAGAGAGGGAGGAGAAATGGAAATCCAAAGAGCCCATGGGAGACATCAGAACAGTGTCTGGGGCTACTCACTTTCCAGGTTGAAATTGTTCTGCTCTGTGTAGAACTGATAATCCTACCACTCTGCTCATCTGACAGCCCAGGTGAAGATGACCTTGAGGCATTAGTGCCCAGAGTGTGCAACCAGAACTCCAGACATCAGTGAGAAAACAAGATTTCTCTACACCCTCTGGGCCACCAGACCCTTGATCCCCACCCAGTCAGTGGAAAAAAGCTGCTGTTGAATGGTTAAATAGTGATCTCTTCTGGCTGACATAGAGGTGCTTGCACTAGCAGTCAGCCTGAACTGCTCTTTTCTGAGCATCAGTGCAATGAAAACTCCTCAAATACAGCTTTAAACCTCTGTGATCCTTGTGGATCCCTTCCAACTGAGCACACCCTGTGATTCTGTGATCTCCTGTCATCTCTCCACTGATGGACAGTTTCAACACATAAAAGTTCTGCTAAAGCCTGAACTTATATCTCTTCCCCTCCATCCACCTCCACCTTGTGATTAATGTGCCGGAGGAGCAAGTAGAAGCTGATCTTCAAGGAGCAAAGAGTTAGTTGCACAACACACCTCCAGCCCTGTGGACTGCCAGCAGCTTTTTTTGACAATTGCAACACCTTCACAGTCCTTGTTCTCTGCAAGCACTGAGTCCTTGTGCCAGGGACCACGAGGTCTGGGTGAAACTTTCTTCAGTGTTCAGAAATGATCAGTTCTTGATAATGAATTTAGCCCAGGTTGTGCCACTTAGTGATATATGTTGATGTATAGCAGCAGCATAACAGTAAACAGATTTCCATTCCTGCTTTTCCTCCTCCTGGAATTTAAGCTGAAACACAAAAATCTTTCAACTTTTGTTGTCCTCCAAAAGGAGAAGGGAAACTCGTATTTTTAAGCAGCTCATTTGCAAAAGAGTGCTAAACAAGATGAAGCAGAGTCTCTGCCAAAGGAGTGGAACAAAGATTTCACATTTGCTCAGCAAAAAAAGCTCCCTGTTCCTCGCTCAGCTCCCTTTTGTTATGGGATCAGTAGGAGACATAGTTCAATTCCAGCCACGAGTGACCTGACTAATGTTGATATCTTGCAGCATCCTTCAGATCAGTGAATAAATTTGCACCCTCAGGGATTAGCTGCAACGCACAACCTTTCTATAAACACCCTTATTTTATGCAAGTAAGCGCTGGGGATTACCCTTGGCAACCCCACCCAGCTTTGTGTCCCATTTTCTGCTTTCCTACAGGCTTAAAATGACCATCCCCTTCAAACCTTTTCCCGTGGATGAAGTGCTATTGAAGCCACAGCAGCAGCTGCCTGGATAACTCTTCCCCATGGGTACTTCAGAACCCTCTCACCAACAATGTGATGTTCTTCATACCAGGTCAACTGTCCCAAAGAGACGAGGAGTTCATAAGCTCTGTTTGAAAACAGATTAGGGGTGAAAAGACAGGAGGATATCCAGTCTGAGCAGAGTAAAGCTTAGGAGAGCAAGAAAAAATCAGTGAAAAAGTAGAACTAGGGAAAGAAACAGTCCCAGAAGGCAGCACAATTCCACTGCTTGTTTGACAAGAATCAGAGAAAATGCAGAAGCAATTTTGCAATGATTAAATATTAAAAATAATAATAATAAACTGATGGCTTGAGGCAAAAGGGAATGAGTAGATGAATGGAACTGCATAGATAAAAAAGATGGATGAGGCAGAAGTTTCTGGGAAGGAAGCTATCTTATGAACAGGCTAGAATTCAGGAAGGAAATTCCCATGGTAGGAGAAATACACCAAAACCAAGATATTTCTTGGCCCTTGTTCTCAGTAAGGGAGTTCTGAAACACTGTGCCATGTCTACGCAGGCAGCTGGGATTGCTGAGATTTCACATCACTTGCATACTTGGAATTCCTGGTGAAGGAAGAAAGTGAGGATGAGTTCCCTTGGTAGTTCCCTGTCACCTTCCAGGTTGCTGGCAAATCCTGCATTGCCATCAGACCTTTCTCCAGCTGCCTCCAGCTCTAGGAGTATTTATTTTCTTTACTGTCAGGGCTCACATGGGTAGATAAACAACACAATCCCAATAAATGACGGAGCTCATGCAGCTGAGGACCACGACACCTACTGGGATGAGTGGCTGCCAGTGGCCCATGGGCCATTGCATGGAAAAGGGGCAAAAGCATGAAATCTGAGAGGGAGCTGAAGACTGCCGTGACCTGTACCCCAAGTCCTAAGGCACGGCAGATCTGGGGCACGACAGCTCTCACAACTTCCTCACCAACACTTCTATTAATCTGTGTGTGATTTTGGTAACAAGAGGAAGCAGAGGGGGAACCACTGATGAAATAATCAATGGAAACCACAATGGGGACATCTTTATAGGCTGTAAGATCCATGGAAGCCACAAGCAATTAATTTGCAACAAAAAACACCTTTAAGAAACCTTTTTTTTTAAGTAATTCTAGAAAAGCATAACACAGCAGGAGCTGCACTTTTTATGAAGTTTTGAAACCCAGTCCAAGGGAGGTCATTTTGTACTTTATAGCCCTTATGTTCAATTTTTAATTATTAGCTTTTCCCCCTTGTAAATTTAAATCCGCTTCCGTTACATTTAGGGAACAATAGTGAAACCCTCCTGTAGCTAATTTAATGCCTTTAAATTCCCATGGAAGGTAGCCAAAGATCTTTTATCCTCATGGACAGTAAAGTGCCTACTTTATTTTAGGGAAGGCAAGTTCAAATCCTGCTATGGCCATAGCTATTAAAAGAGACAGTTGGTTAACTTTTTGTTGTTTTTTATCAAGATGGCTAAGGAACAGTCCTTGTTCATTAAGATAAAATGGCAGTGAAATAAGTAGCAGCTTGTCCGAAATATTTCATCTTCCCTAAAGATCATCAGGGAAAACAATAGCTTGATCCCATAGAAATGAAATGGGAGGTTTATCTGTTCCTTCTTATGAACCAAACTGTGACCTATTAGCAGCTTGATGCACTTACAGCAAACATCTTTCCACACCAGAAGACACCTTTTCAACCCAAACTTCTGCTGTCTTGGTTGAGAAGGCCTCAATGCTTAATACACATTATCCTGTACATTTAATAAACATTAATAAGTCAAATCTCAGCTATATGTGGAGGGAGATATACAGTTCGGTTTAATAGGTCACAACCTGGTTCATAAAAATTATAACAATTTGATTTTCTTTTGATGTTCCCATGCATCTTCAGGTTGTATCTGGTTTCGTGTGGGTGCATTGGGTGTGCTGAGGGCACGTGAACTTCCCAGAATCAGGGATTGTCTGAAAGTAAGTTATCAACAGCTCTTTTTTTCCCTTTCTGTTTTCTTCTCAGTTTCTGATTACATTCTAAGAATTTTGCACACAGATTCTGGAAAAGCAAAACAAAACCCTTTTACCAAATAATTTTGGTGAGCAATTCCTAGACAAAGCTCCCCAACACCACTTCACTGTTGGGTCAGTTACCAGCATTATTCAGTCTGAATATTGCCTTTATTAAGATCTTGCAATTTGTTAGTACTTGGGTGGTCTTGTGGAAATCTACTTGCAAAACCAGCACACTCTGCAAGTGGTATTTCAGTCTGGGAGGGAAGAAAAATCTATATTTATTTATATGTCATAGAAAGCCAGATTTAAACCTGTACCCCTGAATCTGTTTCATCCAAGCATAGACACACCAGTTATCTTTTACTGCACGTACGTCCAAGAAAGATGCACACACCAGAAAGTGACAAGATCTGTGTGCAAATGCCTCGTTAGGCCAACCAAAAATGCTGAAATGAGCAAATGATCTGCCTCAATAAATCCTCTCAAAGTCTGGGGAAGGGTTTCCTTAGTTTGTGGGTTTTTCCTAAGAGTTTTGGTCTAATAAAACAATTTTGGTCTTATAAAAATTAACATCTCACCCTACAAGAGTTGCCTCACTTGTTTCTCTTGACCACCAGTGGTCCAAAAGCACCAGATGAGATGCACCAGCTCTCCAGAAACCAGGTGTGACTCAGACTGCTGGAAACACTTCACTTCCTGAATTCAGACCACTGTAATAGGAGTTTTTACCCACTACAGAGGTCACTTCTCATCCTTGGTTCAAATCACCTTTAATTCTGATGATTATTGGTCAGGCTTTTACTCTCATTTATGTATACATAAAGCTTAGTGAAAAACCCTTGTCCAAAAGTGATCCAAAGTGCATGTTTATGATCACTCAGGTGTTACAAAGGTGGCTCTTGATGGCTTTTACTTGATCTTAAGTACAGTATGTGGCTTTTTTTCCTGACCTTGTGCACACCGTTATAAACGTGCAGCTACTCCACCAGCAGCTCATTAGCCCGTTGTAAAAATCTCTGAGATAATTTAAGGGTGAATATAGTGAGGGGCAGGGGGGGAAAGAAAGAAAGAAAAAAAGAAAAAAAAAAAAGAAAGGAAAAAAGGAAAAAAAAAAAAAAAAATTGGAAAGTGAAAGNAGCTTTGCATGTGAAAGGGAAAATAGTGGGAGGAGGGTAAAATCACCAGGGTGAAGTACAACATGTTCAGCAGACTCCCATCCCTTGGCTGCCTGCCCGATGACTTTCCCGAGCAGAGCTCTCCTAGCAACCGCTCCCCAGCCGCTTGAATTTTTATGTATCGCTATGTCGGCGGTGATGTCACGGTTTCCATAGCTACTATCAGTTGGAGGAACGATGACACTTATGCTGCTCAGTAACTGAGAGGGGAAAAAGAAAAAAAAAAACAAACCAAAAAAAAAGCAAAGAAAAATTGTCCTGGCTGAAATATTCCGTGGAACTCTGGGAGCCGGCGAACGCAGAGAGCGCGGCCGAGCTTTCGCTGGTGGAGCCTCTCACTCCTCGCGCTCTCGGCATCACAGCTGCTGCAATATTCATCCTCCCCTAAGTGCTCCATTGTAGAAATTAAATATTGTTATTAATTAAACTCCCCCATCCCACAGGCTGCCCAGCCCTGTCTGGTTAGAGCACACTTGTGAGAAGAGAGCAGGCAATCCATTTGTCATGCGGTGACAACTTCTGGCATCGGGAATGGAGTGTTTCAATAAGAGAAGGCTTTGATCCTATTCATAACAGAGTATTTAAATAATTGCTAACCAGGCAGAGACTTCAGGCATTATCCCAGGGAGTGTTGCATTATTGCAAAAGGTTAAACTGAGCCATTGGTGCTCAGGAAAAAAAATAATAAGAGGGCTCAAAAATTTGGTCAAGGGATTAAGTTTGAAGGCATGGCTTTGCTGATGTGAAATAGAGCAGAGACCAGGAGATGGTCTGGACACAACGTTCCCTGAGAATGAGTCTGGAACATGGCACAGAGGAAAAAAACACAGCACTTGCAATATCACAGACAATTGTTTGGATTGCAACAACTTCCAGACTCAAGTCAGGGAGCTTTTGACAGAACTTTGAATTTTACAAAAGTACAAAATACTGAATATTCCCCACAATGACAATGTTGTTCTTCTCCACATTACCAAACCTTGCTCACAGTTTTGGGGGGCTTCACACATCTTAAGTGATCACATGCTAATAATAAACCTCTCAGGCATTGATAGCAAAACTTTGAAGGAGAAGGGGCTGCCTTTTCACTCAGTCAAACCACATCTTTCCCACTAGGGTTATTCTTAGCATTGTCTACAAAAAAAAAAAAAATCCTCCAGAAACAATCCTGGAAAAAAAAATCCTGAGAATAAATAATCCTGAGAAATAACATTTTGGCCAGTGTTGGACAGTGTGTGGTTCTCACATGGGATGTTGAAGGGATGAAATAACCTGGGGACCTTCTCTGTGGTTTGTGTTTGTAACTCTTTGGGATATGCCTGTGAAGGGAGTGAGCTGTTCAGCACATGCTGTTCCCCAGCCTCACAATGCAAATCACTTCCCCCAGAGATCATGTCCTCCCTGGTGCTGTGACCACCTCTGCACGTCTGTCTCACAGTTCTTCATACAGCTGGGACCAACAGCAATTCCCTGAGATTAAGATAACCACAGATTCAATTTAGGCACTTACAGGTGAGTGTCTGGCATCTAAATGCCCCTTGCAGAGGAAAAAGAACCAGTTAATACAGCTGAGACTCCACAGTGCTGTTCAGGCTCTCAGGGTAGACACCTGCCTCTGGTCAAACCATCTCTGGTCATCTGATGTGAGCTGAGATTCAGCTTCCAGCCACAAGAACCCCATGTAATTTCTTCACATTCATGTGGGATGCCATCAGGTATTTCAAATGTCTCCAGAATCTTCTTTCCTAGTTCTCCACATGCTTGTAGACTTCTTCATGCAGATGTCATAACCTCTGAGCTGTTTTCCGCTCATGCCTTCTATGATAGCTGTGGCCAGATTCAATTCTTGTGTATTGTCACGTACTGTCCCTTTGGGTGCCCTACACGTCCTCTCTGGTCTCCAGCTGCTGCTCCAAAACATCACAGGTCTCCTGTAAACCCTTTGTTCTCACCTCCCATCCCTTGTGGCCAGCTCCCACACTCTAGAGCTTTCCACAGAGATTTCCAGAACAGAGGCCATGCCTTTGGGCCCTAATTCAGTGCTCACCACCCATGCTTTGCTGCAGCGCCTGAGCAGCCTCAGTGATGCTGCTCCAGCTGTGTAAGATATCCCCATGTCATAAAAATCTCTGAGATAATTTAAGGGTGAATATAGTGTCCTTTAGCCCTGTGTCCTACCCTCCAGCCAGCTGTGCACATCACCAGCCTCCCTGTGCCAGCCTGGGGACAGACAGACACCTTCCAGACAACTCAGAGGAGAAGATGTAAATTGCACCCACCAGTATCAGAGGTGCTGAAACGACCACGTTCAGCCAGATGAGTCATTTCACCCCATGACACTGTCGTCTCTGAGCAGTGAGCTGGGAAATCAGGACATGAATTCTCACCGTGTCGCCCTTGCTTGCTTCATTTGAGATCCCTCGCAGGCCAAGCCAGCGCTAGGTGGGTGATCTTCACAAGATCAGACAACTGCACAATTGGCAAGGGCGCTGTGATTCCACGACCTACAGGAGTCACAAATCCACATATCATTCCCCTGAATGGTGGGACAATGCCTACACTCACCTCTGAGCCTTTCACACAGGCACTGGTGCTTTATTTCCCAGGAGATAATTAGATTTGCTAGCAGCCGTGTGCCTGCTTCCAAGTAATGCTGGATATGCTATTTTCAGGCATGATTCAGAGTAACCTACAGCAGCAGCTCTGAGGGTTGTTGGCAAGTGCTTTGTAACAGCACAGTAAAGTTTTTAATGTGCCATCATTTCATTTCAGTTGTTAACACAGATGTCTGTTGAAAGATAATGTTGCACATAACAATCTTTCAGGCACCAGCACAAGGCCACTTTCTCTGAGAGGCAGGTCCTTGGCAGAATTAATGCCTGAAACTCCCTCTGAAAATGTGTGGGAGCATTTCTCAGTCCTGATGCCGGCCTAGATAAGACCAGGCTTGTTAAAAGTGTGAATGTACACATCTGTACATTACTCAGGCAGTTTTTTCGAGGAATCTCTGTAATTGCACTCTTCATGCTACGATCTGCACGTGGGAATGACTCCCTGCATATTCACTTTGGTCATTTGCAGAGGTCCTTATGAGGAACATATGTAGAACTGTGATTGCTTTTGTGATCCAGAGACGTGACCAGCAAATGCAATCACCAGACAGTCCAAGGCTCATTCAGGAGGAATTAACCATTGATGGAGGATGTGAATGAAGAAAAAAACCCAACGATGTGAGCATGTGCACCTTCAGGCTTTAATGCTCAGCCCAGCCTGGCTCAGGGAAGGGGAGGAAAGCCTTCCTCTGGCTTGGTGCCCCATAGAGGGCTGTCAGATGGCCTCTGCACATTACTCTGAAGCCTGACATTGTGATTTTCTCCTGCCACCAGCCATCTCCTCTGTCCTTATGCATAGGAACAACAACAGAGAGCTGTGTCTAGCAGAAGCAGTTGGAGAAAATTCATCCTGGAGCTGATGACTGCAGAAGTGAAGCCACAGGAGTTAGCTAGTGAGGTTCTAGTGGCCCTCTTAGGGTCTTTGTGCAGATGCCTACCCCTCAATGGCACAGCATGGCCAGCAAGACTTCATGCCCATCTCCCTATCCTGATTCTCCATCACCTTTCAGCACAGCTGTATTGTGCTCCCAGTTCTTGGTCTCCTCCATCAGTGCACAGAGGAGGACCCTATCCAGATCCCTCAAGCATCTTTTCTCCTCTGGGGCAGCCCCTTGTCTCAGCCCAGAGTGAGCAGACACCTCTTGCAAAGCGCGACACTCCTGTGTGAGAAAACACCCTGGACCTCCCCATCATTCTCACTCCGGGCCCTCCCTGGGTGTTTCCATCTATCCCCCCCTGCAGCCCAGCCCCTCCATGCGCTGTGAGACAGATTTCCCCGCCGTGCCGCGGCCCCCGGAGGCTCCGGGCGGGTTCCCGGCGGGTTCCCGGGAGCGGCACGGGGCTGGCACCGAGCGCTCCGGAGCCGCTCGGCACCGCCCGGGACGCGACGCTGTTCGCTCACGGGCCCGGCTCCCATTGTCACCCGGTGATGAATGGGGCAGCAGCGCGCCGCAATCCGCTATTTGTTTTAGAGGTCAGTGTCACACTGAAGGGTATTCTTCACACACCCAACCGGGGGTTGGTGCTGACGTGACCAGAGTGGTAAGTGCACCCGGAGCCCCCGGTAGCTCCCATTGTCCCGAGTGGGAACAGAGCTCTTTTGAAGACCTTGCCCATAAATTATCCGACACCCCACCCCGTGCCCCCGCCCCCGCCACTCTCTGCCAGCTCCCCACTCATGCTCTGATTCAAACACCAACTCGGGGGTGATGGGCTTGTGCCATTGTTTTAAGGTTTGCTGCTATATGGGGCCATAGCTTCGTTCCTGCAGGAAGAGCACAGTACCTGGCATGAGCCCCCAGCCCTAGCGAGAGGATATCATGAGCTGGGCGGTGAAATTCTTTCTTTGTTTCTCTTTTCTCCCCCTCCTACCTCTCAGCATCATCTAGTCTGATCTGACAGCCCACAGGGGAATGCACAGTGCAGGGGCAGGCAGCAGTTGCTGGGAAGTCAGCATCAAACAGGACAGGACACCATCCTTTTGCCTGGCTTTGAAAAAAAGGCTGTTTAGATGTTTCTTTCTTTTCCTTTTGCTGGTGCTTTTGAGGTTCCCACAGGAGCTACAGTCTGAGAGACCACATGTTGGGCTGGTGTTTCCAAACAGGACACACACGGGACTGGCTTGGTACAGATGTGTTTAAATCCTCACCTCTCTCCCTTCACAGGCACAGGGAGGACCTACATGCTGAGATTCACCTGTCTAGCCAGGTGTCTGTCCTGGCAGGGAACACACCATCCAGGGACCATGTAAAGCAGAGGAGGGGATGTTGCAGAAATAGACACAGTTTTCCTCCTCATGTAGCCTGAATATAACAAAACAGCCACACAAAATGGAGGCAGAGGTCAATATTTTTGAGGATGAAGTTGAGACACAAAGCTTTCCAGTTGCCAGACCCACATTTCTTTGTTTAATTTTAGGATGATGTAATGCCAAGTCCAGATGCCACGCCCACAGATGGAGAAGACTCCAGTAGGCTTAAACCTGATTGCAGTACATATTTTTTAACACTGACCATACCAATCACTTGTCATGGCTCTGGTGTGCAGAAAGTCATGAGCCCTTACAGTCAGCCAGGTTAAAGCAGATGAATTTCTCTGGATTTTTCTGCATATCCTAGCCTTGGAGAGGAAGTGGCCTTGATTGCCAGCAGGTCATCCGTGATTCCAGAACATCTTCCCCATTTGGCACAGCACACCAGAGTTGTTGCAGCTTTTTACTCCTTTGCACAGTAACTTTTGCTGCCATGTTTCATATTAAGAGTCAGGAATTTGTGACCTTTTGCAGTGCAAAGATCTGGAGATTACTTACCAAAAATAAAGTAGTCTATAAACTCCAAAACTGCTGCATGTGCATTGCTGATAGAGAAGAACAGTGAGGCACCTCTCAGTCCAGCCCGATAGGATCTGTGGTTGGGGAGGGAGTGTGTGTGTTGTACAGCAGATACTCAGTGTGGGGACCATGAAAAGCCTTTCTTCTTTTCTCACTGAGTGGCTTCTGTTGCTTCATACGAGTCTTTCTGTCAAAACAGCCCAGCCTGGTGGAAGTGTGATTAGATATGGCACCTACCCTGGTGAAAATATCTGCATGAAGGGTACAGGCTGTGGTGGGTAGGGGAGGGTGTGTGCTCATCCTTCCATTCCTGGTCTCCTCTTTGAGGTCTCAAGGCTGGCAGAGAGCGTGGAGTAATCAAATCCATTTCACAATCAAGTCTTTTCTCCTGTGCCTGGCTTGTCCAGGAGCAGTAAACTTTCAATGAAAGTACAATCATGGTTTTTTTCCAATACAAGAATTGGGGGCATCAGAGAGGGAGGATCAGATGTATTCAAAGCAAGCAGCAAAAAGTTCTTCAATCTGTGCAGAATTGGGCTGCAGGTCACTCAAACCCATGCAGTCAGCATAATCCTGTTCAGCTAAGGATGTATTTTATGATACATCACAGCAATTCATTTAAATTGGGGAATTCTCATTCCCCAGGACTAATTCCAGCAGATGGGACACGTCTTTGGGTCCACGCTCTTGGTGGATTTAGCAAGAATGCAACAAAAAATGAAAATTAAATCCTTCCAGATAGCCTGTGTTGACAACATCAAACAAACAGATGAAACAGGGAGAAAGGAGCAGTAATTAAACAGACAAATGAAGAGCTCATGGCCCACTGAGGCTCACAGGAACAATTCTGTGCAGGGTCAGTAAAGGGATGTAGGTGACCACAACTTCCCCAGATGATGTGGAGGCAGAATGAATTTCCAGTGCTGTGCACTGCTCAGAAGGCAAATATTAATACTGGGTGTGTAAAAAGGGGGAAAGATATGACAGGGTGTACAACAGTGAGCATTGCCTTACCTGCACATGAGCAGGACAGCTCCAGGAACCCAGGAGATCAGGCAAAAGCTCCAGTGACAAGAAATTTGGAAAATAGTCAGAAATATCAATCCCTTTAATTTATCCAAGACAGTAAAAAGTGACTTGAGCGTCCCTTCTGTTTCTGTATGGGGTTGCAGGTGAACAGGAGAGAAAGAGCTGGCAGCAGCCAGATGTTAGAGAGATGTGTCAGACAGCATTTGCCTAAGTGTAGGCAAACACATCTCAGTTTAGTTACCCAGGCCCTGGTATTGCAAACAGATCCCCAGCCAAGAGTGAGATTCCTCCCAGCCTAAAGCAAACAGGTGAAAGAGGGAACATGGAAACCACAACCAAGTGTTTTTTTCCCCTTTTGAATCAGAAAGGACTGTCAGGCAATCAGTTCAGCTGTGGACATCTACACTGTAAACACCCAAATTTAGGTAAGATGAATCCCACCAATTCAGGCTAGAAACGATGTACACATCTTCTAATGGCAAAGGTAATGAGCCATTGCAACAACATATCTATGGATACAGTGGATTCTCCATCATCCAGGGGTTTCAAATGAAGACTGAGCATGTTCTAACAGAAAATGCTGTAGTTCAGTCAGATGATGAAAACCAGACACAAAGTGGCCCTGGACCATAAACCTCTTCCCCGTGCTGTGTGAGGGTCTGGAAAGAGCCATCTTTTCCAGTCTTAAAAAGATTTTGAACCAATGTCACAAAGAGCTACTAAATATTTCATCAGTTCAAGATCTACAGATCATGTTTGGTATTCAAATACATCTTGCACAAGGCCACCTGGAAAATTAGTATTTTCCTCTTCACACACTCCTTTTCCTTTTCTGAATAAGAAAGGAAGCAAGCAAATGAGAGGACTATTCTGCATAAGTATGGCTTGGGTCTTTGCTAGAGTTGAAATTATTTGTGTCTTGTCAAAGGTGCAGCAAAAAAAAGTAGCAGTGGTCTTGTAAAAGCCAACATGACAAGAGCATTTGGTTTTGTCAGGTTTTTCCTGTTGTGCTTTGTTTTCAAAAGTTGCCTTGTTTGAAAGAGGGAAGCTGTTTGGCCACAAACTGCAACTGTCACCTCTTGCAGCCCCGAGACTTAGAGCTAAAAACATCAGTGGGAAGAGGGGGAGGGGAAAGGAGAGCACAGCCTGATCTTGAAAAGTGGTCTATTTAAATCCTCCTCCAAAACCACCGGGGAAGGGGGCAGCCATCTCCATCCCAACAGCCAGAATTGTGCAGAAATGCTCTTTGCACAAGGGTCTCTTCTTGTTTCTGGAGCGTCCTGTTGTGGGAATCACATCCACACTGTGCCTGGGTGCAGATTGTCTGCTGATTTTTTGTTTTCCTTAGAGAGTGCCAATTAATTACACCTCTAGCTTTCAAAGAAGTATCTTAATAAGCATGTCCTCTCTGCCAGCATGGCTTGTCCTACAGGTGTCACTTCAGCCTCTCTTCTCAGAGCTGCTCCACTCTGCTGGTGTCTCAAAGCCCACTGGAGATGGCACTGGGATCTGCCACACGCTGTGCAGGAAGGAAAGAGGAGCTGACACACACTCCAGCTTTAACAACAAAACTGTCCTCCCAAGTTTATTTGTATTTTTGTGAGGTCAAAACCCCAACATATTCAGATAAAGCAAGCTCAGAGGGCCCTTTAGGGTAGCATCAGCTCCTGGCTTGCAGATAATGTGATTGCATGTAAGAATCGTGCTTGGCTGACCACATTTTTGCAAGCATAACAACAACATGATGGTGAGAAGTGACCACGGTGGGATCCAGAGCAGCAATGCTGCAGCAAACAGTCCTGGATACAGTTATCTTTTGAGTCACCCTTCCTGCCAATATTTATAGAGAAATAAAAGGCTCTGGCTGGAAATGAAGAAGCATATTTTACTGGAACAACAGGCACATTTTGGCTGCTAAAATCATCCACAAAGCCTTTTAAAAGTGATCTCAGGCTGCGAATCTATCACTGGGCAAGGCGACTTAGAAACAAGTCCTCCACATCTTGAAACACTGAACGATGGATGGAAGGCTTTTTCCCATATTACTGGGAAACCTCACTCAAGAGGGACAGTCCTGCACCACCTGTGCTCTCAGTTTCCCTGTCCATCACTTGGTTTCCAAGATATGACTTTCCATGGAGGTTTCAGACAAGGCTAGTGGACCTGGAAGCTGACTGAAAACTGAATACCAAGGAATCATAGAACCATCAAATGATTTGGGTCAAGGGACCTTAAATATCACCCAGTTCCACCCCTCTGCCATGGGCAGGGACACCTTCCACTAGACCAGGTTGCTCAGAGCCCCATCCAATCTGGTCTTGACCACTTCCAGGGATGGGCCATAGTGTATCTTTTTTTCCTCATGTCAAGGGGTTCAAGTAGCCCTGAGCAGGGAAGAGAGAGCTATTGAAATGCCTGGCTGGGACTTTGCATCTTTTCTGCACTGATTATACACACCTTGGCTGACAGGTTCTCCTAAGGTAGTTTCTCAGAGTCTTCGTTCAGGACAGTTTCACTTTGTCTGACTGCACAAACATTTTGCATTCAGGAGTTCTACACAGAACAGGGATATAAGATAATAAAAGATGAATATTCTACCATGCCGTGTGAGAGACCAAAGTGAACAGAAGAATACAAATAACGCCTCCAAAGGTATTAAGTGGAGAACATGCCTCTCTTACCAAGTAAGCAGGAGAGGAGCAAAATATGGGGTTCTTGCTATTTCTGCCTTGATCTGTGGTAGTAAATTAAGCAGTGCCAGGAAATGTTCCCTGCTAGTGGAACTCGATGAGCCACACTTTTAGATCATCAGCACAGTCCCTGGCTGGTTTTTGCTCATGCAAACAAGCACTGCCTCAAACAATTCCTGGAAAAACCCATTTCCAACAGTCAGCTGTGAAATCCCTTTTCTTCGAGTGCTAGCTGAGATTACCAAAATGAAAATGGGACCTTCCATGCTGGTAGACTTTGCTATCTGGGTTTGACTCAACACTACAGGCAAACTGCTGAGATCTTTGGTTTCTTGCCCAGGTCCATCCCCTTGTGTCAGGAGTGAAGAAAGCACAAGACCCAGGTGATTCTGGAGCCTCTCACATGAAGGGAATCTCCTCCAGAGGATGGCTATGTGCTGTACCCTCAGCATCATCTTAGGGTCAGGAAAAAATAGAGCAGGACAGAATATCTTCCCCCAAGGTCTAGTAAATAGTGTCAACAAGGCCTGGGAGATGTTCAGCTCATCAAGTATGGGCAGCTGTGGGCTCAATGGAATTGCTCACATACAACATGCAGATGTCCAGGGGCACAAAGACCACGTTGTCTCCAGAGGTGGATGGAGAAGCTGCTCAGTGTTGGCTCACAAGCAGAGCAAATGCACTGGAAGGCTCTTAGCACTCATCTACTTGTGCAGTTGTATCTCTAAAAGACACAGGAATTTAAACTCCACCATTTACCAGCTCCTTTTGTGCATAAATAGCCTCATTTAAAAAAAAAAAATTGATGGTTTGTTTATTCCTGGAATAAATCTGTACTGGTATAACCAGTATTGCATAAGGGAGTGCTACTGGCAAAACAAGAGCATTCTAATTAAACCAGCATATCAGAAAAACTAAACAAAACCAGAAACCAACAAAAAAGCCCCACACCATGCTCATCAGCTGTAGAAGCAAGAGACAGCAGCTGCTCTCTGCTCTCACAACCAGAGTGGAATGAATCATGGTACTCGACCTGGATTTGCATCTAATTCAACTCTCCTTCTCTTCTCTCACAGTGACTGGGTTGAAGCTCACCCTGCTCCTACACAGTGAGGGTGTTTTAGCTTCACCCAGCAATTCCTCATGCTAGCAGTAAACTTCCCACTACTACAGAGGGCTTTCATATGTTTTTAAATGAATATCAAAGCTCTGCAGAGCAGCAGCAGAAGCATGGCATCTGCAAGCAGCCACTGTCTTATCCCTCCAGCTCAATTTTCAGCTCTAGGATGTTTCTTGGCAAAATCAACTCAGCAAATGTCCAGATTTATAGAGTTCAGCCACACAGCAACCTTTTTCAGGGCCACATGAACAGCTATTATTTAAAGCCTTTTACTGTGTTCAGAGAAAGGAACAAAGTGCACTTTCCCATTAAAGATTTAAAGCCTTTCTGTGGCAAAGCACATGTCACCCTGAAGGACATCTTGGGTCTTGCATGTAGATGCATCCTGTGCAACTTCCACGGCAGGATCAACGGTTTGGTTCTTGGTAGTGGGAATTTCTGGGAATTCTTCTGATCTTACCATTAGGTTATAGGATAAAATCTTTCTCAGGGGATTAGGAAATGTCTCCTACACTGGTGTATAAGGGTGTTTTATTCTGCACTGTGCAGAGCAAAGCAAAAGCACAAGAAATATCTTGGGGACACGAAACAATCCCCATGTTAATGAAGTGCTCTTCCCAAGGGCTTAGAGTTCAGCAGCAAGGCATAGACACATACATTTTTGGGCACATATCGTTAGGAGGCATTAAAGTGTTGTCACTTCTTCAGCAGTTTGTTACACCCTCTGCTGAAGGGCACTGCTCCCCACCCCTGAGACCTGTGTGCATCTTTCACAACATCTCCTGGATTATCCTGGCTGAACAACCTTCACCTGGGTCAGCCCAAGGCAAATGGGAAGAAATGCAGCTGGGCTGGCCCTGCCCAGGAAGAGAGGATGATGGAACAACTCTGCTTTTCTGGGACTGTAACCAGAGGTTGAGCCTGCAAACTTGGCCTCAGGCAGACTTTCAGCTCACCTGGGCTTGAAGAGCCTGTCAAGGTGGGCTCTGGGGGAGGATCCAGGGATGGATTCTATGCTTGGCAGAGACCACACCCTCCTTAGGAGCAGAGCTGACAACCTGGGAAAGAGAAAGGGGAGGAAAAGTGTTTTGGGCAAGAACAGGTCCTGCTCATCCTGGTGTTTTGCCCCTCTCTGTGTACAAGCATCCCTGTGGTCTCTCCATTCCAGAGGAAGTTGCTGGCAAAGGGAAAATCTTCCCTGCTGTCTGTTTCCTCCCAAGGCATAGATAGAAGTAAACCACACCCCCCAATCCACTCTTTATGCTTTCCACCTCCCATTCCACAGCATTTCCTATGACAGCTTGGGGGGGTTGGGGGATGTTTTTGTAGGGTTTTTTCCTTGAAGGCAGCTCAATCCCCGTTTATCTGCATTCCCTGGGCTTTCCTGCACACAGTGCTGATGGAATGCTTCCACGAGGAGCTAATTCCTGGCTCTGCACGGTGAGCACAGGGGGGCAGCAGGAGCAGGCACTGGGACAGCACCCTGACTGATCACCCCTCTCCCCATTCCGTGCCGGGGTGGGAGGATGGAGGGGAGAACTCTGCTCTGCTGTGAACAGACTCCCTGCCATGCCAGCAGCCCGCCACCAAGTGATGCCAGAAGAGCTTTAGTGATTTAAATGATGTACGTGATGGAGAACAGCTTGATTAATTCATAAGAATTGTAACTACTTGGGGCTCCATTCATCTGGAACGATCTGTGGCCCTGTCTGCCGGCAGAAGTCACAAAAGGTGCCCAGCTCTGGCTGCAGGTGATGCATCAGTCACCCCCTCCCCAGGACATGGAGCACAGAGAGCTCTTCTGTTCCTACATCAGAGTGACTGAGAGCAGGACAAGCACCAGGGATCTGCTCCACAGCAGAGAAGGATGGTGAGCCCCACCAGGCTCCTCTCCAGGGAAGGGGCTGCAGTCTAGGGATGTCTAAGTGCAGCTGGATCCTTCCAGGGTGAATGGTTTTTCAGAAACACTGCTGATTTCTCTGAAATATCAGCTGGCAGCATGTACATCCTGTGTGAGGACATCTGGCTGAGGCTGAACCCCGGGCCAGACACGGCTTCAACACATGGGATCATGGAGTTTGGTCCCATTGCTCCTGCACATGATGGAAGAGTTTGGCCACAGACCCCAAGTGAAACACGTGGATGAAGGATGGGGCTGTTTGGTGGCAGCTGCTCTGGGGGAAGAAGCCAAGGTCACACACAGACCCTCAGCTCTATCCAGAAGCTGCTTGGCCTTTTGGGGATGTGGAGGAGGCAGGCTCTTGATCCTCCTTAAACTCAAATCTCTTAGCAGCAGCAAAAGGAGCAGTGGGCACATCTTGGGCAGCTGCTGAATGCAGCACGTGCCTTGTGTCACCTGCAGCGTGAGGAAGATGTGGCTCCTGCCAGCAGCACTGGGGGAGACAAAGCCAAGCCCTGGAGAAGGCTGGTGCCTTGGTGAAAGGTGGAGCTAGGATTCCTGCTCCCTGGCATGCAGTCCAGCACAGCTCAAGGCTCATGCAGGCAGGCTGAAGCTGTCCCACACCAGCCCTGCTGCTGGATTTGTACTTCCCTGCGGCTGTGGTCACCACCTGTCCCCAGAGGCAGCAAGGGTGACAGTCCAGGACGCTGGGTCGCAGTGCCACCGTGTGGGCTCTGCCAGCTCCCAGAGCACCCAGAGAGGGCCCTGGGCTGTTCTGACCTGGATCTGGGTGCCTCTGGACTGATGGACCAGGGAAACAAAAATATCAAGCTGCAAGTAGGCATCTTGGTCTCCCTGAGGATGCAGCACTCGTTGACTGGGATCACTTTTCTCCTTCAAGTCCTGCATGCCAAGGTCACACATTTGCTTTTCTTGCAGGTTTCTTAAGAGGGTCCTTGAGGCAAGACCCTCATCAAACTCTCCCAAATTGTTACCACTCTCTGCACTCACTGGGCTTGGTGTCTGAGGGGCAAAGGCCCTTCACCACCTTCCTACAGCTGTAGGTCAGAGTAGAGCCAGGCTGAAAGGAAGCACAAACCCCCTCACACCCTTCAGTGTTTGGGACTCTTCTGTCACCACCCCACCTGCATAAACCCCAAGCATGTTCTCAGGCAAAAAAACCCTTCCCTGTGTATTTTAATACCAGCCAAGTAAAACCATGGGGCAGTGCCTTCGAGCTGTTGTGCTGCTACTTAAGTAACCTGCATGAGAGACTGGGAGCAGTTTTCCTCCCAAACCTTCCAATCCTGTGCACATGCGTGGTGAAATCCTGCTGCAAAGCTCAGCACCTCTGGATGTGCCTCAAACACTCTTCAGAGCTGACACCCACCTTCAAAGCCACCACTACACCTGGGTCTGCAGCAGCTGGGGATCAAAACAGCAAAATTTAGCAAAAACAGAGCTGAGCAAAAGAGATTCATTTCTTCAGGTCTTTTTTTGGTGACAAAGTACTCTGCACTGACCATTGTCTTTGTAATGGATGGCTCTTCCCTTGTTCTTAGCCCCCACTGCCAGGACAGGCTGCAGAGTGCCCTGGTCTGCAGCTTATCAAGGCCCTGTGTTCCCTCTTTGGAGCCACAACCATGTCACACTGTCCACCCTGCTCCCTGGGATAGCTGCAGGAAGCCTTCAGCCCTGGTGATGGTGGCCTTGGTGGAGGGAAATGAGAGAAGATGCCTGGTCCTGTGCAGGAGGGTCTGCTGCTGGATCTCCTGCCACTCTATACATCCTGGGTGCAGCAGGTCTCTCTGGGCCTCTCATCACTAGGATTTTGCTGGAGGGAGTCTCTGGAGACATGAGCAACCCTCCCCATGCCACAGTGCTGAGTCACCAGCCGGATTCCCAGCCAGGGCCTTCCAGGGGACATGGAGCTCTCCTTCCCCAGGGCTTCCAAATGTGTCAGCTTCTTGGGGACTCTCAGGCCTGGAGCTTCCCCAGGAGTTTCCCAAGGAGCCTGGCTGGGCTGGGACTCAGCACCTTCAGGTGATATTGACAGCAGAAGAGGCTCTGCAGCCCCCAAACACCACTTGCCCTCATTGCCACAGGCACCTGAACAGCCTCAGTGCTACCATCAGTGAGGAAGGAGACAGCAAAGGCAGATTTTACCTTCAACCCATCCCACTCCTGCAAGAATTCAATAAAAGTCATGTGCTCCATGGCTGGCACAGCTTGTGCCTGAGCTGCACCTCTGGGAGATGCTCCCTGGAAGTTCTTTAGGGCACAGCTCCAGCCCTGGGGTGTCTCTGGCCAGGTGGCACAGGGAAGATGTTCTGGCCTTTCAGAGCTGCAAAGACCTGGTGCTGACCCTCTGTTCTCATGGATGAGCTGGGCAGTCCCCAGGACCCCGTGGAGGAGTGGAGCAGCAGAACTGGGGATGTGTCAGCAATTACTTTGCT
Organism: Nicator chloris; assembly: GCA_013400495.1. Lineage (NCBI taxonomy): Eukaryota > Metazoa > Chordata > Aves > Passeriformes > Pycnonotidae > Nicator > Nicator chloris. Next base: position 314,118 of record WAAE01001237.1, read on the forward strand.
TTCTCACTGCAGAGCAGGCCAGTGAGTAACAAGAATGAGCACTTGTTGGAAGTTTTGACCCAGATGGTGTGAGGTGGAGCAGAAAGTGAAGGGCAGGAGGACACCAAACTGGGAAATTGAGGGTTTATGCTAATATTGACTGGGTGTGGAATGCCCAGACTGGCGACTCCATGAAACTCAGGGTTGAGGGGTTTCTCTTGTGGCTGACTGTCCAACATGCCTGGGGCTAACCAGCATCAAACACAGCACTCAGAACAGCTCCCCTGTGCCTTTTTTCTCATATTTTGGCATCCACCAGAAAATTCCCCACTAGGGAACATAGTAGGGTGTTTTTTAAATCATGAAAAAGTATATTGTGGTTACAACAACCATGACTTAAGACCTCAGCTCTCGCCCCCTGGGCCCTGTGGTGAGCAGCCCCCACAGCTGCCTTGCAAAGTCGTGTCACATAAAGTGAACTCTCATGAGCTAAGAGGTGGCCTCGAGGTTCCTGTGGCCAAGTTAAACGCAGCAGCTGCCAAAGCCCTTGGCATGCACAGGTGAGTCTGCCCTGCAGCAAGCCCAGAGAGCTCTTCTGGAGAGCAAGCAGGCAAAGTGTGGGATGTGGCAGAAGGCACAGCACAGACACAAACTGCACCAGTCCATCAGGAACGAGAGCAGACTTCATTTGGCATTTGCATTCATTCAGCTCTCTTTCCCTGTAACTGCCCCTGGAGAGATCCACTCACAGACCACAGCATTGTGGCTTTCTTCCCCTTGTTCTCTCTGCTCTGGAGTTCTGTCCCTCTCTCACCTGCTCACAACATGCAGCATCAGGCACTTCCTTGCTGGAAAAGGGTCACAGCCTGACCAACAGATCCAAAATCACTTTCCCCACACCTTCTGGCAACAGCTCTCACAACTGATCACTTAAACCTGCCCATTCTTACAGTCCTTGCTACTTAGCCCTTAATCAGGCTGAACATCAGTTCCCATCCTCACCCCAAGACTACATCTCCCAACTTTTCCTGCCCATTTCCCTGCCTTGTGTCCACCTTACCTGCTCAAGCTGAGAGTGTGGCAAGGGTCACTGACAGCTGTGGCTGTGTGGAACTCACCAGCATAGACTTCAGCTGCTGCTTCTCCAAAAATAGGGCTGAATAATTATTTTCAAGTTACTGTCTTGTTATCACGTTTACAGCAGGCAAATAAACTTCAGAGTGAAGCACAAATAGGCTTGAAAGTGTTCACAAGCTTCTCAGGCACCCACTGCTCTGGCTCCTGTATGTCACCTCCTCCTGCTGGGGACAGGATTGCAGGGAGGTTTTTCAGCAGTTTGGATGGCATTTCCCTAAGGAACAGAGCAGTTGCACTGGATTAGGGCTGTGCAAGCAAGTGCTGCTGCAATAACACCTTTAAAATCCCCTCTCTCTGGGACCTCCTGAGAGAATATTCCATGTTTTGTGGTGGCTTGCAGGCCAGGACTAAGGAGACTTCACACATGGTTGGATCTGCTGGCCCTGCTACCATCCAGGACTCCTGGCATCCCTCTCTCCCTCTAGCAGAGCAGACAGGAGCCCCAGTGCAGTGTTTTATTAGTAGAAAGGAAATACACCTCCAGAAAACTTTCAAAACGCCTAAGGATTTAAGAAGCTAAAGACACCATCATTCTTAGGCAACAAATGCTGGCAGACTGAGTGCCAGAAGTGCCATCTAACAAGAGAGTGATGGAGCAACTGCTCCCATTCCTCATCCCCAGCACCCAGGGGCTGTTGCGTGCTCTAATTGAAAATGTGAGTGTAGAGGAGTCTGCTCTGTACAACCTTCTCAAGAAAAGGCCTATTAAGTTTAATAGATCTCAAGTGCTCCCAAAATCCATAAACAATGATTCCTGGGGGAGCAGGGGGAGAAAGGGTCCTTTAAAGCATTGATCACTGGCACTGTAAACCACAAAACACAAATTGTGAGTGCGCTATTTAATGCCATCTAACTGTTTGGTAGAAGGAGACTTCACTGAAGGCTTGTGCCCACAAACCTACCTGGTTTTCCCAACGGTATCAGATGGTGTGAGAAAAACTTATCTACCACTTCTGTCTCTGTTGTGTGCTTTATCAGGAACAGCACAAACCAGTGCTGAGCTTTCATTGAAGCATCCCCACATCCTTGTGTCAAAGCCTGAGAGCTGAATCCTCCAGGGGATGGTCCTTTGCACTCCCTGTGGATCCTGCAAACCTGAGAGTCTCCCAGGAGCTCAGCACCCCTTGCTTAAAGCTCCCACAAAATGCAAATTTTGCCAAGGTTAGGAGTGATGCTGTGAGTAGCAGTGGCCAGAGATGAGCAGGTTGAAAATGCTGAGCTGCCCACAGTGTGGAATGTAGACCAGCACATGATATATGCAACCCTGACACATCCAGGGCTTTTGCTTTCCTCCAGTGGCTGCATCATAAATGAGGTTGTTCCAGGCTGTGAGCTCTGCTCGAGCTGTAGCTCCCTTCAAGGACAACTGAGGAGTGCTCTGGGTTGCATGATGGAAGAGTTGATGGAGCTGCTCTGTAGGGTTGGTTCAAAAGAATCCTTTTCCTTGCCTCATTTGGGAAAATGAGCATTTGTTCTACTTTAAATTTCCCATTAATTAAAAAAAAACCAAACTGTCATTTAATTTACAGAACAATGTTCTCAACTCTTCACTGGGAGGGCAAAAAATGCACAGAGAAGATTGATAACAAATAGGCTGTGCTGCATGTGTTATCACGGGGACTGTGATCCTGTGATCCCTGTTCTCCATAGCCCTGCCAGCACGTGAATACCCACTGATCAACTTCAGGGCTCACACCTCGGGCAAAATGCTTTTCACTCTGCCTGACACAGCTGAGAGGGAGTTTTCACAGCTCAGCCAGGGGTGGGTGAGCAAACAGAAGGGCAGGAACATCATGATTTGGGAGAAGACAGCTGTCCCCAGCCTTTTATACTGGGACATTTTCACTAGCCTGTGCAGCCATGCCTTCTATTGACTGGCAACCCAAAGCTAAATCACTCCTTGGGAGCCCCTCCTGCATTATTATAACATTGCAGGCTACTGTTTGAAGCAGGAGATTGATGCAAAGGCTAAAATCAAAGGGTAGGAAAATGAAGAATAGTAGGAAATTGCCGTATTCAGAGACCTTTAAAAGAAAGAGCTGCTAAAACACAGAGCACTGTAAGGGAGCTGCCGGTGTCACCTTGGCAAGGCAGGCTGGGCAAGGAGAGTTCTGCCTTGGGCAAGTCAGGTACCAGCTGCAGAGACTCTCCTCACTCTTCCCAGCACCAGGAACCACGCAGGGCTGCTGCCTCCAGCCCTGGTGCCACAGTGCTGGGCACAGCATGGATGGAAAACAAATGGCAAGATCATTTATTCTGAAAAGACCTCCCAGTCTAAATGCCCGGAGACACAACAGGGAAGAAATTCCTTGGCTGAGCTGTAATCCTGTGCATAGGATCTGGCCACACAAATGCACTCCATGTGGCAGTGCTGTTTATGAAAATGATGGATGTCACATCCTCTCCTTTGCAACACACCAGAAACAAAGCCCAGGTGGATTTCTGAGCTGGGAAATGTGTGCCTGCTGCCCAGGCAAGAGCTGTACCTGAGCAGATGTGCTGCTGCCATCCCTCACTGTCAGATGAGAGGGAGCAGAGCTGAAGTGCAGTTGCAAGAGGACTCTGCAGCTTGTCCCCAAAGACCTCCCTCATGTCTTTGTGGCTTTTCCAGGGTGGGACATCATTGTTCTTTACAGAAAGGCGTTTCACATCTCAGAGTTCACATATGTACCATATATTTGCTCAGTGAGCAAAGACTTCAGCTTCCCAAGGCCACAACTCTGTGTTGAACACGGGGAGCTGGCAGGGAGGGGCAGAGGGCTATGTGAAATATTGCCATGGTGGGAAACAGTCTTCACTTCACCAAAGCAAGCCCAGAAGGGCTTCTCAAGCACCCAGGCAGTGCTTTCAGAGCCTGGGGATCCCACACCAAGACCCTGCTCTGAGTCCTCAGCACCAACACCTTCCACAGGAGGAAAAATCTCTTGGGTTTTCACCCCCTTCCTTTCAGTTCCTTTAAAATTCTATGCAAAGGCTATTTCCAAAGAACTGATCATATTCCTGTGTTATCATATTATACCCAGTGTGCAGCACTACCCTTTTTTGGCCTATGCTGGAGCTTGTGGTTCTTTCCCTTGTATTTCTTCCAAATATTGATTCTAAAATCCCTTCACTGAAAAGACTGGAATCTGTTAGTCAGGCAAGGTTATGTATATCCAGCAATCCTGTCTTTCATAAGCATCCTTGCCCTGGTGCAGCTGCTTGGACCATCCCCAGGAATATGTCCCTGTCTATTTGGATCATGAGGGAAGGTGATCTTTCATGTTGTAGATTTACATATGGCATTTTCTCTGCAGCAGCATAACAAAACCCCACCCAAAGTCTCAAAGCTTCCAGGAAGTTCAGATACAAATTTTACTACTTGGGACCTATTTTTGTTTGGCTTTGTTTTTAAAAACCCTTTCTTTTCTCCCTTTGATGATTTTCCCTGCTGTTGAGGACAGATGAAAAGCCATGAGAGACAGCACTGTGCAGTCTGGAATTGTTTTCCAGTGCCGTGGTCCAGCTCTGGACCCATCCACACCCCAGCTGTGTGCTGGGAGGAGGCAGGGGGTGGCAGACCCCCTTCCCCAGGCCCCAGTGGGGAGGTGCAATGTGTCCTCACATCTGGATGATCAGGGGACCACAACTGCACTTAACCTGCACTCTGGATGCCACCAGTGCAGAGGAAACCCACTTCAAATGGGAAAGCAGGAGGGAAATTATGGCACTTGCAGGAGGAAAGTATCCTTCACCCTGGCAGGGTAGCACAGGTCTGAGCTCATTTCCAAAATATGCAAGACACAGAGAAAACCCTCAGGCCCAATCTGTGTCAACAGCTTCACCTCCAGAGCTCTCCAGAGAGGAAAAGCCTCAGTGTGAGGATGTTGTGACAGCACTTCACAAGAATTAGGCCAAGATCAAGCCATGTGTCCTAAACCCATCCCACTTGCAGTTACCTTTGGTTCAGCATCGCCTGGGGCTGTGCAGGAGCCTCCAGGCTGGGATGCAGGTGTGTGGACAGCCAGCAGGAGATCCACACCTGCCTCAAGCTGCTTCCTCCCGTTTTGCACCTCCTGGCGCAGGAACATCTGTCACAGGGAGAGCAGCTGATTTGCCACAGATGAAAGCAAACAGAGAAGTGTCCTCTCCCATCTCCTCCTCCCTGGGGATCCTCAAAGGCCGGGACTGTCTGCAGAGGTGCTGAGAAAAGGAGCTGCTCCCTCATTGTCTGAATGAGAGCATCCCCAGGAGAAAAAGAGGTGGGGAGTCCAGATATTTGACACTTGGTGTGGCTTGGCCATTCCCCTGTGGCCCAGGCACCCGTAAGACTTTTTGGCCCATGGAGCTGGTGTCCACAAGTGTCTATTCTCAAGTGACAGGATGATAAAAATGATTCAAGGGATTTGTCGTTGGTCTGTGAAATCTCAAACAAGCCCAGAGCATAGAGACCTGATGGCTTCTTGCAATTCCCCTTTCACAGAACCACTAGGATTATCTCAATAGTCAGGCTGAACCAAACCAGAGCTCTGCCTGGGCTCTATGCAAGCACAACTGGGCAAGTGTCATAAAGTGCCATAAATGCACCCATAAAGCAGAATCATCTATCTAAACACATGCACATGGCAAAAAGATTTTTTCCCCTGACATTGTATCTGCACATCATCAGCATTTGGCTTATAACATGATTTCTGTTATCAGAATCTCACTTGTAAAGCAATTTGTCTGACCATCGGGTTTCTGTGGAGAATAAAAATGCAACTTGAGGAAATGAGAGGGAGGAGGCCAAGTGTTTTCCAAGTGATCTCAGTGCCTGATTTTTTTTCCCAAACTCAGTAATGGGTACTGCTAGGGAGAAACCTTCAAGAGCACATGAAAACGTTAATGAAGGCTGGACTGATGTCTAGTATCCAACCCAATAATTCTCCCCCCAGTAATTTCTTTAAGCCTCATACTTGGAGTTCAGTAGGTTATAAATTTTGCCTGCTCTGAAGTTAACTGGATCCACAAGATGCAAATGTATTACTCATACACTGGTTAATTTGTATGCTCATTGCTTTCCAACCTCTCCACAAATTGATTTTTAGACTCGTTATTTAAGCCAGGAAGATATTTCCTGCCTCGTCCCTCAGAAGGTCACAGCACAACGTGGTGCTGCTGGCTGCCACGGGGAAGCAGAAAGTCAAGCAGAGGGCTGGAGAACAAGTTTTCCCATCTCAGGCTCAGGCAAAAGTCAATCCAGATGCAAACTGCACCTGGCAGTGAGCACAACTCCAAACTGCAGATGCCTGTTTGGAGCTGTGCTCAGGGCAGGGAAGCAGAACTGCAGGGAGGGTGGCTGGGCAGAAGGGAAGCAGGGCAGTCAAGCAGCTGAGCAGCACAAGCCTGGCTGAGAAGGTGCAAGCTGACAGCTCCAGGTGCCTCCTTTCCTCTCACTTTCATCTCTCTGCACACTCTGGATTCATCTGCCACCTTGAACCCCACTGGTGGCTTCTGTCCTCTCTCTTAGGAGGGATATACTGATTTTTTAACCCATTTGAAGGGTTTTGTCCAGGCTGTCAATGTCCTCGCTGGCATCCTGCTGTCCTGTAAGTTGTCCAAAGTCCCCCTTTGCACATTTGGAAGCTGGCTTGAGATGCTGCCAGGCACTGAGGTGAGATGTCAGTGCTTTTCTCAGGCAGGGACTGGGACCCAGGACCATGGTGTGACCACGAGGTCAGCTCCAGGGCTGCCAGCTTCCAGTGCCTCTCCATGAAAAGCTGTCAGCACTTGGAAACGTGCAAGTCCACCGACTTGGAAGCAAGGCTGGAATATGGCTCCATTCCAGGCCTAAGTCCCTGGCTCTTCATGGTGCTTTGGGAACATTAACCTTCACCTGGAAACAGGAGACCATAACAAAAGGGCACAAAGGTCCAGAGCATCCTCAGACTTAATAAAATGAGTCATTAACAGAGATCACCTCTGATTTGCATCAGACACAGACCCCTGGAAAGCTCTCCTGCCTGTCCCTGCATGTTCCTATTAAAGAAGTTCTTCAAATCCTTTAAGGAGTGAGTTTCACCTTCTCACAAGGTCTCATAACATTCCTCCCTCACCCTCTCCGGGGTCACATCCATGTCTTGGTCTCTGCTTTTGCTTTCTATTTTCCATCTGATCACATTTTGACAGTGATTCTGCAGCCTTTATGTACTGGCTCCTGCTCTGTTTGTATTCTAGGAAACATTTACTGCCTGCCTGGCTTGCCAGCACTGGGATTGCTCACCATCCCTTGGGAACAATGAGAAATGATGTGTCAGAGCTCACTCGCTTCCCAGCACTCCCTGTTTACTACAAGGACCCCATGGGCAAGAGAACAAATAGATTACTACAATTTATATCTCTCTGGATAATGTCTTGCAGCTTATCTTCCCAATTGGGATATTGTTCACTCTGTTGGGCCCCTTTCAGCTAAGGAATTGTGTGATCATGGCATCCACAGTGGTGACAAATTGCTGGCCTGACAGCAACAGCATTATGGGAAAACCAGGATTTCCCCCCTTTTTCTGTTCTCAGAGGTGCTTGTTAAAATGTGGTGGAAATTAGGGCTTGGAGGGAAAAGGTTTCTGGGTCCCATTAAAACTTTTTTATGATTTCCAAAGGTTCCCCATACTTCAGTGAGACAAAGCCCAGAACTTCCACTCTTTAAGATGGAAATGCAATTATCCTCTTGGCCAAGACCCAGGATGGTGACAGGTTGCTTCTGCCCCACTCTGGGATGCTGGGGCTCAAGTCCCTGTTGCTGATATGTCCAGGCCAAGTGATGAATGCACCAGGGTGGCTTTTGGCTGTCCTGAAGTGGCTCTGCCTCCAAAACTGCCTGCTGGAGGTGCTTCATTTAGTTTTCAAATGTCCTTTTGAAACCACGACTTGATGCTGGGATTTCCACATCTCTTGGCACTGAGGTTTTGGAAGAACTATAACCTGGTCAGTGATATGCAGACCTGAGCAAGGTCCTGCCTGTCCCTAAAATAATTTCCAAGACTGCATAAATTTGCAGTTGGGCTCAATGTTCTTAAAAGTCTTTTCCAACCTAAATGATTCTATAGGTATATGTTTCTAAATCTCACGAAAAGTGGTTTATGACCATCATAATTTTCTGCAGAAAATACACTTGTCTGAAAAATTCCCAACCCACTCGAGCAACAGTATAGCACAGAAGCACAGCATGTATTGAGTGATTAGGAAAGTCCTCCTCGCCTTCATCTTTTACCTGCTGTCTTTATTTTCCAAAGTCTTCCTAAAACGAAACCAACAATCACTGTCAGGGTCTCCTTCACCTCCGAAATACCTTCAAGGTCACCAAGCAACCACGTCGTCATGTTCTGCCCTAGGCCACCATCGTGGTGGTCTCAGGTGATGTCACAAGCCAGGTGTCCTCAGCTCTTTTCATCTCAGAGCTCAGCTGGGTCTTTGACTTTTGCTGCCTCCATGGCAACTGGAGTTGGGAGTTCTTTGCTGGGTCAAAAGACTGAGGACTTTTTCATTAAACCCATCGTGCTCTGCCCTGCCAAGATGGGTGGTTTGAAGGAAATGGTGAGGAAGGAGGTGGTTCTTCATACCTGCAGAAACCTCTGCTGCTTGTTTAGCCTGTGAGTACCACAAAGAAATTTCACTGGGAGAGCTCAGATTCCCGTTGTTGCCCAGCCTGCCCTCAGTGAGCACCAACACCCTCTGCACCTCCCAGCCTGCACAGCACAATGCATCTCTCCCCACACTCACCTGGAAAGGCCTGAGCATCCTTGTCTGAAGGCTCCTGCTGCAATCAGTTGGCTGGAAACCCTCATTTAGCACTCCCCTTCCTGCTCACAGGGGAAGCCTGCCAGACTGACAGCCCCGTGTGTCCCCAAAGGGCAGTGCTGACACCAGGAACCCTCTGTCCCAGAGGAGCCATCTCCTCTGGCAACCTCATTCACTCTGCCCAATCCATCCCAACCCCGTTCCCAGCAAGGAGGCCTTATTAATCCTGGCAGAATAGAGAGGGAGGTTTGTGGTCCAGAAGATTTTCCCGTAGGAACGAGAGCAAGACCACCAAGCCTTCCCCAGTGACCACCCAGATGGAAATAACCTTTGGCCAGTGTTGGCATGGGCTGGGCTGGGTGTTGGACATGCTGCTGCTGAATAGAGGGCTTGAAGCTGTCTGGGGGTGAGGATGCAAGGAGACTGTGGGGAATTGTTGAAGAGAGCTCTGAGAAATATTGGTTGAGTGCTTCCATTTAATTATTCACTCTGGTTAATTTGCTCTTGGACAAGATGAATCGTTCATTGACTGTGCAGTCTGGAAGCAAGACCTTCCTGACTAAACAGACTCAGCATTAAATGGTAAAATAAATTAAGGCCAAGCAAAGAAAATTCCTCTTCTCTGACTGATCACATCAGGGCAAGATTCTTTTAGGGAAGCCAGAGCTGATAGAGATATAAACACAAATTCTTCCACTTGGCAGAATAACTTTCTCCAGTTTTCCCTTTATTCCAGTAATAGATTTTTTCAGGCAATTTTTTTTTGTTTTTTTCAGAAAATACTGCACTGACATTGTTGTCAGTGTCACTGCAGATGATGTCAGCTGGAGGTCTGGGGGGGTGAGTAGCACAGGCAGAGGCGATCTAAAAATGCTGGGATTGTTTTTTGTGCTGGGGAGTCAGGAGGCATGGTGGAAATCACCTGCAAAAACCTGGAAAGCAGAATTTTCAGTCCATAAGTCCTCCTGTCTTCATAGTCTTCATCATCTCTGTGTACAGAGAAGCAGCACCACTATGGGGCACCTCATCTGACACTTTCACCTCAGAGGTCTGCCTGAGGACAGGAGGAATCACCTTCTGGCTCATCTCAATGATCTCAGCTGCAACCACACAGCTACAAATTTCTGGTCCTGCCAGCCCTATTTTGGGGCTCCCCTCCTGGGTCAGGCACTGGCCACCAAGTGGCAGGACTTGGGCAAGTTGATTCCATTTTCTGCTCCATCTAATGGAATATGAAATATTTCAGGGCATTTTCTAAATAGCTGCAGGTAATCATGGGCTCTCCAGCCCAGCAGGATCTCCATCTGCATTTGGCTTCAAAGCAGTAATTATATAAATAATGGACAGGTGGATTTACACAGGAGTAAAGCAGCAACATCTTCAGCCCTTGATTTTTAACCACTGACTGCCAATAAAGACTCCTGGCAAACTGGAATCAGTCATTTACTAACCTCAAGCCTTGAACTAAATGACTGGCAACCATAACTCCAGTGTGAAATCATTCAACCCTCATTTTCAGGTTTTTAAAATAAACAGGACCAAGCTTCACACAATACAGATGTGAAAATTCTTCCAACACAAAAGTCTGAGCCCAGCACATGCTACATTAATTTTATTTTCCTTCTTTCATCCTGATTAAACTGTCCACTAGAAATTCTTTGCCTCTGGCCAAATGCAGACACAACTCTGCCACTAATAGGAATTGAGTATGTCTGCATAAAAATACAATTAAAGTAACAGTACACTTCACATTTCATGCCACTCAAATTCTCAAGTAGGTCTGTTATTACAGGATTTCTCATGCATTGTTAGAATTTTTTTTGCATTACACTCTAAGAAACCAATTTTCTTCTCTGGTCAATCAGCATTAAATATAATGTCATGCCTTATCTTGGCTTGCAATAATAACAATAAAAAAAATCCTGTCCCAGATGTTTAAGAAGATTTTTTTCATCTTCTGAGAAGAGTTTAGAGATGTGGAAGATTTTCCCACCCAGGATTTCAAGGGACCCATAGGATTTTACATTTTCTGGCAAAACCCAGAATGACCCAGACAGTTACACAGTAAGAAAGCTCTGCTGAGGTGAGTGAAGGCTGATTTTCAAATCACTGCTCTGAGCAAGACAGACAGGAGGTTTGATCCCAGCATCTGTAACTGGAGAGGAGACTGCTTTCAGCACTGACCCAGCTATCATACCACAAGAAGGGAAAGGGATGAGCCTTTTCCTCCAGCTTTAATTCCTACTCTGTTCCCAAAGCCAGTTGGACTTAGCTTTGGCTTTGAAATTGATCATTTCCTGATGAAAAAAAAGGCTGTTCAGAAAACTCCTACCTAGCAGTACTGGCATCTGAACTGGGCCTGGCAACACCAGCAGAACCAACCCAAGGGTCAGGTCTGTCCCTCAAAGAAAACTTCACCACCAGGGAGGAGAGTTCAGCCTTCAGAGCTCTTCGTCCTGAGCCAGATACTCTAACTCAGCATTCCCTGGTGCCTTTCCATTGCAAAACCATTTGCACCCTACTAAAGGGCTGCCACTTGGGCTGGGGACAACCCTGCATTCACACTTTGCAGCAGGGACAGGTCGAGGTATTGTGGACAATTCTCATGTGCTTCAGCACAGAGAAAGCTGCCTTTATTGAGGTTTGGGAAGGTCTTTCTTCTAAGAGCCTTTCAGACATGACACTGAAGAGCTATGGAGGAAGAGAAAGAGCTGGAAAACCAAGAAAAGGCTGGTTGAATGAGCTGAGTTGTAAGAAATCTTTGGCTCATGTGCATGAGGTTAAAGGCCAGAACCTCTGCGATGTTTATGTCAGCCTGGTGTTGTTTAAACACTTGTGGAAAATTGTAGGGTTATCTGTACTGGGTGCATTAAAAAAAAAAGCCTTAATGCAGCAACACATCTCACAACTCACTCTAAACAACCTCTGAACCTCATTCTATAGCCAATTAATTGAATTGCTTCTTTTATATCTGCTGGAACCAAATTTGAGCAAAAAAAAAGCTCAGCCACCCTTTTTATCGCCTGCCAGCACACAGCATTCATCAGAGGAGGTTCCAATAGGTCATAATTTAGTCAGTATTTTACTTTGCAAAACACATGAAAACCCTTTGACATCAAAAGCAGTAGATTTACAGATGCTGGGCATTTACAGATATGGTTATTCTGCCAAACTATGAGCATGATCACTAGTTCAGGTTAAACGTCTGTTATTGCCTCGGAGTAGAAATTGGCACTGGTCCATGGGCTCCCCAAATTCAATTCAACAGCTCCTACTGATTGCAACCATGTTTCCTCTCTGGCTGGCCTGTACCAGGGCCCGGGGTACAGATACAGGGGTCAGATACCTGCCAGCCCTCAGCATCACCCAGAGCTGTGTCTTGTCCTTAGCTGCTTCACAAATGCATTTGTCTGTAAGTTCACATGTCATGGAGTAAACAGGTAGGATGCCTTAACTGGAAGCAGATAGACAATTATCAGTCCTCATGTCCCCAAGGACAGACCCCCCCACCAGGTGTCTGGTGGTAGGGAAGACTCAAGGGATCAGGACAACGGAAAAATATTTCTCACCACACCAGGAGCTTTTTTCCAGTGCATTTTTCAGTGAATAGGGTGGGGAGGGATGTGGATGGCCCATCTAGCTCTGCCCTTTACTTACTGCATTTCCATTAAGGTGTGCAATCAAAGAGCTTTAATTTTATGGTATCTGTGTTGGGGATTGAAAAGCTTTTCATTTCCCCTTCTCCATTGATATTTTGTCCATGACTCAGGCAGTTTCATTAACGAGTAGGTTTTGCTGAAGATGCATCCACCAGTAAATTGCTCTGCTACAGTGTGGGACTAGAGTGGATGGATTTCAATTTGCAGGACTCCTGGCTTCTGTTTCAAAATCTGCATTAACTCCTGAGTTGACCCTTGGCCTATCATGAGCTGAAATCTTCTTATCATCTTGAAGTGGCAAGGAAGAGAGTGCCAGTCTCATTAGACCCTTTCTGAAGTCATTTACTTTGGGTTCTGCCTGCAGTATTTCTCTTAAGTCTCTATTTTCATTACATTAAATTTGTCTTGGGAGGGAAGAGCTCCTTTTATTCCTCACTCAGCCCCGTGTCACTGGGCTTCTTTCCCTCAAGAAGGACGGGATATTCCAGGTCTTTGCCCTGGTCTTCAGCAGTCTCACCTGCCAGCTTTGTTTGGGGAATGATCTCAGAAGGTGCAGCCCTGTCAGGGGCAGCCCAGCACCACCCTTTGCCCATGGAGATTTTTAATGATGCTTCTTTGAGCTGCTTCTTCTCCGCATGGAAGCAGAGACCCCACCAACCCACCAGCAACATCCCAAAGTACCTTTTTGGGTGCCTGCTCCTGACACTGATGAAGAAAGGCAGGATGCTTCTCCTCCAAACACTCAAAAGGTACAGAAAATCTTGCTCCAGCAACCCCTGCAAAGCTAGAAGTCTCATGTTTCACCTGCAGGTGCTACCCCGGCCAAATCCCCCCTGCCACCACTTTTGTGAGAGCTGAAGAGATGCTGCTTTCCAGAGATGCTGCGTGGTGTGGTGCAGATCTGCTCTGCCTGATGTTCGGTGGTTCCCAAGGTCTTGTGCAATGCTGCTACAGGATTTATTCTCCTCTGAGTTTGTTCTCAAAGTCCTCCAGCCTCACCAAGCAGCATACCTCCAACTTCGTGCCTTCATGCCTCTCCTAAACTTCATGCGCCCGTTTCCTAGACACCCTTTGTGCTGATTGCTGCCCAGGTCCCACCCAACCCACCAGAAGGGCCCCTCCACCCCTAGAGAACCTGCCGGTGGATTAACACTCCGTTCCGAGCACGGGGCGCGGCGGGAAGCGCTGCGATGGGAGCGCGCTGCCGGCGGGGCAGGGGTGCCGCGGGGAGCGGGCGGGGGCCGGCGGGCCAGGGGGCCCTGGCAGCGGAGGGGATGGCAGCTGGAAGACAGACGGCCTCTCCACAGCCTCGTGGAGCCCCTTCCAGCCTGCCCGTGCTGCCGCTGCAGGCTCGCGTCCTCGTTAATGACAGGAACATGCAGCGGGTGTGATGGATGGATCGCGCCCGGGGATGAAGAAGCGCAGCCAGCCGCCTGGAGCTGCCCTGAAAAAGCCAGGTTTAGCCAAAAGCCCGGCGGGTTTTTTCACCCTTCCTGCCAGGTTTGGAAGTACGAGGGCCATCTTCGATTCCCTCGCTGAGATGAAGTTACTTGGGTCGCCTTGTGTTTCCCGTGCGGTGATGCTGTACTCCAGAGAGCAGAGAGGGATGCAGCTGGAGCTCAGGGAGGGCTCTTCCTGCCAGGAAACAAGGAACAGCTTCTCCCGAGTGGATGTGCTGCTATCACTGAGGCGTTTTGCCTTTCAGTACACAAAAACACCGCTTAACCAGGAAAATAACCCCCAAATTTAAATACGGCAGTTTCAAGTTGTTTGCACCTCTGATTTTTGAGTTTCAGATGAGTGGGTGAAGAAAATAAAAGCAAATCAAGCAACTAAACCCATACAGACACACAAACTGGAAGATGCAGGCATGAAAATAATAGAAAATTAAATCCATAAAGGCCTCCTTGGTCTCACTCAAGTGTGCTGTGTCATGGGTGAGCATCATCCTCCTATGGGTCTTCTAAACAGGGATGTTTTTAAAGTTCACAGAGTTTCACACAGGAACTGGATGTGATGCCAACATCATGTCAAATTGAAAAGATTCATTGGAAGGCTTTAAAAGTTTATTTGCTTCCCTGAAACAACTCTGAGGATATTCAGAGTTATTTCTGACATGAGAGCATAATGGATTCAAGTAAATATAGTCCTGCTATAGATAGAGAGATAGATAGAGAGATAGAGAGATGATAAGAGAGATAGAGAGATAGAGAGATGATAAGAGAGATAGAGAGAGAGAGAGATAGATAGATAGATAGACAGAGAGAGAGAGTGTGCTAGTTTGAAAGCAAACTAGTGAGAGACTTCGAATCAGAAATACAATTTAATAGGAAAAAATAAAATAAATGTAGTAGAAAAAAAAAACAACCCACTGACAGAGTCAGGGTACAAACCTGACCCCCTGACAGTCAGGGGGTTTGGTAGAAGTTCAATCAAATGGTGGCTGCAGTTCTCCTGGAGTGATGATTCCGTTGAAGCAGTGATTCTGTAGAGAAGGTCTGGTCTTCCTCTGAAGAGTCCAGTGGAAAAGGCTGACTGTGGTGTTCCAAACCTCAGCTTATATTTAGGATGAAATGCTTGGTTCCTCCCTCTGGGCGGAGTATTTCACAATGGGATGTAATCTTATCAGCCATGCGGTGATGGCCCATTAACAGAAAATGTCCCCCTGGAGGGAGGATGGCTCTGCTGCACCTGGTGTCAATGGCTGGCCCATTAACAGAAAGATAGCCCCAGGAGCTTATCAGGGATGAGTCATGGAGGGGATGGGGAACACTGTCCCACCGGTTCCAACAGCTTATGAAGATGGTAACAGAATACATACTTTTGGCTACATCTTACACTGTAACCTAGGACAGAGAGAGAGAGAGAGAGAGATAAACACAACAAGTGCATCAAAGCTCCCCTAAAATAAGATATTTTACAGGAAATGGGCCAGATCTTGCAGTGGTGTAAATGAGGGTCTGCCCACTGAAGCAAACCAGCCTGTGCTGGTTCACCTTAGCTGAGCACCTGGCTTTAATTTCAATATACTTTATATATGTGGGTGGCAGACACTGAAAATAGCTGCCTGTCTTTAACAAGGGGTTGTCATTGACCTGGGCAGATGAGAAGAAGGCAAACAGTGCTGCAGAGCTCATTTCTCCTACCTGGTGGGACAGGCACAGTCAGACAGAGTTCTTGGCATCAGCTGCAGTGTCCTGACATTCTGGGGCTTGGGTGGGAGCCCTGGAAGGTTTATAAAAGCAAGGGAATGTGAGTGGCATTGGGAATTCTGTGATATAAATCACTCTCCTAGCAAAGCTGATGTAATTGCTGCTGAATCTCAGTGCTTTCTCTGTATATCCACAGCCCCTCACCAAGGACCTGTGACTCCCTTAGCACCTCCTCTGGGAAGAAATGGTGGAGATAAGGACACGAATTCCAGAGGTGGAAACAATTCCCTCATGTCAGGGTAATTACAGGACCCTTTGGGGAAGGAGACAGTCTGTCCACCCTGACGTTTGGGAAACTGAGGCAGGGATGTTATGTCTTGCAGGTTCATCCACCAGAAACCACTGCTTCCAATTCTCAGTGACTCTCTTCCTCTGCCAGGAAAAGTTATTTCTTATAATGTCAGCCCTGCCAGACCTTGAGGGAGAGGCCAAGGGGTCATGATCACATGGAGTTTGATTTCATGGGAACACAGGATAAAAACATATTGAGGTTTGTATTTGATTCCTTCATTTGTGACTGATTTTGAAGCCTTCGGAGCTGTATTTCCAAGCTTTTCCCACAGAGAGCAAAGCTGTGAGTTTTAAAATATTTATTGCACAAAGCAAGGAAACAGATAGTCCTCAAAAATCTCAAGACTCCAGGAGGTGAGCATTGAAAAAAGAGAGGAACACTCCTTTCCTACTGCTCTCTGAAAGCTCACCCTGTAACCACCACATCTGCTAAAACAAGCAGCCTTCAACACACACACTCCCATCACCCATCTCGGGGATGGGGACAGTGCTGGGGGCTGAATGCCCTCCCTAAACCCAGCTGGCAGCTTTGGGACACTCACTTTATCCAGGCAGATGCTGCCAAGGGTGACAGGTTTAGTGACAGCACACCCTGGGTCAATCCCTTTCTTCCTTCTCTTTCCACCTGTGTGGAATCACACACCTACACCCACATCTCCACCACAGCGTGGTGCAGAGAGTGATCTAAAATTAGCTGGGTGGATTTCATGTCACACAGCTTCCCTCTGCTTTCGAGTGCTCGGCTTCCTGCTATATTTAAATCAAAGGCAACTGGTAAACAAAGGTTTGGTGCGCTCTGCTCTGACAGAAATAGGCACTGCAGCTATTTTTATCCTGCAGACTACACACAATATGTGTCCAAGTTACAACCAGCAGCAATAAAAATATCCCAAAGAGAGTCAAGACGCCGCTATGAGCAGTGAACAGCAATGGAACCACTCTGCTCTCTGACTGCCAGTGAGGCAGCCTTATCTAGACCTTAATTTCTCCCTTTGAGGCTCATCACACAAAAGCCTCACAAGGAGATGAGGTTGTATGACATGCTTTGCATGTTTGGGGTTTTTTCCCCTCAGGTTTTGTATTTTGGTTTAAACTGAATGGTGCACTGGAAACACCAAACATCTTGATCACAGGCTGGATGCACGAGGGCTGTTTCAGCCCTGCCCAGTGCTGACACAAATGGATGAGATGCTCAAGATGAAGAAAGAGGTTTCGCCTTTCAGGTGACTTTCAGGAGAGGCTCTGAGGCTCAGATGCTCCAAGGCAAAGGCAGGAAGTGGTGTTAATAGCACTCTTAGGGTCAATGATGTTTGTTCTGCTAACCCTGGGCTGGCTGCCCTTGTGGGACATGACAGGCAGTGCTGAGCAGGGCAGAGTGCACTTGCCTGGTGAGTCACACACAGCCACCTGTGGCAGGAGTGGACACTGGATTCAGACCCTCTGGGAGAGGGTACAGAGCATTGATCAGCTGGCCAGGACTTCACATCCTCAGAGTCTGCCCCCCTGTCTCACTCCCCACAAGGTTTTAATGTCACACCAAGGTCTGGCACATCCCTGGCCTTCAGCAGGGCTTTGTGGGGCTTTGCAGAGGGGTCAGAGCAGACAGTGCTGTGTACAGTGTTTTAATTTTCTTCCAAGTAGCTGTTCCAGGGCTGTGTTTTGGATTTAGGATGCGAATAATTTTGCTAACACAGAGATGTTTTGGTTGTTGCTTAGCTGTGCTCCCCCTAAATCATGGACTTTCCAGTGTCTCGTGCTCTGCCAGTGAGGAGGTGCACAAGAAGCTGGGAGGGAGCATGGCCAGGACACTGACCTGAATTCCTGAATGGACCAGGGGGACATTCCATTCCTGAATGGACCAGGGGGACATTCCACAGCACAGAACACTTTGCTTGGTGTATAAATTGGGGGCAGCTGGCTGGGGGACCCTGATTGCTGCTCAGGGTCAGGCTGGCACCAGTCACTGGGTGGTGGAGATGGTGTTGTGCACTACTTGTCTTTCTTGGGTTTTATTTCTCTCTCTCTCTCTTTGTTGTCTGCCTTTTCACTACGATTATAATTATTATATTTTATTGTTATTACATTTTTATTTCAATTATTAAACAGTCTTATACCAACCCATGGATTTCACCTTTTTTGTTCCATTTCTTCTCCCCCCACCAGTAGTGGGGAATGTGAGCAAGCAGCTGTGTGGTACTTAGCTGCCAGCTGGAATTAAATCTCAATACCACCTTGATTTGGACCTGCCTCTGGAGCCAGTTTGCAGGCCTGCTGTCCCCAGCCAGCAAGCCCACACCAGAGCAGAGCCAGATGGCTTCTCCCTTTCTCAGCCCTTTCTTCCCACTCTGGAGACCAACCCTGTGCCTGCTATGGGGGAGCAGGGGGTGATGGAGGGGTTGGCACATCTGGCAGCAGCTGGGAGGGCAGTGCCCCACAGCTGGCACCCTGGGCACCGCTCAGAGCTTGGGAAAGGAGAAACCTGGGTCATCCACCAGCCCTGGCCTCTCCCTTGGCTCTCATTTATCACCCGTACAGGCACAGCAGGGCCCTTTTTTCTTTTTTATGCAGCAAATCATTAAGAAGAAAGGAGGGAGAAAAAAAAACCCTTTAAGTAACAATTGTAAAAAAAATAAGGGAGCAGAGGGGAGGCAAGCATGCAACCACAGACAGATAAATGGAGTCTGGTTACAGAACACTGGAAGTTCAGCTGGGAAAGGGAACCATAAGGAGTGTGAGGCTTAACAAAAACCCCTCGGTGCAGGGCTGGTCTGGAGCCAGCAAAGAGACTCAGTCTCCTCCTGGGGCCCAGCATCAGAAATCACAGACACAGGTGAGCATTTCCATTAAGTTTGTGTGGCCTTTCAAAGGAGACCTGAGCTCGTCGAGCCCTGCTGAAGGCACACAGGGAGGGGACAGTGTGACCCACCAAGGATGGCTGGGGCAGCATCGCTGTGAGGCATTTGGAGTGGCTTGGCTTGCTGCACCAGGCTTAAGGTAGGGCTGTGGGAACCTGTGTGACTCCATGGGGTACCAAAGAAATATATCCAGGTCTGTTGGTAGCAGAAGATTCTCACCCATCTGCAGCAGGCTCCTTGCACAGAGCTACGTGTGTTGTTCACCCTCCCAAAGATTTAACAAAGTCAATGCCCTGAGAAGGGCTTGCTAGGTTGGCTTTTACAACATCCACCTCCTTGGGACTGAAATTGGGGTTGGCAACTGCCAGAATCTGTCATTACCCTCTTTCTTGCTCCTTGCCAGCTTTATTTTATACATTTTTTTATTCCTCAGTGTAAAAGCTTCCCTAACTAGTCATTAACCTCAGTCACAGGACACAACCATTAAACATTATTGTGGCTGTAACATGGTACATTACTTGCAAGCATTTCCTCCAGCAAGGGAGAAAAAAAGAGACCTGCATTAAGGTCAGGATTCTCCTGCACATGTATTAAATCAGCATCTGGCTCCACAGACCTGTTGCAAGGATTGGGTTTGAATGGCAAGGACTTTTTACGGGAAGAGTGCATCTTTCTTAATTAAACACACAAATGGGGAAACCCATCTTCAGTTTCACGTCAGGGATCAACCCAGGCACTCAGATCCCATACTCAGCTGTCCCCATGACACCACAGCCCACTGCCAAGTGGGTGATATGTCCTTGTGGAGACGATATGTCCTTAACCTGCTCAAAACCTTCTCTGTACTCACAGCCCTTCCTGGGCTCTGGAAATAGCAGCTTCTACAAGAATCAGTTTTGTGAATGGGACATAGAGAGATCCCCCGTGCCATACACTGCTTGCAGACCCACTGAGGGAGGAAAAACTGCTTTGGAGCTTACAGGAAACACAGCTTTTGCTGCCCACCAGCTCTGCAAAGCCCCTAGGCTGGATCTCACAGTCCTAAAGCACAGAGGGAGGGATGGTCACTGCAACCATTCCTTCATGCAGCACCCTGTGCCAGCTGACACGGCAATCAGCTGTCTGGGAATGTCCTACATTATCCAGGGAGCCTTTCCTGAGAGGGAGACAAGCCTCCTGTGTCTCGGTGCAGGAGGGAACACAGCATGTGACCTCCTGAAGTGAAATCTCTGTGGATGCAGCCCCGGGCTGACGGGGAGCGGTTGCGATGGGTCCTGCCCGTTTCCATCTGTCAGAGGACCCAACGAGACATGACTGATGTGAGAGGAGCTGACACAGGCTGAGGACCACTTCCCTATCTAGGGATGTGCCACCAGGCTGGGGGGGAAAGGCTGCCATTTCACACGTGGGGGCTGTTTCATCCCCCAGCTCCCTTTTGACAGCGCAGGGGTCCCACAGCTGCAGCACCTGCCTCACAGGCTTGGAACGAGCTCCCCTTCCACCTCGCTGCCTCCAAGAGCACATCCGAAATTGGAAGTGGCATGACATGAATGGTCCCCCCCTCCGAAACCAGGCTGACCTCCCACCACAGGCTGGGGATCCCCTGGTGCTCCTTGTCACACGTGGATGCCCATCAGGGGAACACGGCCCCGTGATTGACAGGGTTTAATGAAGACCTTTGATGTTCAAGAGAAGCTGGTTGGCAAGGTTGTCTGAGTCAGAAGAAAGGGGCAGGCCCAGGCTGGCCAAGCTGAGCCCCATCTGGAGCACTTAAGAGCTGTCTGGTTGGAGCCAGGCAGGCTGGAGGTGGGCAGTTGTGGGGGGTGGTTTCACAGTGAACACCCACGGTGAACACCGACTGCCTCCCCGAGTCACCGTGCCCATCACTCACCTGGTGCCAGCACCACGGCCTGCAGGTCAAAACCTGGAGTCCTCTCTCTTCCTTGTACCCCGGGGCTGAACTCATGCCTGCTTTACAGACAGAAATGGAAACGACAGTATTTAATCAGGGAAGTTGTTAACAAATCAGAAATCTCTTCAAGAAAGACCTGGAATTGCAGTTAATGACCCCACAGTTTCCGCCTCTCACTGGAGTCACTGAGGGAAGCATTCCTTTTCTGCAGTCCCAAAATACGACTCTGTTCAGTGGAATGAAACAACATCACCCATCCCTGTGACTGAGCACCCTCCATGCAGGTGCCCAGGTCAGTGTCCATGCTCCCACAGACATGCCCCATCCCTGGAAGTGTTTAAGGCTGGATTTGTTGGGGCCCTGGGAAAACATCTAATGAGTGTCATCCTTGCCCATGGTAGAGGGGTTGGAACTAGATGATCTGTAAGGTCCCTTCCAACCCAAGCCAGTCTAGGATCCTATGATATCATTCTGTGATTCTATGATTTAAGGCTCTTACACAGCTGGAGCAGCTTCGGTGAGAAAATGAAGAAAATCCCTTGTTTTGCCCAACAGTCTGGGAGTTTTCCTGGAGATGAGAGGATAGATGAGAAATTCCTTTAAACAACAGGGAATTTTGCTTCCTTAGAGCATGAAGTCCGTTCAGAAGTTTGAATTAGTAGCTGTAGAAACAGCCATCTGGATGTTTCAGAAGTATGTCATTTTTGTCTACCATAAATATTTTTTCGACAAGAACAAAGGAAAATTAACAAAAGACACAACAGCAATTTTTTGTCCAACTCTGGTGGTGACATATTTCAAATTTTTCCCCTGACAGAGTGTGTTTTAGCTAATAATTGCATTCCCATGTCCTTTCTAAGTGCCTTTTTTTTTTTTTGTCACCCATGATACAAAGGCAGCAGGTTAAGGTAGAAGACCAGCCCAGTTATACCATGATGGCCAAATCTACAGGCACTGCACATCAGCAGAACAGGATCTTCTCAGAAACAGCAATATTTGCAAACAAAGAAATATTTTCAGCAAAAGGAGAGAAGCTGAGACAAGTTTGACCAGGACTCCAAGCGTGACCTGGTCAAGCCAGCAATTGTGGGTATGTATGTCTGGGTATGTGTGTCCAGAGCAGGAAGGAGAGGACAGATGGAGAATTATGAGGTATTGAGCTTCGTTGTATCCTAAAAGGTTTTTCCAAGATTTTCTGCCCAAGTCCACCACGTGGACAGAGCACAGGCAAGAACCAGCCCCGCCAAACAGCAAAGGACCTTGACTTTCCCTGCACTATTCCAGAGAACTGTTCATTTCTCACTCAGAGGAGGTTAAAATATCCCTATAACTCCTGCTGTGGTGCAGGCAGTGTCTGAGCACCCTTTTCCATCCAGGTTGTGGAGGAAGGTGGTCACTGTTCACACCAGTGCTGTGGAGGAAGCAGGTTGGGGTTTTTCTCTGAGTCAAACTTATGTCCAGAGACTGTCTGTATTTGGGGGAATGACATGGATGTCAGCCTGTTCCAGGGGAAAGGGCTGAATGCTGCAAGGGGTTAGGGAATTCCTCTGCTCCTGTTACCAACCTCATGGGGTGGGAAAAGGCACCAGTGACAATTTGTCTTGTGATTTCTGCTTTGGGAAGTCATGCCAGGGTAGCACCGCATTAAAACCACGTCCAAGACCTCTCCAGAAGCTTCATTACAACCTTAGGAAGAGTTTTGGTCTGGTTCCCTGGGGGAATGAGGCTTCTGTGACTCTAGTACCTGCCTGTGCACATCCCGGACCTGGCTTTTCCAAAAACTTCCGAAACTCTTGAGCAATTTTGGCCATTTGACCACCAGTCCACAAAGATATGAGGTTGCCACCAGCTCATGAATGCAGGTGGGCAGGGAGAAGAGGGAAGAACAAGAAGTAACACAAACCCAGAGGCACCAGCAAAGAGCAGAGAAACCTTCTGGATGAGAGACAAATGCTCTGGAGAGGTTCCAGTCAGAGCTGGTACCCCATGAGAGGTGGGATTCTCTCTCCACAAGGCAAAAAGCCATGGGAGGACTACACGAGACCTGAATAAACACCTTCCTCGCTAAAGAAGTGGGGAACTGGCTGGCTGCTCATGATGGTTTGGGTCTGAGTCCTTCAGACTGGCCCCACAGGCTGATGCAGGAGCTCTGCCCTCCTCCCTGCACAGGCTGGTGGACAAGTGATTCATGTCACGAGAGGGGAAATGCAAGAGCAGAGCAGAAATGAATCACCCTCTGCTGCAGGTCATTTAATTCATTCTCCCTCCAGGAGGCAAGTGCTTTTGCACACTAATTAGATAGTTCATCCTGATGGCAGCTACATGATCTTTTTCCTTCCTTCTTTAAAACTTTCAGCAAAACGGCATAAAACCTGATGGGTGTTTAAAAGGAGAAGAAGCAGTGCTACCCTGGAACAAGCCCCACGTGTCATATGGCTGAGACAGGACAGCTGCAAAATCCCACAATGTGTTTGCTACATGGGTTGTCTACACTGTAGTGCTCTCTCTGCTCACTGCCTCCTCTGCCCTAGTACCCAGACTTTGGGGTATAATTATAGAAAAACAGCAACTGAAGCTGGTTTTAAAAAGATGGTCTTTTCCATGAAAAAAAAAAAAACCCTCTCTGTACAAAATAACAAAAAAAACTTGACAATGAGTTCATTTTGTCTCTCACTCTTTTTTTTTTTTTTTTTTAAATGTTCTATCTTCCTCCCCCTCCCTGCCCACCTGTTTTTGGGAGAAAGTAAGGAGGAAACAGAAGGGGAAAACCCAATGTTTTTAAGCTTGTTGGTTTCTAAAGTATTAAAACATTTCTACAAAAAGCTGACATTTTCTAAGGAAGTGCTCATTTTACCTGAAATCTCCCTCTGAATTCAGGAAAGTACAACTGCTTGTCAGAACAAAAAGAAGAAGAAGATAAAAAAACCTATTTTTTAACTTTCCTCCCCAAAGCTATTGCAAGGTGAAATATTGAAAGGTCTGTGTGAAAACAGACAGATTGTGCAGCCTGGGACATGAGGAGGATTTTCCCCATGGATAAGATCTGCAGAAACTTTACCATCATGAGACCTCTGCATGAGGGCTGGCAAGGCTTGGTCTTTATGGTTTCAACCACACTTTGTTAAATTGAGCACAGGATTCAGGGCAGAGTCAGGGTCCTCATGACTGCCTGAACCTCAGTCTGGGAGGTTGAGAGCCAGCAGGGCCCATCCAGAAGCTCACAGGGGATGCAGAGGCTGCAGGACCTCACTCCTGCTGAAAGACACTAAGGAATGCCCCGGTGTAGATCTGCTGGGAGGAAGGCAGGTATGGCCCCACAGGTATGAAAAACCCTTTTATTTCCCTGGATAAAGGGTGTCTGAGCAGCACTGTATGAGCCACACAAGGTTGTGAGACCCCTTCAAGGAGGGTTCAATGCTGCAGAAGGGACCAGTCACCCCAGACTTGGGTCTATTCACTGCTGGGTGCCAATCCATCCCATACTAAGAAAAGCCATGGCCTGCAGTGCCTGGCTCTTTCTCTGTCATCTCTGTCATCTCCACCCTTCCCTTCCCAGCAGAAGACTGAGGATTCTTGCTGGTATCACCCCTCCTGGAGGAGATCTCAGACCGCCCCCAGGCTACATTTACATTTCTACCCAAGTGATGAATTTATTGTGGGACAAATAGAGGAATGCAGGGAACTGGAGGCCAAATCTCTCTATGCATGAGCCATGCCCTTGGAGAAGAGAGCACAGTTTTCCCCACACCTTCAGCTGCGAAACCAGGTGAGTGTCCAACCCTAAATCCACCAGCACCAAACCCTACTGCTTGGAGGCCCTGTCCCCTCCCTCCAGGTGTGGGCTAGGAGGACAAGAGCCTTGCAGGGAAAACCAGGCTTCTTACAAAGGCTTCCCCCAGCAGCTGCCACACTTGGAAGCACAGTCTCACTCTCAGTGCCCTCATCTATCTGCCTTGAGTCCTGCCCTGCCTTTGATAGATGATTTTCATTAACATTTCTCCGCCGAGGCTCCCGCTGCAGCCGCTGTGCCGGGGACACAGTGCGAGAACTCACAGAGGGGTAGATGACAAGTGATGAAATGTTGCTGGTCAGACCAGAGAAAAGCTTTTTTGGGACTGCCCAGTGCTGTCCTGTGCGTGCTTGGGTGGGACTAATATCAGCCTGTCCACAGAGCAGCCTCTGATGGGAGAGGGAGAGGTCACTCTGCTCCAGCTCCGGCCGTGTCCTGCCTCAGTCCTCCCCTGGTTGATCTGATGCCTCTTCTCCACCATGGGGATTGTCTGTAAATCCCCTGGGATGATTGATGCCCTGCTGCCTGTACCTGCCCTGCATTTCTAATGTCCTTCTGCCCTCCACCGACAGAGGATGTGCTGCTGCCTCTGGGTCACTTGGAGGGATGATTGTTGTTCCCTGAGGAATGAAGTGTTTTACAGGACTTGATTTGGTTTATTCTCGGTTTTTGTATCACCAATTCATCCCATTCCAATGAGAACAATCAACCATTGGAATAATCTCCCCAGGGAAGACTTGGATTCCCCAGTGTTGGACACATTTAAGATTCAGCTGGGCCATCTTTTGCCAAGAAAGGTTGAAGCAGCTCATCCATCAAGTCCCTTCCAACCTGGTATTCTGTGATTGTATAAAATTATCCTCTTAGGAATAAAGCAGTGGGTAAAACACTGCATCAAAAGATACTGCTTTTTTTTCTGTATTTTTCCCTTTTATTTTCTCAAAGGAGTGCCAAATAAAGCCTATATTTATGCATAAAAACTTTTTGCCTGACACATTTGGTGAAAAGAACCTTACCAAGAAGGTGCAGAGAATGTGTTTAGGAAATGCCAGAGCCTGTGGTGTCACAAAAAGCCCCTGAGCCACACCAAGCCACACAGGAGGTATAAAGGAGATGCAACAGCAAAACCCCAGCTCGTTTTACAGCACCCTCTTCAACTGCTTAGCACCCATGTCTGACATTTCACACCTGAGCCTGAGCCCCCCAGCTGAACGGGAGAAAAAAGCCTTTCAGTGGGATTACAGCTCCTAAAAGGCTGATTATCACACACCCCCAGGCTTTGATCCAGCCCTCCTCCAGCCTCTCAGGGGACAGGCTCTCTAAAGAGCCATCTCTCCCCTGATGGGCATCTTGCAGGTGTCATATCTCGTGTCACCAACACCACTGTGCACAGGCTGCTGGCTCCCCAAGCATGAGCCCCAGAAATCCCAGCACAAAGGCAGGATTCCACAGGTTGAAGCAAATCCATTTGGGAATGTGCACCTGGAGTGAACATGAGCTGTGCTGATCACAGGAGTGACCCGTGCTCCATCCATGGTAAGCACTCCCAGCTGACAGCCTCAGCCTTGTTCCTCCCCCACAGGGAGCCAGCCCAAAACTTAAAAGGCTGAAGCTCTTCCCTGGGAAGTTTTGGTTTTGAAACTTCCAAAAGTGGCATAATTTCATGTATCACCCTGATTTTTTTCCATTTCTCTACTACAACAGTGTCTTGGCAGCATAGCAGAGCCCCTGTATCCCTCTGGAAAAGCAAAAAGAGAGAAATGGGAGCAAAAAAAAGGGCTGGTGGTAGGACAGGAGGGTCTGACATTTTTCTCTGATCCAGAAAACTCTGATCCCCTATGACCTTGTTAGGAAGGTGGGAGCTGCTGTTTAGTCAGAGCTGTCAGCCCATGGTGCTGGCAGGAGATGGATGAGCTGCAGTGTGGCTCTGCAGAAGGTGCTCTGGGGACAGGCTGCTCTGAGGAGCAGCTTGGGAAAAAGGCAGCAGGAGAAGGCTGAGGCAGGACCAAAATGCCAGGGAAGAGACTGTCTGGCATATCTGTGTACAACAGCCAAATGCATGGGGCTTCTCAAATATCCAGAGACAGCAGAGCTCTGGAGTGTCTCCAGGCTGAGCTGACACCTTGGCTCTTGGGGGGCCATGGACCTGCCCTTGGCGCCTCAGAGTCTTGATCCTGTCTCCTGCAAGGTACTGATGGCCCCTTGGGTGTAGTCTCCAGTCATCCATTTGGGCTGTTTGAAGAGAAGGGAGATGTGTCCTCGGTGTGTCCTCCAGCAGGGCCCCACGACACTGCCTTTATCCCAAACACCAGCATCTCAGGGCAAACCCACACGACAAAGACGCTGAAAGTTTTGCTTTATTTTTTTACTGTGCAACATTTATTATGAATTTACTTTGACATTCACTGCACTCCTGGTGCCAAGGATGTGATTTCCCTCTGCTCTGGACTTGGGTGCAATCCTGCCACTGCTCTGATGCAAATCTGGAAGTTGCTTTATTCCTTCCCTGTGATCACTCTCAAGGCATCTGACCCTGCCTTTCTCAGCTCTGCAATGATGCTCTTGTCACACTGCTGGTCTTTGCAGGACGTCTGCAGCTGCCCTGATGCAAGCCCAAAGGGGTCAGTGACCAGGGACAGTGTAATTGTGCTCCATGGATCGTCACTGAAGTGCCTGGGCTCTTTTGTGTTCATATTCTGAAGCAGAGGCTTGACTTTGTTTATAGCAGATGTTCACAGGCTTTGCCCTGTCAGTGTCCCCAGTCTGTTCTGGTCAGGAGAAGACCTCCTGCATGGACACTTCCTAGGTGGGAGAGAAGACCTCCTGAATGGACACTTCCTAGGTGGGAGAGCAAGTGCTGACAGAAGTGTGCTTTGGGAAATAAGAAAAGTATTTGCTTCTTTTGTATTCAGGGCACACACAGCCCCTTCCCTCCCCTAGCACCTCCTGCTGCAGAAAGAGCCCTCAGTCCACATCTGAGGCAGCCTAAAAAGCTGCAGCTGTGCTCCTGCACCAGATCCTCTGTTGGAACATTGGTGGGGTAGACATTCAAGCTGAGAAGTAAGAGAAACCTCTGGCTAACACCTGCCCTGGGATTCGGGACACTTTTCCTCTGATGCGCCGAAGGTTCCCAGTCACTCAACCCCTCAGCTCCTGGTCTGTAACAGAGGTATTGATGTGCCCATCCCTCTCTGCCTGGAGAGCTGTGTGAGATGCTGAGGCAGCAGCCACAGAGGCAGCCTGAGCAGTCTGGCAGAAAGAGACAGCACATGCCCAAGACTTTGGTCCTGCAGTGGTCTCTTAGGTTAAAATTCAGCCCCAAATTGTTCAGGGGTGACCTAGCCTTGGCTTGATCCCATCTGATCCCTGAAGTGTGGCTTGTTGGCATTTTCTGTTTGGCCTCTCACAAAAACAAGGCTCCTACCAGATGTTTTTAGTTGGGAAGCTGCATTTCCCAGAGGGTGGGATATGTGGTCCCTCAGTTTCACAGTCAGGATTTTGCTGAGCAAGGAGACCACGTCTATACCAGTAAATACAAGGGGCTAAGAGCAGTTGTGCAGCCAGATGGCACAACACAGGCCTACAAAGCAAGCCCTCTTCTCCTCTCCAAACCCTAACCAGGGTGGTCTCAGCCATGCTGACAGCTGGGGCTGGTCCCTGCCCCATGCCAGCCCTTGAAGAGTCCTCAGGCCCTCTCTGGGAGAGGAGGACACCGTGCCAAGGAGCTTGATGACAATTTAACAGTATGGCCCATTGTGAACGCCTGGTGCCTGGCTTAGTGCAGAATGATGAATGCTGCCTTAGGGATTTGGGGCTCTCCATTGGTGCCTGTCCTCTCGTGACACGGAGGTCTTCAGGCGGGCACACCCAAGCGTGAACCAAGCCTTGGGGTCCTACCTTTAAACCCCCTTGGTGGGTCTGCACAGAATTCCTGCATCACAGAGCAGCAGGATGCAAACCTTTTTATCCTGACACGGTGCAATGCAAAGGGAAGGTGTGTCCCCACTGACTTTGCATCCCACTCCCAGCAGGTTAAGGCTACAGGACCAGAGGTTGTCACACACAGTCCAGGAGCTGGACTGAGTCTGGCAAACACTTCCATAAAACCCTGCCTCCCAGCTCCAGTTCTCTGCTGTTTGTATCTTCTCTCCTTTCTACTTGAGAGCTGTTATTTTTCCCTGCTCAGGGTATTCAGGATGGGGTCTGGGGGGATTATTCAGGATACCCAGGATGTACAATCAGCGTACAAATTGCCTGACTCACAGAATCACAGGATGGTCTGGGCTGGAAAGGACCTTCAAGATCATCTCATTCCCAATCCTTGTCATGGGCAGGGACACCTTCTGCTAGGCCAGGGTGCTCAAATGTGTGCAAACTTACCCAAAATGCTCCTCCTCTCTCAGGGTCATGGCACGTGCACTTTGCTGTTGATCTCTGCTCATCCAGTGACCATTTTTTCCAGAAGAATCCTGGGTGAACATGGCCAGGAAAATCCACATGCAGCAAAATCTAAACAGAGACAGGCACCTCTTGGAGTGCTTTACAACCCATTTGCTCAGCTCAGAGGGGCAGGAGCTGCAGCACAGCAAAGAACAGGGATCTTGATGTCTCTCTTGGATCAGATACAGACAGTAGCCTGTCTGGTTACAGAGAGCACTTTCTTTGATTAAAAGCTAATAAATATTCATCCCTCTCCTCCCCTGCCATCCCTCTGAAATCCCCAGAGACAAAACTTAGACAAGCAAAACTGGTTCATTTGTGATGTATTCCAGTGCATTGCTCCAAAACACTTGGAATCCTTCCAGATAACAGTGCGTGGCTGCGAGGACTACGGATCACCAAGGAAAGGGCCAATATTTTGCATTCACTTAAAACAAGGCTCCGGTCATAAAGGACATGCTCATTATTAATGGTGGGTGTTGGGAAGCAAAGTATAAAGTGTACACAGATCCTTATTCCCAGCTAATGCCTCAGTAAATTGGCGAAGATACATCCCTGCCTGCAGAGCAGGAGACAGAGAGGAACTGGGTGTTAAGGACAGCTCAGTTTCCCACGAATACAGATGTGCCATCAGCTGATGAAAACTACAGTGAGGAGCAAGGAGAGAAGATATATCAGTGGTGAAGGCTGTCTCCTTTTAAGGCAAGGAAAACCAAACTCTCACCAGGAAAGAACAGATCCAAACAGATGGGGAGATCGTGGCCGGCGCAGCAGCGCAGCGCCCGCTGAGCCGATCCTGGTGGAACACAGACTGCCAAACCAAGCCACTGTCACCCAAGAGGAGATCAGAGGAGCCAAGGGCTTACTCAGCACAGAGATATTGCTGGAGAAAACCAGTCCTGGCATAGAAGTGTGGAATAGATGCAACACTGTGCTGTCTCAACACAAATTGAAGCCACAGCCCTGAAGGGAAAGTCCCCTGTGGGCACTGAACTGTGGATGGAGAAGAGTTTCCCATCTCTATATGGAAGCCTATCCCATAGGATAGGGATCAGTTCAGTTACCTCTGAAGTTGCTATAATCCTGTGCTTTTTCACTTCTTGACTTCCAGTCAGAGTATAGACCAATTATTTCTTGGGAAAGGGCTGCCTTCAGCCTGTATTTGTCAGGGGGTCCAGAAGTGATCACACAATGATTAGTAAAATAGTATTATTAGGATAATAATTGATCTATAAATAGTAGTACTATATATCAGTTACAATAATTTATAACTGCAATTATTATTTCTTATTATTATTACATCCAAGCACCTGCATCTTCCTGCATCATGGGAATGTGGTGCTGGGACCCCAGGCTTGGTCTCTGCTCAGAGTGAGCAGTAGCACATTATCCACATGATTCTGTAACCCACCAGCTCCAGCTCTGCACAGCACTGAGCTGGATGCCACCCCACCAGAGTCACAGTGCTCAGCAGCCCAGAGACAAACCTCCATCCTGTGACCTCCAGGTTATTTAGGCACAGGTAAACCTGTGTCCATTGTCTGGTCTTGTAGAAACCAACCACTTGTGCCTTGCCTTGAATGCTCAAGCTTCAAGCTAGAGGCTGACAGCAGACGTGGGTAGAAGATGAAGTATTGCAATTT
The DNA here is from genome assembly GCA_013400495.1 of Nicator chloris. Classification (NCBI taxonomy): domain Eukaryota; kingdom Metazoa; phylum Chordata; class Aves; order Passeriformes; family Pycnonotidae; genus Nicator; species Nicator chloris. The sequence continues at coordinate 344,791 of WAAE01001237.1, forward strand.
TCCAGCTTTTCTTATGGCATCCCCCAGCTTTGTGGGGGTGTTGGACAAGCAAGAAGCAAGCAGCTTCATGGTTGTGTTTCAGCTGGCACAAGGACTGCAAAGCCCATACCAGGGGACATTTTCTCTGCTGAGCTAAGATTTGCTTGGCAGGTCCCTGTGGTGGGCCCTGAGGGAGCCCAGGGTTGCTCTCTGATCCTCCAGCTGGGTCCCAGCCAGGCCCTGCCAGGACATCCCTGGTGTGGGGTCAAGCCTTGTCTCAAAAACAGCTCAGCTGATCAAAGCAATGGAGCAGGAAAAAAAAAAACAGTGGGAAACTGGGGATCCTCATCATTGAATGGAAAATCCCTCCCCAAGGACAGTATCCAAACACCCAGGTGATACTGGAGAGCACAAAGGCACCACACACATGGCAAAGGAACTCTGGTCCTCAGTTTGCAGAGATCCAGGCTCTGGGGTAAGAGCAGGAAGCTTTTCTTTAAAAAAAAAAAGAAAGAAGAAAATGCAAACCCTGCCCTTTCAGAGAGCTTCCCAAGGAAATGGGATGCTTGCAGTGATACCCACATAAATAATCCCTTTTTCCAGAGTTCTCATGTCCCTTTTGCCCTCATGAGCTGAAAGAGCTCTCAAGGACAGCGACAGCAACAGCCCCATGAAATACATGGCCATGCCATCATTTTGGGATTTAAAATTATAAGGGGGAAAAACTGAACTTTTTTTTTTTTTTTTTTTTGCTACTGTCGCTGTTCACTGTTTCAAACCCTTTCTCACATTTACTTCCCCTTCCTGTGTGGGGTCAGTCAGATTTCAGCACTTTTAGACCTCTGGTAGCTTCTCTTCATAGGGGTGTCCTCCAGCAGAGACCTCAGGAGTCTTGGAGATGCTCTGCAGGTTTCAGGGACTCAGAGACAGATTTTCTCCCCCAGGAGAGAGTCAGGTACACCGGGGAATTTGTGCTTTTCATTTCCTCTGTGTATCCCAGGTTAACAGGCTGGCAAACTCCCTTACTCCCTTGCAGGACTCTCCTTGGTGAGGCAGAAGAAAATCTTTGGGGCAACTTGAAGAAAAGCACTAAAGGTCCCTTTAGGGCTGCCAAAATGGGTACAGTTAAACCTCATGCTGGACTTCATATTCAAGGTCCTCTTGCAATGACAGTTCAGCAGGAGATAACAAGGAAAATCCTTCAGTAAATCTAGCAAGGAAAAAGAAGATTGGGGGAGGGGGAAATTGCTGTATCATCTCCTAGCTAATCTTTTTTATGGAGTCTATATGTGCACATTTGTAGGTGTGCATGTATATACACATATATATGTCGTATTTGAGGCTGTTAGGCAGGTCAGATTAGTTCATATGAGTAATTTGCACAGCTTTGTTTAACAGAAAATATTGTGTCCATGCACAACCTTAAAAAAACAAACTTATATAGCTTCAGACAGGCAAAAATTAATCTTGGATGGGGACAAATTGCTGAAATATTCTATAAAGGTCCCAGATGTATTTTTGCATTTGTTTGCTGTTTTGCAAGACCCTGGCTATGGTCCTTTTGTGTTCAGAAGGTTCAGACTTCACAAATAGCATGGTTTAATGCACGATTGTTAATGAACTTATTCAGGATTTAAACCAGCACCAGAATCTGACCCACTGTATCTATATGCAAATACACTCCCAAAAGTAATGTGCAGAAAGTGACCTGCTTCCACTAATGCCCAGATAATGAGGAAATGAGGATTTATGTCACCAGAGACACTCCCCCCTTGGAGCACATCTTCTGAGACATTCAGTCAAGGAATCGCTCCAGCACAGCCTCCAGAAAGAAGCCTGATCATTAAAAAATGACATTTCTGTGCCGTGTGATGAATGACAACTGGGCTGGCAGCTCAGCTTTCATCCAGGCTGAGGATTCATCCCACCAGAGCACTAATGTCAAGAGAAACAATCCTTTCCATTTAGAGTTTGGGCCAGGCTTCAAATGTGGGGACTGAGGGCAAGAGTTTGGTTTCCTGGGAGTCCCAGGCTCTGTTGCAGCACATCCTCAAAACCCTTCCACAAAGACATCCCACGGCTTAACTGCTTTGAGTGTCTTTTCACTGCTCCCAAAGCAGGCGTGTCCCAGGCTATCACAGGTCGTACAGCCCCAGGAGTGACAAATTCCAAACCACAAACCACTGTCCTTTTGCACCCAAACCAAGACTCTTGAGGGTGGACAACGGGGGTCAGGGTGTCTTGCTCAAGATCTGTGTGTCCCTCACACCAGGTGTGACGTATCCAGAAGGGCACTGGTTTGATATTGATCCCAGCTAGGAAACACCACCCTTCCCCAAACCCAGGCTGCTTGGGAGATGGGGACAGGTTTATCCTTCACAAGGGCAAAAGTTGGGGCAGAATTGTGTTCATGTTTCCCCTCAGTGGCAGGGCTGGGGCTCTTACAGCTGATGGGTTGGAAACAAGGGTGGGACAGGTCTTACCCAGTGAAAGGCATCTGGGCTGATGTTGTCTTCTGAACACCTCACACGGGACTCCCGCTAGAGACAACGGGGAAAAACAGCTCCCTACAAGGACACCCCCACTTTGTTCTGCTTTGGTGCCCATTTTAGAAGAGAAGAGTCACACTCTGGGGTGGAATTCCACATAAAAAGGGCCGAGGACACCAAATCCAACACAGACCTTGTACCTACCCCAGAGGTGACTATGCCTGCACATCCCGCCTCGGGCTCTGAGCTCTGGAGGTCCTTGTCCCACTTTGCAGGCCTGTCTAAATTCCCCACCAAAACCAAGAACCAGCTCGTTCTCTTCTCATGTTTCACCACAGCTGGGGCCCACCAAACTTGCTTTTCATCCCAGCAATTCCTCTTCATGATCCTGCACATGGAACAGAGCTGGGCTGCCACCAGAGGCTCCAAATGCTGAGATGTCATAACCAGCCTTGTGTCACATCCTAGGCTGGACCATTCCATCCCCCTAAAGAGGAAAGCACATAAAGGTGTGAGAAAAGGGGAAAATCCAGCTGTGGTAATTCTGGAGTGCCTGCAAAAAAACCCTGAAACCAATGTAATTGGATTATTGAATACATTCTTAAGCATTTTTTTTCTTCTTTTCTTCCTTTCCAGCTGGAGGTGCTGGATCCCTCACATTTGACAGCGTGCAGAGCAAGTTCTGCACAGTCCCAGAAAATTTCTTTATTGTCAGTACATTGCAGACCCCCTTGGAGATTCCTGGGGTGCTAACTTAGCCAAAGAGTGATACATGGAAGAGTTCTACATTTTTTAATTGCTGGTCAGCTGGAAAAAAAATATATGTGCCTGTAGCCATCGAAGCTCTCAGTCACTTTGAAATGTAAAGTTTCCCCCTTTGCACAATCTCCTAAGTATGGCCTAATTCTATAATTACAAAATAGATCCAAATTGCTTCAAAGGAGCTGTTGTGTTCCAGCAGGTACATAACAAGTTTATAGTATCAGCTAATTGCACAGTTATATAAGGGTTCAGAATGACTTTTGAAACCAACAGTCAAACCTTCTAGGTATCAAATTTATATTGTTTTGTTTGGAGGATTTTTTATTAATACCTAATTTTGAAGGTAACCTGTGCTTTCTCCATCCTTTCCAGAGAGGATGTAAATGTTAATACTGTGCAGAAAGTGCTGGGCTTGATGCTGAGCTCATCTCCATTGACCTCAGCAAGTGATTTTAGACACCAGCAAAACCCAAATAATGCATGTAAGTCAATGGCTCAGAGCCCACATTCACCAGAGCTCTGGTGGCACCACCAAATGGGAATTACAATGGTTTAAGCAGCTACTGCCAACTGTTGTTCATCTTGAGTCAGGCTGGTTTGAGCTCACGTGTTCAGCCTCACTGGTGGGAATGATGTGGGAGCACCCAGCTGAAGGGCACACCTGGTCTGTCACAGCAGCTCAGTCATATCCAGCTGTGGCTTTACACCCCTCACCCAAAAAAAGACATGGAAATGAAGGTGGGGTTTGCCACAAAGAGCCTCTTGCTGTCAACCTCTCTCATGGGTGAGACTCTTGAGAGTTCTGGGTCCCAGAGTTATGACAAAAAGGTTTCTTATAAAGACCATCAGGGCTGGGGTCACTCAAAACATGGGCACCACTTCATCGTGCAGCCTCAAGGATAAATGGCCAGAGTGGATCAAAGTCATGCAGAAGACCCTGGGAGGAGCCAACAGTACTCAGTAGGTGGGATGAGGGACAGCCTCCCAGTTTTCTGCCTGGCTATCTCTATCTACATGTAGGAAGTTCCCTATCCAGCAGGTACTTGGGCATTGCATTCAAAGGAAATTGAATTCCTCCCCAAGCCAGAGTTCCTTTCCTCTCCTTTGATCTGGCCCACCCAATACACATCCAACATCCAACCCCACCAGCCCCCATCTCTTCACACCTCACAGGGCACTTCCCTGCTACAGCTACTGCCTGCCCTGGCAGCAAAGGAAGGTGAGGTCAGGAATCACCCCATCCACCTCCTCAAAGCTGCTGTGATGTGAGGCCAGCACGACAGGGGTGGGACCCTCTGACCCAGAGCACACGTTTGCACTCTGTTATCAGCTGTTCCTTTCAATGGGATATCTGTGGAGCTGTAACTTTGTAAATTCAGCTCAGCCTTTCAGTAGGAGATTTCTAATTTTATCCAGGCCATTCATCCACCCTTAATTTGCAATGAGAAAAAAAAAAAAAAAAGTGTTGCAGGGTTATTATTATTAACTACTGGCCAAGATAGAATGAACTCCAGGCTTGGCTGACTCCCTCTTTGGTAGAGAGCAAGTGCACAGACAGCAGACACATTGCTGGTTTGCTTCCCAGGCGTTTCTGCTCCTGAGTGAGGATGTCTGAAAGCCAAAGCAGAAGGAGAACCTTCATTTCACAGGTGTAGCTGCATTGTCCAGGCTCCACTTCAGCCAAGTGGGTTTGGAAACTTTGGCCAGCCTGCAGTGCTCAGCCTTGCTCCCCTTCCACACCTTTATAACATCCTCGTCCTGCAAAAATGAGTGGGGAAAGTCCCCACTGGCCTTACTCAGGCTCTGAAATCAGATCTCAGACACAGGGAGGAGTGAATTTTTACCATCAGCTTGTGAGGTTCATGTGTCCCTACTCCCCTCTGAATGCCTGCTGAGAGCTCAGTACATTGCAGTACAGGAGGACATATTCAAACTTCTCCATCAAGCACACAAGATAATCCTGGGCCTTGGTATGAGGCCAAGGAAGCAATGTTTTAGTCTTCCCCAGCACTGCTTGCCAGGGCAGAGATGTAAAATTCCCTAACCTGGATTCCTAGAGCCAGTCAGGAGAGGATCTCCAGCCATAGTCTCATATCCAGCTATGCCATTAGCCAGTCTGCCTGTGACATGTTGGCAAGAGGTGATTCATGACAAGTGTCCAGCTGTGAGAAGTCTTTTTAATAAAATGGCTAAAGTAGCAAATAATAGCAGAAAGAAAAGTCTAGAAATCCACATCCTTATTAGCTGAGGTGGTAGCCCAAGGATTCAAGAAAACCTGAATGATCTTAACCAGAAATATTGCAAAGGTTGTTACCTTTTCCCTAAAGTCTCCTAAAAAACCCCTGGCTTTTCTAATGCCCATTGTTGCAGTATTTGCCACTTGCTTCATACTTTTGACTTTGATGAGATAGAGGTTTCATCAAGATTGAGCTTTTAGAATATAATGAATACTCCAAGAGAGAGCCTACAATGTAATATTTAAAATGCACTGATAAAAGGGCACAACAATTTATCTTGAAGAAATTCATGAATTCATGTAGAGCTCTCTTGATTTTGTGCGGTTTTTGTCATTCAGGTTGCCCTTGGCTGATTATCACACTTTAGGTAATGTGTATCTATTTACTGTAAACATAAACACCAATACAATTACAAGTTATTCTTTCCATACAACTGTAAGAGTTTGTGATGAAATCTTTTTGATAGCACTACTTTTCCCCAAATTCACCCTAGAAAAATGCTCTTGCTAACACAGCAGATATCCCATTGCTCCACTGCTCTTGCATCAAGAGAGAATCCACACAGCACCCAGGAAATCCTTCACCACAGACACAAATCAGTTTGCATCCCACGTCCACCCGAGAACCTCATCCCAGAACTTCCTACCAAATCCTGGCCAAGTGAGAGGGGAGACAAATCAGGTCCCGGGAAAAAACACCCTGGATATGTGAGTACGCAAAGCTGTGGGGCCGGGGGACTTCCATGGTAACTCTGTGTATAAACAGGACCAAACAGCTTGAAGTAGCTGCTTTCCTTGCAAGGCCCATGAACAAAGTATCTCTGTAGCTTGGCCAACACAGCAAGCTCCAGCCAAACGTAAATAGCCCGCGGGGCTTTTTGGCACTTTGCACTCTATTTTGCATACAGCTGGTAATGTTTTAAAGGCCGGGCCCAGCCAAGGGTAATGCTTCCAAGAACAGAGCAGGAAACACTTTGTATACAGGAAAGAGTCCCAGGAGAAATCAGTGAAATCTTAAGGCCTTTTGTGTTTCTTTCTCCCTCCCCAAATCAATCGAATCATTTTTATGTTAAAAGTTTCCAGAGCCCCAGGTAGATGCGGCCGCCTCGCTCCGTGCTCCGGGTGCTCGGTGGGGAAGGGAATATCTTGGCTCCTGCAGGCACATAAACACTTGCTGTGTGTAGGCAAGTCCTGCTGGGCACATCCATGACGTCTTTCAGGGCAGAATTTCTGGAGCTGGCTGGCAGCAGTGCCAAGTATGAGAGACAGCATCAAGGGAGGAGCAAGGTTGTAATAAGCATCTGGTGACACTCCCTGAGACTTCAACAGTAGCAACACCAAGGAAATGCCACAGAATTTCCGATTATCTGGATATCACTCAGTATTTTGGTAAAAATTAGCAGGGTCTGGGACTTAGGATGGGTTGGTGTGATAGAGTAAGGCTGTCACTACTAAAATGCCACTAAATCCCTGCTCTCCAGGGGCTTATCCTTGCAGGAGGGATGGGATTTCCCTCTTGATAGAACACTGAGGAACTGGGACTCCACTATTTTGTTGGTCTTACCACCTTAGCACCACTATGCAGGGCATAGAAAGGACAAATCTGGCTCTCCTGCAGCCTCTCCCCTGCTCCTGTGTGCAGCAGAGGGATGCAGAAGAATTGGACAGAGCAGAACCACACTGAGCATGCAAGGCTGATACGAGCAGTCACAAGGATTAATATGGCAGCAGAAATTTTGTTATCATGTGTTTAAAATGCCAGTGTACCAGCATACACATTTTGCCCACCTGGTTCTCTCCTTTTCAACCTCATTGTGAGTGAACCCATTTGTACGTCGGCACCACCGTGTCCTAGAGGGAGACTGTCCTTCTGTTAGCTGTCCCAGTCACTTGATTATTCAGGGTTGAGAGATGAGTGCTGGCTGAGTTAGCAGCAGCTGTCAAAGCTGGCAGCAAAAGGGAATATATGTCAATAACTCAGAAAAGGGAAGCAGAGACAACTTGGAGAAGAGTCATTGCTACACCCACATGAAGTGAAATCGAAAGCCCTGCTTATCGTAATTTAGTGTCCTTTACTTTGCATCTTACAGATGTCTGTCCTTCCACAGGTAATTCATATGTGCAAAGCCAAGTCGCTGCCCTGCAGACAGGGCTGGGGCACAATGGAGAGGTCACGCTGCAGAGGGACCCTGGGGGACAGATGGGGGCTGTGTGCTGCTGTCAGATGGCACAAAGGGCTGAGCTTTCATGTCTTTGTGTTGTGGCTGCACAGGGTGGGCCAGCCAGGGAACAGAGAAACGGGGGGGAAACAGAGTTGGGATCTCTAATGAAAACCATGCATTTGACCCCTCTGCCTGGGGACACAGCTGAAATGTCATTGTTGGCTTTAAAGAGGACAGAATCGTGTCCTCTCCCCTCGGTGCCTTTCCCTCTGACCAGATTTGACACGTGGGTGTTGGACCTTCCAAGGGATGCAGGAACTCTGGTGCTGCCAGATTTCAAGGAACCAAACTGTCCTTGGCCATGGGGACATGATGATACACAAACGTTCAGCCAATCCCTTCCTTCCAGAGCAGGTACCCGTGGGCTGCACCAGTTATGGTTCAAGATCTCAGCAGGATGCTGAGCAGGTCCTATCCCAAACTCCTGAGAGAGGCTGGGCTCAGCCCCAGCAAGGGTCTGTGGAGCCACTTGGCTTGAACCTATAGGAAGCCAGCATAAAGCTCAGTTGTCCCTTACTGATGCCAGAAGAATTTTTGCCTGGATGTCTCCAGGATGCTCCAGTGCTGCCCAGCACAAGCTGCAATATGAGAATTCATCCCTTTGCTGGTCTCAGAGAACAGAGGTGGGATGGCCTTGCAAGACAAGCAAGCACAAGCAGCTAAAAAAACCAAAATAAATATGGGACATAAATATGTGATGTTACAGGAGGTGGTACCATAAACTTATTTTATTGCCACTTGTCTGCAAAGGCCAACATAATTCACTCCCTTTGCCTCGCTCTGTCATTTGTGAGTAATGAGATGGCCCAAACACACGCCAAGAAATACTTCCTCACACCTGGGTAAGAAATAAAGGGATGGGGATTTTTAATAATGATCAATGCCCTGGCTCTTCATATCCTGCATACCTGATGTGGTTTGTACTGATTACCAATACAGTCTGGTCATTCATGTTAGTTCCTCTCCAGCTGCCCTCTGACTCAGCCCCTCTCTCAGGAGTTCTTCACGGGTGATACAAGTACTGCAGAGCCCAGATCCTGCAGGCAGAGGGTCACAGTGTCTCATAAACAGCTCTCAGCCAGTGCAGCCCATGCTGTGGGCCGGGCAGGTCTGTGCAAAGACAGCCAGCACATTGGCAATACCTGTCCTGGGGCTGAATTAACCTATCCTGCCTCTCTGTGGGGCTTCTGGCTCACCACAAGCCATTCAGGAGCACTCACAGAGTCAGGCTGTGCCCAGAGGTGCTGACAAGGGCTTGACCTGTGCCTCCAGAGGGAGCAGGGAATCTGCCTCGTGGTTTTAGAAAATTGCAAACACTGTGCTAGACATACTGGCAGAGGTGAAATTGTTTACTACCCTTTTGGCTGAAAATCGTCTTATTCCTACCTGCCCCAGAGGACTGTGAATACAGGTGGTGTTCTCTGCCCTCCCTGCCCTGGTCAGCCACATCCCCACAGCCTGCTCCAGCTCCTGCATAAACCAACATACCCCAGGAAATGTGACAGGCACGTGTGGGATCAGCTGTGCCAGAGCCAGACGGGACAGAGATGGATGAGGTTCACAGATATGCAAAGCCACAGAGAGGTTCTTGGTGCCTGTGGTGGGGCTGCACTGCCCAGCCCATTGCTCTGGCACATGGATGTGTGGGCATGCCAGAGCCCACAAACACACAGCCTCTGACTCCCCAGGGGAAACCACTTCAGAGATGGAAAATCTCTGCCCTGCGCTCGCAGCCTGAGCCTCGGCCAGCAGGAGGAGGAGTCAGAGCCACAGTCACCCTCTGCCACAGGGCAAAGCAAGAACAAGACAGGGAACAGGGAACAGGGAACAGGAAACAGGGAACAGGGAACAGGGAACAGGGTCAGCAAAAGGAGCAGGGCCTTTTTTCCAGAGCCCACAAGGGAAAATTGCTGTAACACCATGCACAGGACAGGGATGTGCAGGAGGTGCCTGCTGGATGAGGCACAGGCAGGGAGCTGGTCCCCAGCACTTCTCCTCCTTCCTCCTGTTACAGCCCAGCACTTCTGAGCCACCATGGTCCCAGGGACAAAGGAAAGCAGGCTGTTCTTGCTGCCTTCCCACGAGGGGGTGACAGCAGCCTTTCCCCAGCGTGCTCGGGCTGCATCACCTGCTCCATCTGGGCTGAGAGCTGGAAGCTGTAAATCAAGGTGTCTAGTGGAGGCTGTAAGGGGATAAAGCATCCTCAGTAAAATTTCTCTGACAAGTAGTCACAGCTGAGATATCACTTGATGAATGGCAGCAGAATTCCCAATGCAAGGGGATGGATTCTCTGTGGCTGTGAGCAGACTGAGCTCTGTTGAGGCTGACAGGGCTTTAGGACATCTGTCACTCGAGCAGGTACATGTGAGGATGGACCCAGCCACACACCCCTGGGATGTCCCCCTACCCCCCTCAGCAGGAGCAGCACAGGTGGCTTTTCTCTCCCAGTCACCCCCAGCTAGGGAGAGCTGACTTTGCCATTAAGCCATCAAACATAGAATCATTAGTATTGCTCCTATCTGGAGTACTTTTCTCTGCTCCACTTCATGGTCCATGTAGATAAAAAAGAAATATTGCCTCATCTATCAAGGGTGGTTTCTCCAGAGCAGAGCCAACAAGCAGTGACTCAAAATGGGCACCTCAAAATGGTTTGATCTCTTTCGATTGGTTTATAACAGATTGAAAAAATGTTAAAAAGTGGAGATACATGGACCATGACACTCACATCAGGTGCCAGGACATGGGGCTCACACTTCATCAGATTATGTCCCTAGAACTGGAGCCAACACCACAGATGGGCTCTGCTATGATGGGAAGGTTCCCAGGGGTGAGTTCAAGAGATACAGGAGGAAGTTCATGTCCTGATTAAAACCAAGAACCCCAAGGGTTATTTTCAGGATGGTGGGAATGTCCTTGGTCTCATGGAACAATCTCCAGCCAAATCAGGATGTACAGCCACCCTACAATAAATCCTCATCCCTGTTTAAGACATGATTATAAATGTTACAGCAGGAACTGTAACAGAGAAAATAGTCCCAGATATGGCTTGGAAAAAAATAATCAGAGCAGGGCTTTCCATTTCTCTTTACTTTCCTGGAGATACCAGGAATTTCAATAGATGTAGTACATTTCTGAGATATTCTGATACTCTGCCTGCTGAGCAAGAGCCCTAAGAATTATTTGGGCTATAAAGAAGTGAGGTTGTCATAGGCATCTTCTCAGAACTAAACAATTGCATTTCAACTTCAAAACCACTTACAGTATCTCAAAAATAAAATACAGGTGCCTAAATTCACCCAGCTGGAGCACATATTGGGTGGGGTTTAGTTTGTCTGTTTGTCTTCTACCTTCACTTTTTTTCTCTGCCAGCTTCATGTGCCTCAATGTCCTGACTTCTAATCTTCCATCTGGGGACATGTACCTGACACTGACTGGACAGAGAGGTTCCACTGAGAGCCAGCTCTCCCCTAAAGAGCAATATCACTGCCCTGATCTATTCATGACACCAATATGCCCACGTTGCTCTTATCAGACCCAACAAAGAAATGTCTCATACATTGAGGAAGAAGATTTCTGAGAGCTGAGGCCAGTTTTTCATCTCAAGACTTCAGTGCTCAGCAGATGTGCTTGATGGGACAGGAATTTAGGCAAAAGCACTTGCTTTGCACTAAAAAAGAAGTATGTTTAAACCTCATTTATCCTTGGGAAAGGTCCAGTGTCATTTTATGGCTGCCTGTGGGTGATACATAAGTCAAGCACGCTGGAAGACCAGTCTGGTTTGCACCAAGGGACAAAAATGTGCATTACAGCCAAGGAGTTTCCACCCATATTTCCTTTCTGCCAGCCCCAGCCACAGAAGCTCGTTCAGCTGAGGAGGAGAGTGATAGAGCAGCTTTGATGAGTGTCTGGCATCCTGTCAGGGTCAACACACTGCAACATGCTGCAGTGATGCTCCAGATACAACCTGCACCCAGCAAAAGTCTATAATAAACAGCACTTGAAGACAATCCCTCTAATTTCAGTGAGAGTCTTCTCAAAGAAAGCAAAAAAATTAAAATCCAGAGATACGAGAAAAAACCCACGGGCTAAGATGCCACTTGGATCAGGGCCTGTTTGAGGTTCTGTTAGCTGGAGCAGAGATCCAGGCTGAGTTGTGGGAAGTCCAGACCCCCAGGTGAGGGACTTCTGAAGAGCCTGGAAGTCACTGAGTGCCATGAGCTGCTAAGCAGCATCTGGGAGCTACAAAAAGTTACCAAGCCTCCTAAACTCAGTTCTTTCTTCCTTTTCTGGATGATGAGAAACTTTTTTGGAGGACTGAACCGACCTTGTACTTCCCTCCCTTATCCTTCCACTCTCGCTGTGTCCTTCCCTGGGTTTGGTACCAATCTACAGTGACAGCACATCATTTAAGTGAGGGGAAGGGTGACATTTCCTAAGCACTGGGACTTTCTGAGGTTTGACAGAGATGACAAACTTCATCAAGATGAAGGTCTGGGCTTTCTTGTGCATGACCCTAAAACAGGGAGCACAAGAGATCCTTGGCAGAGGGGACATCAAGGTTAAATTGTTAGCTGTCACCAAGTCCCCAAATAGCCCCCACTGGTGTGACAACCACCTCCTTGGTGAACACCAGGGTCTGCTGAGGGGGCTGAGATGTATGAACATCTAAAACAGGGGCCAGCTCAGGCACTCAGGAGAATCTCAGCTGTGCTTCCTAGCAGGTGATGCTCAAGAATTATATCCTTCTGACAGACATCAAGTTGGACATGTAATCCAAAATCTGTCACTGCTACACAGGAAAAAAAAAAGTCCTGGGGCTGTTCCCTTTTAGCACTTTGGCTTTATCTTCACAGTAACCTGCCTTGCTGCTAATATAGATTAGATTAACACTGACAAGGAACATGATGGAGTCTAACCATGTCAGGCAGCTGGAGAGCTGCTCTGATGATGTTTAAACCAACCAGCACATTTTGGGGGTTGGTTTTGGTTTAGTGTGGAGGAGAGGGCCAACTCAAGGCAATGGGCATAAGGGGGACCTGACAGTTTCCAGGCATCTTTGCCTATATCTGTATTTTTCTCATGCATTTATATGCCCTTAAAATCTGCAGACAAAGTGGGAAATTCCTAGAAATACCTCTTAGCTTTTAAGACCCTCTGTGTCCAGGGTCACATCATCAACTGGAGTACATGGAGCTACTCTGAGAAACTCTATAATGAGGGTGGGGATGCCCTGGAGCAGGGTGCCCAGAGCAGCTGTGGCTGCCACATCCCTGGAAGTGTCCAAGGCCAGGTTGGAAGGGGCTTGGAGCAACCTGGGATAGTGGAAGGTGTCCCTGCTCATGGCAGGGGGGTGGAATTAGATGATCTTTGAAGTCCCTTCCAACTCAAGCTGTTCTATGATTCTGTGTTTCCATTGCAGATGCAGCTTGGAGTCTTTGTGATGGCAGAGACTGGTGTGGAGCATTTAAGTTGTGTGGACTGGATACCAAAGAGGGAGAGTAATTATTCCTGTGGGGCATTAAAAGTGTCCTGGGCTCTTTGATGGGATCTGTCTATCCTACATTAGGTCAAAACACCTCATGAATTTAAAACAGTTGCTGTTTTCAGAAGGGGTGACTGCAGTATCCTTACAGACACAGCTGCCTCTTCCCAGCTGGTGGAAGAGCTTATCAAAGATGGTCATCTTAAAAGAGCCCAGGGATTTGTCTGAACCAATATCTGAAAATCCTTCTGTGCTTTCCTTGGACCTTGGCCACCACAAGCAAGATCCAGGTTGGCACTACTGCACTGCATTTTGTATTGTTTTGATGTCTGGCTACAGTCTGCTTTCAATAAGTGTCCATGAAAGATGCAGCCCTGATCATATTTTGGAGTCATTTAGGTGTTGGCCAGGGGACAAAGGATTAGGACTGGTCTTTTTATCCCTCTTACTCTTCCTGTGCCAGGTGGCCTTGGTAAACTCACTCAACCCTTCTTCTGCCACTTCTCATTCAGAAGAGGAGTGTTGCCCTTCTCCATCTTTCCAAGGCTTGTCCTCTTTCAGTGTTAGGCTTTATCACTGATGATATTTTTCCTGTGTTCAGGTAAAATATTAAAAGGTTACATCTTGGAGGGTAAAAGTGTGAGGACCCTCTTCTCCTTGGGTTTATAACCTCTTGCATACTCAAGGATTGGTGTAATTTAAATAAAAAAGGGGGTTGGAGGAGAATTCCAGCCTAATTACACATTACAATGGTGGTGTGCTGCTTCTGGGAGACCAGCCAGGCATTTGGAAAGAGGTCCAGCTCCCAGTGAGGGTGAACTGACAGGACAAAGGAGAGAAGGCTGGAGAGTAATCAGACATAAAATACAACCAGAGGAGGGTGGCCCAGCTTCAGCCAGGAACTGGCAATATTGCCCACACCGGGCAGCATGGACACAGCAGGCATGTGGCCAACCTCAGAGGTAAATCTGGGTCAGAGTGTTTTGAATTCAGGTGCCCTGGGCTGCATCTTCACCTTGCTGAAAGCCTGGCACCAGGAGAACACTCGAGTCACAGCTGAGTCTCTCACTTGCCTGGGCCATCTTGGAAGTTGTTTCAGCCATCCCAGAACAGTTCCTAAGAGCTCTGCTTCCTTTGGAACACCTTGAAGGCTGTTTCAGTCATCCCAGCACAGTTCCTGAGAGCTCTGCTCCCTTTGGAACACCTTGGAGGCTGTTTCAGTCATCCCAGCACAGTTCCTGAGAGCTCTGCTCCATTTGGAACACCTTGAAGGCTGTTTCAGTCATCCCAGCACAGTTCCTGAGAGCTCTGCTCCATTTGGAACACCTTGAAGGCTGTTTCAAACAGTCATCCCAACACAGTGCTGAAGAGTTTTGCTCCCTCTGAAACACCTTGGAGGACCTTTCAAGACACCATCCTAACACAGTGCCCAAGACCTCTGGTTCCTCCCTCATCAAAGCAGCAGCTCTGCATGTTCTGTCAGAACCTCACTCACTTCCAAGATGCTGTTAAAATTATCTCCCAGTTTATCCCTCTTGCACAAATTCCTAGGGCAGAGGTAGGAGTACAGGGTCCCCTCCCCATGCTCTTCCTACATCCAGGAGGTTTCCCTGGCTGAGACCAGCTGCTGAGGATGGTTTATAGGCACTGAACCTGTGTCCCTTGCAGACAAGAGTTGGTCTGGACTTTCTCAGCGTACAAAGCACAGAAGAGGTGTCCTGGCAGCTGCATTTGAAAGCTTAAGTGACTGTGAAGGGCCAGATGGACTCCAGCCCTGAAGACTTGCGTGCCCTATTTAGTGGGGATGCAGTGAGTTGTTGTGTGCAGGCTGTGTCAGTATTCTCCAGCCCTGGTTTGGAGGACTCCATCCAGGCTGGATCTCCAGATCCATTCAGCCCAGCCAACAGACTGCAGAAACAAGTCTGGGATGCAGAGCAGCGAGGAGCCAACCCACCTCACCAGCCTTTCAGATGGTAACAATCCTTTCCAGCCCACAAGCCTGTGAGCAGGAGAGGGGAAAGACTCCAGGTTTCATTCTGAATCCTGAAAGCTATTCACACTACCCCTGTTACCCAGCATTGGGAAGGACAACGTTCCCTTATATGGTGAAGAAGAAGTGGGGAATATCTGCAGTGCATTCTCACATCTGTGCTCAGCTGAGCCTGGCAGCACGTCCTTGGGAATGCAGAGGTCAGAACTGCCAAGAGCTGGGGAGCAAAATGCCTCCACCCTGCTGTGGAAAGGGGGATGAGCAGATATGGGTGGAAACACTGCAAAATGGGTCACGTTAAGTAACTCTGCTCCCTGGGTCTGTGGTAGCTGATCTGGGAGGTTTCCCCGTGCTAGTCTGGAGCCCAGTGGGAAAAGGCGACCTGCAAATGTGAAAACAACAATAAGAAAACACTGCAGGGCCAGCTCCTGGAGAAGTCATTAAAATGGGGCACGTAGATCCTCAAAGGACCCAGAAGGAAACCAGTCCTTACCAAAACAAATAGGTGCAGGTTCCCCTAATGAAATCCTTCAACATCTTCTTGTCTGACATGAAGGTCAAGGTTTGAAATTGTGGAGGCTTAGGAGGAAGGAGGAGGGTTCAGACAAGTTCTCCAAGGAAAAATGGACAGACCTTTGGGGTGATTCTTCCAACAGATCACATTAGGGGTATAAAGAGGGAGATGTTGCCACATTTCTCTGCTGATGGAGAATTTTGGAATTTTAAATACCAATACCTCATGCACAAGACACATCTGAAGGGTTGCCCAGGCAGTTTTTTGCCTAATTATCAACAAAGCTCTTCACCACATTGACTTCTCACACCCAGATCTCCAACCTGCTTTCAGAAAGGATCAGCTCTTCAGTAGAAGGGTTTTGCAGGACACTTGTATGCACATTGAAGAGACCTAAGCATGTTTTTAAGTGTAGTCTGTGAGTCTGAGAGTCCTCTGGGACAGCAGAGAGGAATGTTCTGTTTAGGTCACTTGTAGTTGGCTGAACTGAAAGTTTCAGAACCCAGCAATGTTGCTCATAGGTCCCCTCACCACCTCTGCCCCCAAGGATCTATGGATGCTCTGGAAATCAGAGCCTGTCTGTGTCAAGCTCCATATTTGAAAAACTAAACAGACGCACTCTGATTTTCAAAGGTGCCAAGCACTTTTGGTTCCTTTTTCTCCTAATGTTCTTTGTTGCTTTTTTATAAGTAGAACACTTGAAAGAACTCTTTAATATGTAACTAGTGTTTGGGGAACATCCTGTTCCAGAACACAGCTTTACATATCAGAAAATGGTCTGATTTGCAGGAAAGGCCTTTCCTCCCATAAAGCAGTTGTTGAAAGACAGGCATCTTAAAAGTATCTGGATTCAACAGTCTTTAAAATAAACTAATACCAGGCAGTAACTCATCCAATGTCACCCAGCACCAAATCCACATCCTGAGGATTATGCAGCCCCAGAAAAACCTAAAGCCCTACAGTTGTCAAGAAAATACCCCTGCATTCTGATTTTGTCCTGCAGGTTGTACAAGGAGATGTGTCTGGCAGCACGCTCTGTGCCTTCTCCAGGTCAGCCCTGCTCTGGCTGTAAACATTTTGTCCCTTTCTGCCAGCTCTGTACCAAAAATATTCCTGTCCAAACACC
Source organism: Nicator chloris (assembly GCA_013400495.1). Lineage (NCBI taxonomy): Eukaryota > Metazoa > Chordata > Aves > Passeriformes > Pycnonotidae > Nicator > Nicator chloris. The sequence goes on from WAAE01001237.1 coordinate 361,591, forward strand.
TGGAGGGAAAACTGCTTTCCTTGTGTTGGGACAGAGGTGATAAGACAAGGGTGAAGAAGAAAAGTTGAATGCTGGCTAATTAGGCTTTATTTACAGGCAGGTAATTAGGTGCAGCTGCAGTAGTCAGAACTGCAATGAGGGACATGTTCCTATTGCATGGATGTCCCTTAACTCTGTGGTTCTCTAGGAACAGCCTTGAAGGGTGATGGAGGGGAGAAAGCAGACTCCAAATCCCAGGAGCAGGCTAGCACAGGAAGGGAATTCCAAGACTGCCCATATACAACCCCTGTTGTACAGCCTGGACTTTCAGGCTGTTGTTCAGACTCCAGGTGTGGAGCTCTTGGGTACAGCAGCGAATAAAAAGTTCCTTTCACTGCCAGCGCCATGATGTGTGTGTGCACTGCAGGTCAGCCTGGGGGTCAGGGGTCCTGTGTTCTCCATCTCCAGAGCATGGCTGGGGTACAGCCACCAGCAGGTAACAGCCTTCTCAGGAAAGAACATTAGGGAGGAAATTGCCTGGATTAAATGGGTTCAGACAGGTTCCCCATCCTCTGGCAGTTTTCTTACCTGTTCTGCCTCCTCCTTGGTGGGGGGATGTCAGATGTGTGATGTGCTCACTGCACACCCTCTGCTGCCACACCCGGTGGGGCAGTGAGTACAAAATCCATTCCCTCTCCCTTCAAAGGCTCCCAACGCTTATTTTTAAACCAAATTTCCCCTGGATCTGTCAGTTCTGTTCCAGTCAGAGATGATGCCAGCAATGATGCCTCGACGTGTCTGTGTTTCTCACAGTGAATAATCAAAACCAATGACATATCTCAGTGCTAAGATCCTCTGAGACATCCTCTGAAAATCCACCAGAACCTGAAGCGGAACAGTCCCTGTTTCATACACATAAATATGATTTCATTTGCTCTGTGTGAGGCTCTGGGGATGCTGCAAGGACAGAGCTCCCGTCACTCGAGGGCCTTGCAAAAACATACAGAGACAAGTGCCCTGCTCTTAGACCTTCACCCAACCTTCCCCAGCTGGTGGGGTGAAGACGACAGAAAATCCTGCTAGAGAAATGCTCCCAAAAAATGAGGTGGAAGCGCCCTCTTGTGTTCTTGGCGGAGGCCGCGTGGGATCGCTATCCAAAAATCGGTGGGTGCACGCTCTGTGCAGATCGTTCTGCAGAAGTAGGAAACACCTCGGCTACCTTAAGGATGGAAGGTGGAGGACAGGGAGTGTGACACCGTAGCTCCATCTCTTCCTGTAAAGGCAGTGGAAAAGACCGTGCAGAGGTGGAATGGAAATGGGTTCTATCACAACATCAAGGCACCCAGCAAGGGGCCCACCACACCCAGGCAGAGAATTGTGGGCAGGAAAATGGGGACAGCACTGAGGGGATTTGGGAAAATAAACTACACAGAAAGTTAAAATGAACTACGATTATGTTTTCAGAGTATTTTTGCCTTCTAAATCCTTTCCTGAGTGGGATGTGGTTGGGAGGCTGGCTCAGGGCATCTGCCAAGGAAGATTTTTATGCCCTGAACCAACTAAGCTGCTCTAGTACCTCCCATTCCCCACTCTGCTTGGCATCTCCCAGGGAGACCAGGGAGGTGTGTAACACTGATCCATCCATGGAAAAAAGGCCCTGACCAAGGCTCTGCCTTGTCCCTGGACACCTTTGCAAGCAGGACCCTTGAGCATCACTAGAGGAGCCATGTCTTGGGCTCTGTGCCCTGTGCTCACCCAGCTGAGATGCATCAGGGGGAGCAGGTGGATGCAGGTCTCCGTGCAAAGGCAGAAGCAAACTGTGGGCAGGTGGTTCAGGACAACCCCCACGACAAAAAATCTATTTGGAAAAGACCTATCTGGAAACAACACTTTGATAGCCCCTGAAAACCTACAATTTTCAACTGTCTGTCTTTGAACGGACAAACTTCCCAAATGTGCTTTGGGGTACCCTTGGCTGTTTTACAATGGACCCTCTGAAGTCAGGGCAGCAGTGAACAGCAGTCCTTCGAGGTGAAAAAGCTGTAACAATCCAACATTGACTATGGAAAACAAAATCTCATGACAAACACCCCATTTAGAGTAATTGCCTCTGCAGGCATGAAGACAAGACAGAGAGCAGGGCTGTGAACAGAGAAACAAAGCTCAGAAATGCAAAGAGGTCACAAGCAAGGAGAAGGGAGAATGAATCAGGGCTTTGAGCTTCTGCAGTTTGTTTATCCACAGCATCTGTCCACAGGTAACCCTGAGTTTTCCATGCTGACAGCAGAAGTATCTGGTTGAGCAGAAAGAAAACCCAACCTTGCCCCTGCTGTGTGTGCTCTGGGCTTGCTGAGTCCTCTCCACCAACAGCCCACATATCCCAGAGGGTTTTTGTCTTGTCAGAGGCACGACGAGCTCCTGAGGGCACACACTGCACAGTCTGCCAACGCGCCCCTGCGCGTGTCCGCGCGCGGCTGCAGACAGACACTCTGTCCTGCTGGGGACATCCCCGGGGCTCCGTGTCTTTGGCAGCTCTGGGATGCACACAGGCACCCCCCTCAGTGCACCATTTCCTCTGGCCAGAGAGCCCTTTCTGTATTTTGAGTTAATGGTGGCACCACGGGCTGGGTGGTTTCAGGCTTCACAAATCTACTTAGAGACAAAAAGAAGAGCTGGAAGCAGTCTCTCTTTTTTACCTTTTCTGCCTTCCACAGACTCGCAGAAGCACGCCACTGTTAATAATAACAATAATAATAATGCTGAATAAATCTCACTTGGAGCCTAATTTGGTATGCAAATCCTTGCTCCTTATTTGCATCTTTCCAAAGATGTATGCAGATATGAAACCAGATCTATTCCTTAACAGTTGCATAACGTTGGCATGTGAAGACCTTCAAGATAATTACACAGGATTCAGGAATACAGCTCCTCAGTGAGGACTTGTAGGCATTAAAGTGAAATAAAACTGATACCCAGCCAGTTCACCTACAGTCTGGAAGCCCTTGCAGCCCACTGCAAAAAAAAACCCAAACATCTGCACCTTTTGACCTTACAGTTCCATCTGATGTCTGATCTTGAAGGTCAAACTAGGCTTGATGGAAGAAGAAGAAAAAAAAAAAAAAGCTGTTTTTTGGGCTAAGATGAGCAGTTTGGAGTCCTGGCACATGGAAGACTGATGCAATTCTGCCCCATTCCCCATCCTCTGGCTCAAAGCCCTTTCCCTTCTCCTCACCACGGACCAGGAGGGAGCTGAGCCCGAGCAACAAGAGGAGGGAGGCAGTGACAGCTGCCAAGTGCCCTGGCCAGCTGGAGAGAGGCTGAGGATGGAGCAGGGCTGTGTGAGCCGGGCCCTGGGGAGGTGCTCCAGCACCTCCTGCATCCTGGTGCAGCCGCTGTGCTCCAGCTGCACTCAGGGCCAGACCCCAGCTGAGAGCAATGGAACAACACGCATTTTCCTCCTCCTGAGACAAGGGAAGCTGGGTTTGCTGCCGGGGTTTCAGCAGCAGAGCAGTGATGCAGGGCTTGAGCTGCTCCTTGGCTCCCGGCCTGGAGTGGGGAGCAGCTCCCTCTCCCCCAGATACATCCTCGCTCACATTCCCCAGGCAGACCTTAGCAGATTTCTCACCTCTTTGCTGTGAGGCTCGTGGTCAGGGCTGGCAGGCAGCAGCCGTTCAGCCAGATCTCCCAGAGTTGCTCCCTTTCCTCTGAGTCTGCATTTTCAGGTACAAGAGTTTGTGTTGCCAAGAGTTTGTAGTGCAGGCACAGGGAAGAAAAAAAAATACACAGTCGTGGTCACCAAACCATTGCACTCTTTTCAAAAAACCCAAAAATACACTGCAAATTGTGCCCAAGGGAGTGTTTAGTAGGGATGCTGAGAGACTGCTCTTGCCTTTCCCCTTCCTTTAGCATCAATCAGGGCAGTGTGTTTGCTCCAGGCCCTTAAACAAAACAGGGCTAAGCCTTACATTGTGAGGCTTTTGCCCCATATTTGCCCAAAGAGTACAAAAGCACAGGGTATGCACACTGTGCAGTTTGCAGACACACACACAAACACACACAGCCCCCATGGTGTCTTAGAGGCAGCCAGGAAATATTTCCTCCTCACAAGAAATGTATTTTTGCTGGTTTTAATTTTCAGAGCTTCCCAGGGGGGAAATAAAGAAAGATACTTTTCAATGAGAAATTGAAGCCTGAACAATCTGCGGTTTCGCGTTTTGCTGGGTGGAAAGAGGGTGGAAGGAACATCCACCTCCAAACACTTCCATAAAACCATCATGGGCAATCACCCCTTTTCATGGGGAAAAGCCTGTGAAATAAAAACATGATCAGCCCAAAGAGACACTGCAGCCCCACACAGTCAGGATATGATGGTTTATACACCACAAAAAATGAGGTTTTCCCTTGAGAAAAAGCAGTGCCTGGGATGAGCAGAGCACTCAGCATAAGGAGAGTCACTCAGCTTTTAGCTGCATGGGCTTATTGTATTCAGAATTAAAGGTGGCTCTAGTTCTTCCTTTCTTTCCTTCTTTGCTGCTTTGTTTTCTTCCTTACTTCCACAGAAACAGGCAGTTTCCCTGCTGTGATAAGTGAGTGAAGACTTAGGGGATATGACCTATACCAGTGGAACAGTAGGGGAGAAATTCAGCTGATTTTGGGGCAGTCATTTGACTTGGAGAGCAACTCAGGGAAGTCTGGGGTGTTGATCCACAGACATGGTTGCAGCAGGGTATCCTGCTGTGCGGGGGAAAACTGATGCACCCCTTCCAAACATCAGCATGGGAGATCCATGGCCAATCTCTGGATCCAGGAGGGGTGGATGCAGCTCAGGATTCCCCCAGATGGAGACAGCCATAGGGGTGGGCACAGAATCCACCTGGGAGCAGGGCAAAGCAGGGTTTAAGCAGCAGCATTTTGGGGAGATGAGTCATGTTCTAAGAAGGGGAGCTCACACCCCTGGGGTTAAGTTGCACCACGAGAGGGTGTGAGCATTGAGAGGAGCCCATCGAGGTGCAGCACCTGGCCATGGTCATGACTGACCCACAGCTGCCTGGAAGGAGCAGTAGAGAGGTGGGGCTTGGTCTCTTCTCCCAGGTAACAGGGTAGGATTAGAGGAAATGGCCTCAAGTTGCACTAGGGGAGATTGTGGTCGGAACAATTTCTTCACCAAAAGATTTATCAGGCACTGAAACAGGCTGCCCTGGGAAGTGGTGGGGTCACCATCCCTGGAGGGATTTAACAGGCGTGCAGATGTGGCACTTGGGGACACATTTTAGTGGTGGACCTGGCAGTTCTGGGTTGATGACTGGGTTTGATGCTCCCAAAAGTCTTTTCCAACCTAAATGATTCTTTAATTCTCCTTCATGCAGAGGGGGATGCTCTGGTGTGGCAAGGAGAGATCATCACCAGGTATTGCTCAAGGCCAGCTCTGGTGCTTGGGGAGGTGGAGGCTGTGTCTGAGTACAACCCCACACCATCAAACACCAAAACCCATCAAACACCAAACAGACCTGCTGCTGTCCCTCAGCTTGGTCCTGTGCACCACGAGACAGTCAGATTTGGGTAGCATTGCAGGGTGTTATCTACTTACAAACCCTGTCAGGTCCTACAGGCTGTGCCAGTGCTGTTCTCAAAACCAGACCCTAAAACTCTAAACTAAGGGCAGCAGAAGCCTTCTTTCCTTTTACGTGTACTGGGACCATTGTTTCATTTCTTACAGTCCAGAATGAACTTCATTTCACACACCCTGTGGTGGTGAGTGGATCTATGGTAACACTGGTGTCCTGAGAGCCACATCCTGACTCCACTGAAGTCCAAGATTTGCTGCATTTCAGCTACTGGGGCTAAACAGGAGCTGGAGTTAACCTGGGATGTCCCCATACCCTGAGCCCTACATCCTTGGCCATCTCTGCAACTCAACCACCACCCGAACTTCAGAGCCTGGAGTCCAAAAAACTTCAAAATTTGAATCTTTTCATTTCCTTGGGGAAGCCAGGGCTTCTTGGAGTGGAAATTGCCACCATAAAACCCAGCAACCACAAAGCTCCCCCCAAAAAATCCAAGCTTTCCACCCTGCATGAAAGCAAATCAGAAGAAAAAATCTGGCAACCAGGGAATATTCAAAGTGCATTCATGAAGGCTCTTGAAGCAGTTCTCCTGTGCTTCCCACAGGCCAGGCATCTGTGTTCCTACATGTTGGGGTGAAACTGGAGCCCCACAGTCCCAGGGGGCACTGGGTGAGCACAAGTGGGGTCCCTCCCCAGCACGTGCCAGGGCTGTGGAAGCTCATGAAAATGGACCAAGAAATGTGCCAGCTGCAAATGCAAAGACAGGTCTTTTCAAACAAGCCCTGTTAGTTCCACATGTGCATTTGATAGATAATTTTTTTGGGGTGGGGGGTATGGAACATGAAACCAATAATCATGGAAATGAGTGTGAGGATCCAGATAGTCTCCAGAAGAAGAAGGCTGAGAGAGGGAGAGTAAACAATACCAGAGACTTTGCAGGGATTTGTCCTCCCTCAGTGCACCCATCCTCAGCAAGCTGCTCGTGCAGAGCCCTGCTCAGCAGACCAAAGGAAAGGAATTGGCTCTGAGAGCTTCACCTCCCTGGAGCTGCACAGGGCCTTCAGCTGCAGGATTAAAATCTGGCTGTGCAGTCACATATCCAGCCCTGAGGCCACACAGGCAAATGGCTCTCCTCACCCCCAAAAAATGTGGAGAATGTGCTGGAAAATCTGCAAAATCTGGTTCTTCCCTCAACTGCTTGTAGCTAGTTTGCTATGAATTCCTTGGTTGGGGATCAAATCTGGAGGAAACAAACATCACAATCAGTATTTTTCTGAAAACCATTTATGCATCAATCTGTTTATAACAAATAGCAGATCTCTAGTCACACCCAAACTGATTTATTCTCTCGTGCTTGCTTGCACCCCACTATCCTCACTCACACTCCTCTGACAAGCAGAGTACAAATGTGTGTGCAGCAAAGCTGGGCACACGGGGAGGAAAGAAAGAGGAATACATAAGTTTTTAGTGGGAATACAGCTATAAAAACAACATTATACAACTGGGGGCGGGGGGGGGGAGGGGGCAAGGTTTTTTTTAAAAAAAAGGAGAGGTGATTATGTAAACTGCTGTCCCTGTCTGGTCAGCACAAATCTTGTGTGAGCTTAGGTCAGTCTGTTTGACACAGCTAGAAATAATTGTCTGTGTTAACCATTAGTAGCTCCCAGTTCAAAGTTCCCTGTGAGCTGCCTCTGTTCCCTGCCAGTATTCCCTGTCTGCCTCAGGTAAGGTGAGGCAGCACTGCCCATCCCTGTCCATGTCCATGCTGGGGAGCTCAGCACTTCAGCAGGGAATGAGATACCAAACCTCACCTTCCAGCCTGGATGCTGCCCACAGAGTATCTGACTATAGCAAAATACAACCAAAAAGCAGAGCTTATTGTTCTCAGTGTCGTGGTCAGGAGATGTCCTGGGCAGGCAGTGAGGCCTCAGAGTGCCTGCAATAAAACTCCATCCCCCACCCTGGAAAAGTCCTGGGATGCAATCTCAGGACAAGGAAGGGTGGGTGGTTCTAGCAAGTAAAGGTGTGACCCAAAGGAGGAGCATGGAATTGGCATCATCTGCTGCCTGTGGAAGCGTCTGGAGGACTTTCCAGCACCCTTCTCATATTCTGCAGGAAAACCCCCACTGTGTGAGGGAAGAGGATGTGATTTGGCTGTTTGTCACTAGAGGAGAGAAAAGGGAGCTTGGATTCTTAAAGCCTCTCAGCTGCCTTTTCTGTCCAGGTGTCACCAGGATAGAGTCACACGTAAGTAATGTGGTTGTTCCCACCTTTCTGCAGGAAACAGAGGAGGTATTTGAGGCTGGCTGCTCTTTCTATCTCAGCCACCAGTTTTTAATTAGAATTAAGGACATCTGGAAAGGCCCTTCCAGAAGTAGAGTCAGTGGTGAACTGTTTGCTTCCCTTGGAGAACAGGAGCAGAGCAGCCAGATCACAGTCTGTGTCCCAGATATGTCAAGGGTTGCTGGAAAGAGCACTTGGGGACCACAGAGGAGCTGAATGATCCTCACAGCACCTCTTTACCCCTTGTCCACCACCTGGGGGAACTGCTGAATCTCAAAAATCACATCCCAGCAAAGCTTCCGGTTTCTTCAAGGTATCTCTTCCAGCTTCTCACAAGGCAAGACACAAGCCCCAGGAGTCTTCAAGAGTGATTATTTCCTTTCCTTGGTTGTTGGAAGAAAAGTTGTTTTGGGGACTGGTACATCCAGTCCCTCTATCCTCTAACTAGTGCCCCACTGCCTTGGTTTGCTACCTGGAGGCAAAGCAGTGTGATTCAGGCTCCTCTTCCCAGTAACATCTCGGCATAAAGAATTCCTTCCCGTCTTCCCACAGATCCTTGCCACCAGAGCAAACCCAGAGCAGCACTAACAGCGAAGGCTGAAATCACTGTGAGATGAGCAAGGCCCCCAGCAGAGACAGTAGCTGAGGAATCAGCCTAGGGCTCTGTAATCCTGGCAAAAACTGTTTCAAAACACACTTTATGCAGTGAGGGTGCCTCAGAGCTGTGCAGGGAATTGTTTCATGCAGCCCTTTTATGGAGAGAGGAGCTGGAGAGCAGTAGTCCCCGAAATAATTCACGAGGCTTTTAGCAGCCTCTCTTACTCACTATTGGAAGGACTGCAGTGCTCATTGTTTCATTCTGGCAGCCAAATCCTCCTCCACTAAAATAAATAACTATCAAAGATGCATCTCAGCTTCAGAGCTTCGGGTTGGCCACAAAATTAAAATCCTTCTATCCTCCATCAGGTGTGGCTCTTGATCCAGCAGCTGCTGCAGTCAGTGGAATTTTCTCATTACCATGCGGGGCATCCTGCACAGTCCTCCAAGAGCTGAACTGTCCATCAGTTCAGGGAGACCCTGGGAGAACATCTGGCACAAACCTGAGCGTGCACAAAGCCAGGGCTCAGCTCCAGGCTGGTCTTAGGCACTGCTGAAAGGAGCAAAACTGACACCATGACCAGACTCCACCATGGGGAACCAAACGTGTATCTATCCACAGGACAGAGAATTAAAACCATTAGTGCTTCTCAGTTGTTTTAGATGCTGAAATAAAACTCAGTAAGGAGGTTAGTTACAGTAAGAGCTGAATCAGAACAGATGGAGAAGTGCAAGCTATTATTTCCTACAGCAACGACACGGACACTCTGTTTGTTTATCCAGATCTCTGCCTTGCCCTGACTCACTGCCTTCTCATCTCAAAGGTTTCTTGCTTAGCTTAGCCATTTCTGGGTAAATTATTTTCCAGCTTTTGGTGTCAAAAGTACCTTTTCTTGTTCATTATAAACCAACACAGTGATCTGCTCATATTTGTGCACTGGCTTTGCTGCTTGGTCAACTTTCTAGTGTGAGCAGAATAAATCCCAGGGAGAACTTTGCAGTCATACAGTTATTGTTAGGTGAAAAGCAGCTCTTTTTGTGGCCATGGTGCCTTTTGAGAGGTGGAGGAGGCTACTTTTGCCAGACTCTGACTTTAATCAAAGTTAGATTTTGGCTAAATCAAATCTCCTCAGACAGTCCCGCCCTCTGTTTCCTCTAATAGTGAATTATTTCAATTCATTTCGTCGGGACCCGGGCCTGCCTTGCATTTTTGCCAGGGGGAGCAGTGTTCCCTGGAGCTGTTGACACCCCAGAGAGAAGCCCTCTCCTGCAGCTCCTGCAGAACCTCCCCAGCAAAGCCACAAGCCCAGGGGACCACAAATTGAACTGAAAACGTTCTCTGGTTTGGAGTACGGGTGTATGACCTGTGCCAGAAGCATCCATTTAAAAATCCCCTTATTACAGTGGAGCTCATTCTGAGACAAGGTGGGGACACGGATTCCAGCAGCTTCCCACCTAAATCAGACTCCAGCTTTGGGTCTAGATTGCTGTGGGTGCCCCAGCCAGGACCTGAACTTGTCTGGTGATTTTATGGGGAGGAATGGGACCTCAATAATTGGCAAAAAGCTGACAGGAGGAGGGAGGAGGCTTCATCTCCTCCGCTCTTCAGTGCCAGCTCTCCAATTCAACACCATCCCCATTTGCACATCAGCTTTTAATATTTAATTGCAGCTCTGCCAAGGGACTTTGTCTCCTCTCTTGCACAGAAGGGGGAGAGGAAGGAGTCAGCAGCGTGGTGCTGGAGAGCCCCGAGGAGACTATCAAATGGCAGATCTCAGGCAGAGGGAAGCGCTCTAGCATGTAAGTGATTTCACACAAAAACCCCTCCCAGATCACAGGAGATGGAATGAATTAATATCAGAAAAATCCTGTGAACCCTTAGCAGCTAGGGGGATGCTGTGCTAGCTGTGGGAACTAAACAGGGTGGGCTGAGAAGGGTATTTTCATTGACTGCCTGTATTTAAGGGAAAGAAGGCATAGGGAATACTGCTCCCCTAACAGGCTCATTTTGCCACAAAGTAAATCCCTGGAGGGCCCTTAACCTGGAATTGTTTAATGTTAGACACCACCGCAAAAATGAGAAATAACCCCTTGACTGTGGGGGGTGGGAGCCTGTGATCTGACAGATGTGTCTCTTCTCTAACACCATGGGAAATGACCTGGAAAACAAAAAAAAAAAAAAGGAAAATTTTAAAGCAACTAGTGAGAAATATATTTCCCTCCCTCTGGTCTTTATTTCACATGTCTTAACAGGCAAGAGAAGGGAAGCAGATATTCACATATATGTGACGTCCTTATCCCCCTGAAAATCTGTCCCTTTTGAGTGCATCTGGAAGTGGACACCCAAACACGGGTGGGCAATGACTGGACACTGCATAATATTCAGGCCAGAGCCACAGAAACTGCTGATGAAGCATTTTTTTTACAAGCAACGTGGCTTTTAGAACAAATACTTTCAAAAATGTAAATACAAGTACTTAATAATCCCGTAGTTCAAATGTCTGTGTCAGTAATTAAAAAGCAATTACATATAACTTGTAGGTCCCCAGAGCTCTGTCTACATTCAGAAAATGAACCCCAGATGACCTAATGTACTTCCAAGTGTCAGAGCAGTCACTGCAAATACAATGCCTGAGACTTCTGCTGCACATTGCTGAAGTCTGGACAACAAGAACATTTTTGGCAGAAGAGGCCAAGGGGTACTTAAATCTCCAGCAACTGTCTGAATCCAGAGCTGGTTCAGGTCTGTGTGACACTGGAAACATCAGAAAATTTTAACTAATGATGCATATGCAAATTACATTAAATAACTTTTAAATTATTTAAAGCTAATTTTCTTCACGTCTTTTCTTTCTTCAAGTCTCTCACTGTCATAGAGATGAACTTGGGGATCTAAGAGAATGAGATAAGTGGTAGACAGAGTAGAAAAGACCCATTCCCTGCATTAAGTGTGATTTAATTTGTGTCTGCTTTAACCCCATTTTGTTTTTCAGAAGTGAATTTCAGTGATGAGGTTTGCAGACATATCCCTGAAGACAATGTTTGTTCCACAGCCCTTTGCTGGTGGCCTGGTCCCGTGGGTGGAGATGGACACACTGATTTTTGGCCTCTTTACCCCGAGTCTTCTCATCCAGCACCACATAACCTTTGCTCTCTTGTTTCAATGCCAGCAGACAGAAAACATGGAAAAAGCTGAGAAGCTGAGGCCAGTCCGGTCCTTCCCTTCCCTGTGCCATTCTCCAAGGAGCAGTGCAGAGCTCAGGGCAGTTCTTCTGAAGAAAGCTGTGTCCGTCTCAGAACTGGTTGCCAGGTGGGTGTTCAATCTGTGGTTGCAGTTCACCTCAGATCCCAGGGGTTCCAGGGAGGACTCTCCCTCTCCACCTCTGTAAGACACAAGTCTCACTCAGATCAGACCTTTCCCAAGCACAGCACCCAAAATTGTCAGGTCTCAAGCGAGAGGTGCATGTTTCCTGTCACGAGTGCTCCTGTCTCTTCTACATTGCCAGTGCATTATTTTGTCTTGGAAGAAAGTCCTGATTTAAAACCCAGACACATTCGACAACATTCACTAAATAAAATGACACAGAGGAATTTGCCCTTGACCCCGAGGACTGGAGCATTCCCAGGTGGACAATTGAAGCTTTTATTCTTGGTAGATTGTAAGGTGCCACAAGGGAAAGAGCAAATGCTGGAGAGATGAGCTGATGGGGAGGAAGGAGAGGTATGGGCACTGCATCCCCTCCTGGTTTCTCTCAACTGTCTCTTACCAAAAGGCTCCAGGGAGAGTCACATTTCAGCCCAAGCCTCTTAAGGGCTGATTTCTCCTCTTGTTACAACCCATAACTGAGATCAGACCAAAACGCTGCCAAGCATGAGATGAACAAGATCAGGAACAGAACCCGAAGTACATCTCCCTCCATGTAAGAGTGACAGAGCAGCTGTCAAGTCTGTCTCTTGAGCTTCCCCGTGGGACAGTTTAGCTCCAAGTATCCCAAGAACTGGTTAGTTTCCACTGTAACTAGCCATCTCTCTGACAGGGCCTTTGAGGAAAGCTGAGAGTGCACCCCCAGAGCACGGAGAGAAGGAAGGTGGTTTGTTCTGCAAAGGTCTCACTCATCACTGGTGTTATATTAGGTCAGGTACTGACTTGATAAATCCCTTTACATTAGGTTAAAGCTGAGTAAATTGACCTTCTGCAAAGCCTGACTTCAGCTCCAAGCTATAAATCAGCAGAGTTCAATGATACACCTCATTCAAGCAATGTGAACCCCCAACACATCCCCCACCAGCGGGGACAGGGATGCTCCAGGGACACTGCTGCATGGAGCCTGGGAGGAGAGGGCTCACAATGGCTCTGACAGTACTGCCCTGAGCTAAAACCACTCCTCTTTAGGAGATTTCTCCTATCTCTGTCACTCCTCAAGCTTCCCTTTGGAGTCTACTGGCTTTGATATTTTCCAGAGGGTAGGGGAAGGCAGAACGAGTCTGTCCTCAATATGCAAAAATACATTCAGGCTGAAAAGAGATTCAAGTGCCATCTCCTGTCTTCTCTGCAGGTACCAGAGCATCCTGAATGGTGAAAAAAACATGACCAAGCAAGAACATCTCAAGGTGAGAGCCAAAGGCTCAGAGCTGTTGGTATGGGTTGTCCTCACAACATAAAGCTCCAGCTCTTGGCAGTGAGAGACAAACAAAAACCCAGCATTTTCTGCAATAACTGGTGCTGTTCTGAGGGCAGCCCAGGACAGGTCAGACCCAGCTGGCTCTTAGTGTGTACAGGTGGATTGGCATACATAAGATGCTCCAGGATGGAAATTTTGTGTGTAATATTCAGGTTGCTGTGGAGTAAAAAAAAATGTGGAGGTAGACACAATTTTAGAGGATTTAGTACTGGCCTAAAAGTCATTAAGGCACCCAGAGAGCCACACGGGGCTGGCAGGGATGACATTGGGGCATCTCTGCCTTCCTGCACCACCAGCTGGAAGTTTTTTGGTGTTGCCCCGTGTGTCTCAAATCAGGTGCTCGTGTCATTTCTGCCATTCTACTCCACCATTCCAGCACTTTCTTGGTGTTTTTTATTATAATGGGACTTAGACAACAAGTTCATAGGTAGATTTTGCATTTAGGGGTCTGCAATTCAGCATCTTAAATGGAATTGCCCCCAGCCAGAAGCTGTGACTACTGTTCTCACATCATGGCAAAGGGACACCTCCCACCTGCCAGAGTTCCTCATATTTTGATTGCAAACTCATTGGCATAATGTGCAGTTCTCAGCTCTGTGTTTGCTCATTTGACCCTGCTTTGTGATAAGGGGCCTCGTACAACCTGGAATAAAAAAGAGAAGATAACACACCAGAAGCCAGATATTCTGGACTTTATCCAGCTTTTCTGCTAAAAAATGAGGCTGATTCCCACTGACCACAAAAAGATGAATTTCACCTAATGAAACAAAAGGCAGAATCTGAAAATTTTTATTTTCAGTCCAGGTTTCTAAGAAGAAATTGGAGATTTCTTATTAAATGATAGAGAAGGGGGTTTTTTCCAACTGTTTGGAAACAAATTCTCATAGAGTAAGAGGATAGAAATGGGAATAAGGCAATGATTCAAGAGGCAAGACAACCACTGGCCATATTTTTTCTGCTCCAAGGCTTTCTTGCATGTTCATGGACAAGTCAGGAGGGTTCACTGGAAACAGGCAAGACGGAAACTTCAACACTTCAAAGAAGGGCTAGAGTTTAAATCGTGTCCCTGACACTTACTCCAAGAAACATAGAAAGTGATGGAATATTCTTTCTTTCCACAAAGTTAGAAAATTGACAGATGTGATGCTTGAAGTATAAGAGCAGGAAAAACATGTCACATGATTTATTATTGAAATTATATAAGAACCTATTTTGATGTTTTGGGGTTGGGTTTTTTTAGCTCACGGAAGCAAGATACCCATCACAGAACAATGCCATTCCAGTGGGGAAAAACTGTGCCTTACCTCAAAGTCACCCCTGGGATATGTGCTCAAGCAAGCCTATGGAAGGTGTGCCCATCCCTAAGATTGGTGTTCCAGCAAGGAATTTTGGAAGACTCCTGACCAGCTCTGACACCCCTAAAATCACCCCCCACTGTAAGAGCTCACACTGTGCTCCACTGGAGGCACCTTCTCCCAAAGGCCCTTTGAGGAAGAGGGAGGCTGATCACACCAGCATCCTGACAACAATCCAGCCCCTGAGCATGGAGAGCAAACCCCACAGAGACCCAGCCTTCCTTTCCCCTCTCCAGAGCATCCAGAGGAAGGCACGATGGAGTCCTGCCACCACCACAGGGAAGGAGCCTGCTCCAAAGGTCAGTAGGGGCTCTTCTTCAAAAGGCCCTGGAAATATATTTTGTCCTTATAAATTCCTGGACTTCGTGGTGGTGAATCATCACCCACTGATGTCAATCCCTAGGCACAGGGAGCAGGTTTCCCTGTGGATGTTTATGGCTAGTGCCATCCAGCTCTGGGTGATTTAATGGCACCAAGGGCAGAGGTCAGATGTTCAACAAACTGTTCCTTGTGATGATCCTCTTCCTGGAGGGAAGGATTTGGTAGGAATGAGCAACCTAGAGAGAGACCTACATCAAGGAAACATGGGATATCGTGTCAACCATGTCGATATCATCTGGAATATTAATTATGAGTGAGATCCTATCAGAATTTATCATGTTCATCTCTTTGCTGTATGATATCAGCCCACATGAGGGACTGGTCCTTCACTGGGGGTGCAGCAAAGGGCAATACCCACCCCTACTGGGTTTGAGACACAAAAATCATTGTGGGAGTTGGTAAAGCAAATGGATGGATAATCCTGCCTCTGAAAGGTGGCCTCAAAATCAAAGACAGGTAGGGAAAACACCACTTAACTCTGGAAATGAAGTGTAGCATCAAAAAGCTGTGAAGCACAGCCCTTGATGAGAACAGAGCAATGCCAAGGCTGGGTCCTGCAGGAAAAAAAAAAAGCCATTTTTGGCTCTGGAAAGCCTCTGGTGCTGTCACTTCCCCCACACTGGGCCTGTGTGCAGTTCCTCTCCTCTGTTTGTGGGAACTTACCTGTTTCCCTGCTGTTGTTCCCACACAGGAAGGGAAGCAGTCCCGGGACAGGCAGGGGATCATCTCCTCGGTGCCAGATACAGCTGATGACTCAGCCACGGGCAGGAGCTGTGAGTTGGATTTATTTTGGTTTCCAGGCATCATTGCCACCCTGTTTCCACCTCTATAGATGCAGCTGGGAAGGCTCTGCTTGGGCCTTACACAGAGCTGTGTTTCCCACAGAACCCCCCAGCAGACACTGACGGGGCGATGCTGCCTGGGGACATGTGGGTGCTGCCAGGACTGACATTCAGGAATGTGGCCAAGGATAGGGAGCACAGAGAGCAGACAAGCCCTTGACTGCAGCCCTGATCAGTCCCTGTACAAGGAGCTGGCAAATCCCAGCACAGCTGGGATCTGGGCCAGTGATGAGTCCACAGAGCCATGCTGGCTCTCCCTGTGCTCTTATCCCAGCAGTTAAAAATAGCTGCTATTAAATACCAAGGCAGAAATGCATCCATGTTTAGTTTGGGATGAGTAATATCTCCCTGCACCTCAGCCTTGAGGAGAGGAAGAGAGGAGAGGTTCCTTTGTACCTACCTAAGCAGCCTTGGCTGGGCTCCTTTTTGAATTTGGCAGCAGTGGTGTATGAGAGAGAGTCATCCTTGGCTTAAGATAGGGCGTGTAAGTGATCCCTAATGTTATGATATCATCGGGACTAAAGCAGGTCAGGGATATTTCAAGGCAAGAGGCATCTGTCAAGAGTGAGAAGTCCAAGCTTTGCATGGGAAAAGGTTGAAATTTGCCAAACTTTGCTGTTTGACTTGGGGCAGAACAAAAAACATCTCCAAATATCCCATAATGACTGGATTAGAGACCACTGGACCATCCCACAATTTGTGGCCCTGGATCAGGAACCCACAGTCCCCTTAAACCATGTATTTGGGATTTGTTCTTTTTTCTTTCAATTTCTTTCTTGCCTTTCACACAAGAGGGGGAAAAAGGATCACACGCTGCCTGGATTTGAGACCCTGTATTTAATTACCCAACTCCATGGGAAAAGTCTCTCACACAAACACACAAATGATGGAGCTGAGGTTTCCACAGCATTGCTGGGTTTTTTTTTTTAGTCTCAGAGCACAAAATGTCCCCACACTATCTATCTCAACGCTGTCACAGATTTGTGTGCCTTTTCCAGCTCCAGGAATGTCTTTTCCTCTGGCTGGCCAGAGGTGAATCATGGCCTATCTTAGAGCCTTACACCACTCCCCAGCCCCTGACTCAAAGGCCTGGTAATAGCCAAGGCTCCATGTGTTTCCCTGGGAGGGCTTTGTGTGAGGTCCTTCTGGGGAGGCAATTCCATCCAGGGAGCTGGGAATACGACAGCTACCGCTGAGGTATGTGCTGGATTTGCTCAGAGACAGGAGCTGTAATGCTTCCTAAAAAAGTCCAGGAGCCAGCTGTCCCAGACCTCTCAGGGACCAGACGCATCCAAGGCTGTACCTGTGCTGTGTTCTGTCACTCCCATGGAGCCAGAGATGTTGGTGCTCCACGAGCCCCAGCAGTGACCAGGGCAGATCTTGTATGGCAGCCTCCTCCCCACCCCACAGGGACATCCCTTCCTGAGGGATGAGGAGGGGACATCCCAGACATGGGATGGGGAAAGCAGGGTCGAGGGGTTTGAAGAGTGAATTTGTGTGAATAACACAAGTTAAGCACAGACAACTGTCACTGTTGGACATAAAAAGACTGACACAAACTCTAAGATGTAGAAGGCTGAATAATCTTTTATTAAAACAAATGAAGTCTCTTTTATAGAGTGATATGATAGAGTTGGACCTAATTGGTCCTTGATTAACACATTATCACTATGATTGGCTAATTAAAATTAACACTTCTCTACAGGTAAACAAGATAACAAACACTAGCTGTGCAGATTTGTTTAAATTCTTTCTTCAGGTTGTTTTGAGAAAAATTATCTCTTGAAAGCTTCACCACAGCTGAGAAAATCAGGTGCAGCCTCTAGGAAAAAACTAAAATGAGACCCACAGACCACGATTCTCAGGGGCTGGAATGTCTGATATGGAGGGTGACAGCTTGGCAGTGTTCAAGACAGCTCTGCCAACTGGAGTTGGGTTTGTCAGCAAACACATGTCAGCTTGGGGCTGAATAACTGCACAGAAAGTCAAAGCACCTGTGGCTGCATCTCTTTCCAGGCACAGCACAGTCACACCTGACACACTGCTGCAGGCCTGAGCATTGCTCAAAGGGGATGGCTTTTACACCCCTCAGAAAGTACATTCCCAGGCAGCCAAACCAGCTGGGCTGTGCCCCTGGTCACGCTGGTGATATTAGATGATCCAGAGGAAGCTGCCACCAAAAACGTCACCAAGTCACTAATTAAAGAGGTCCAAGTGGCTGCAGTCTGCAGTAATGAGATTAAACTGAGCACTGGAAGACTTACACAGCAGAGCAAAATTCTTCCTAGGAAGGAAGACAGCAAATCAA
Source organism: Nicator chloris (assembly GCA_013400495.1). NCBI lineage: Eukaryota > Metazoa > Chordata > Aves > Passeriformes > Pycnonotidae > Nicator > Nicator chloris. The sequence continues at coordinate 379,582 of WAAE01001237.1, forward strand.
GGAACCATTTTCCCCAAAGGGAAATAGTTGAAAGCTTGAGTCCTTTAATATTCAAAAGGAGAAGGCACCAGCTAATTTATTGCAGGTGGAGTCTTCTGAGTACTCTGGATTAAAAAATCAACAACTTCTAGATGAATTTTGGCAATCAGAGAGAGGGAATTGTGGCCAAGGAAGAGGTTTGTGCCTGAGGGTATTAACACTGCTCTATCATCCAGGGCTTCCAGCTGGAGGGCACACGGGGATGTTACCCCAGTGCAGAGCAAAGGTGAAACAGGAGCCTGAGGTGACTGCAAATTACAGAGCACCCAGGCAGCCTCAAACCCACCTGCAAACCCCTCCTGCCCCTTCCTATTCTATTCTATGTTCATTTCCACCTCTACACAAGGGGAATTGTCAAAGCAAGGAGAGGAGGCGAGGGAGAGGGCAGGAAACAGTGGGGTCCCCCATCCCGCACGCAGGGAGATCCGGGTTTAGTTCAAGGTTGGCTTGACAGGGGAGGCTCCATCCCCTGCTGGCTGCAGCACCCGCACGTTCTGCTGCGAGGGGCTGCGGTGCCATCTAGCGACACCGGAGCCGACTCGTTCCATCCCAAAATCGGGCTCCGCAAGGATGCTCCGGACACTGTGTGCCAGCCCCAGCGCTGGGGGAGGCTGCCAGCGTTCCTCCCGCCGTGACCCGGGGCTTTGCAGACATCGTTCCGCCGTCTGCATCACCCTGCTCAGCGGACGGGCTCGGGAGAACATCGCCAGTGAACTGGAAAGGTCTGAACGGCGCGAGGGGAAATGCTGATTTAAGATGAAAGGTTGTGCTCATGCCAGAGACGGCTCCGAGTTCAGAGAAGCTCCGGCACTTGCCATGATAGAGGCTCCTGCAGTCAAAATAACCCTTAAAAGCTCATTTCCCTTTCAGCAGTTTCTTTTCATGGGCGTGACGAGCAGGAGCTGAATGTCAGGACTCCTGTAAGAGGCCAATCTGTCCAGCTCTCACTGCTTTGTGCCTCTGCAACTCGAGCAGGAGGGAAACTTGGGGTGTTTAAGCACGAGATCCATCTTGTCCCCCGACTCAAACACCTCACATCATCACACAAAGAAGGGGCAGCAGGACGTGCCATCCATCCTCTGCCACCTCTCCCTGCCCCTGTGACAGATTAGGGAAGCTGGGATCACAGGCATTTTTTGGGGAGGCTGCCATGGGAGCACACAGTAGTTCCCAGGGATTCTTCCAGTGCAAGGGAGGGATCAGCCTCTGCTGATCAGGCTGGCTGAGATCTGCCAACAATCAAAGCAGACAAGCCTGTCCCTCCTAATTGGCTTTTCCTGCAAGCCCCAGTCTCTGCTTTCACTCAATCTAACCTAAAGAGCATTTCTCTTGCTAAGACCCTCCTGCCCTCTTCACTGGGCTTCCAGCAAGAGCCATCCCATCTCAGTCAAGGGCTCAGGGCTGCCCTCTGCTCCAGACCCCGGGGCTGCTGATCTCTCCCCTCACACACTCAATGCCTTTCAGAAAATCCCAGTGCCTTCATGATTTATTTTTTCTCATTTCCTGCCTTCTAATTAGTTGCTGTTTTTCAGCCAGGAGGACAGAACCCTTTCCCCAGGAGCTGTGCAGAGCTGTCAGGTAGCTCGGATCTCTCAGGGCTGCAGGAGCAGTTTGCAGGGGCACTGATGGGCACACACGTGGAAGTCACAGCCCACAGCAGAGCAGGTCCTTCACCCAGGGATGGAGAGAGACAGCAGGAGTGTGAACAGCCAGCCATGTGTGCAGCCAGAACACAGAGATGTTGCAGATGAAAACAGAACTCCACACAGATACACACACACACACCCCGTGTGTTCCTGCCAGGCACAGGCAGGCCATGACACACATGACACATGACTGCAGCCTGCTGACTGAGCTGATTTGCTCTGCCCTTCACCTCCTGCATTTATGTCCCTCCATCCACATGGAATGAATAAGATATCTCAGTTCCCAGCGTGCTGCTGTGTTTGCAGACACCACTGCCACTGGGTGCTACCTGAGCGGGTGTGTGTTTGCTGACAGCCCCTGCCATCCCCAGCCCTCTGCCCCACCACCTGGCTGGCCATCAAGGACCTGCCTAGCACCCTCCTGACAGCTCTTTTTCTGATCCTCATTTATGGAAGGAAGAAACAAAGAAGGCAAAGACCACATCAGGAGGGGTGATGATCTCCAGAGGCCCTGGCTTAACACAGACAGCAGGGGAATAGCAACTCACAGCCCTGCAGGAAGGTTAAAGAAACTGGGCCATGGCAGAGAGGAGCTGGGCCCTTCCAGGAGCCTCAGTGAAAACAGATGTTCATCTGCAGCTGGACATGTTGTGGTGGGATGTGATTCCACGGGATGTTGGCAAGGCACACCTCATGCTGAACTGCAGCCTGGGTGATGTGTAGCATCCTCTCCTGAAACCTGCAGACCCACAGGGAAAAGAGAGGGGCAGCAGCCCCTCCAAACACCCCTGCAAAAGTCCAGCAAAACTATTCAGGAGAAGTGCATGAAAAAACTTAAACATCTCAGTACTCAAAGGGGGCTTATAAAAAGAGGGAAAGGAACCATTTACATGGGCACATAGTGAGAGAACAAGGGGAAAATATTTAAAACCAAAAGAGGAGAGATTTAGATTAGATGTTAGGAAAAAAAAGCCTTTACTCAGAAGGTAGTGAGGCACTGAAATGGGTTGCCCAGAGAAGTTGTAGATGCCTCATCCCTGGAAGTGCTCATGGCCAGGTTGGATGGGGCCTTGAGCAACCTGGCCTAGTGGAAAGTGTCCCTGTCCATGGCAGAGGGTTGGGAACTGGATGATTTTTAATGTCCCTTCCAACCCAAACCATTCTGGGATCCTGTGAAACTGGAAAATCAGCATCAGTTGCTTGGCCCTTTGCAACAAAGAGCATGGAGTGTTTTAATCTCAGGTGATGGGGACTTCTGGTACTGGCACAGCCAACCCACATCTTCCATTGCCACGGGGTGATGGTCTCAAACATACACTCTCTAAAGGTGTCAGAAAAGCAAACCCAAGAGAGAACAGCTGGGCCTGGTTCAGTGTTACTGGGTACATCAGTCAAACTGGTATCCCAGCCTGCTAAAGCTGGACTCTGAAAATCACCCCCAGAGCCTTTGGTTATGTTTGTATTTGCAAATTCGCTTGGCCAGGCAGGATCACCAGCTCTGGCACACAGTTTTACCCACCATTAACATGCTAAAAATAGTCCACTTTGCCCAGCTGAACTTTGAGTGCATGGAGAGTCCTCCAGGTTTGAGTGCTTTGTTATTATCCCTCTCCAAACACTGCCCAGAGCAGCTACCTGTGACACCACATTGCTGCAATAGGAGCAATTCCCAGCTTACCATAGAGTGGTTGTCCTTCTTTAGTCACTTTCCCAAAGTAATTTTTTCATTCTTGCTTCTAAAATACTGGAACTGATGAGGAAATAGGGAATCAAAAAATGTAATACCTCTCACCTTCCCAGCTTTTCTCTTAAAACTTTGGCTGTGGCCGGAGGTGACAGGGGGGCTGGCTGTGAGGATCACAGCCTGAGGACGTGACAGTGAGTCAGGGAAATGCCTCTTCCCCATGGCACCACTGCCTGGATGCATCCCCATCCCATACCAGGTTACACCAGGGGTATTTTGAATGAATAAATTCTGAAAATAAGCCAGGGCCCCAGCCTTTCCCAACCCCTGTGCAGGATCGCTGGGACTCATGATTGACTCAGCCTGGTGGAAGAGCAATTTCACTGTTCCCTAAAAATAGACCAAGTGGTTCATCCTCTCAACATAGCCCAGCACTCTGAGATAAAACCAGCTGCCAGAGACCACTGGGAGGCAGTGAACAGGACTGAGGGTGTGGGGTGTGGAGCAGGGCTCCTTTTGGGATACACCAAGGGCTGCCTGGCCCTGGGTTTCACACAGATTTTCCACTGGGGCTGTCTGAGACGCGACTCACCTGTTGGGACTACAGAGACCTCCCTGTAAGTAATTTTGGGGTAGATTAGAATGGGGTGAAGTGTTGCATGGGTATGAACCTCAGACATTGATCCTAAAATGCAGGGCAAAGGAGGATGCTTAGTGTTTCACGATGTTGCAGCTCATGGAAAGTCATGGATTTTATTCTGCTGTCCCAGAGCCTGGTAAATCCTGCTCTGTGCTGCAGGTGTGCTCCATCTAAGGTGGCTTTGGTTTGGTTCAAGACCACGGTTTAGGGCACCTGGGTGTGTTCTAGACAGAAACAGAGCATTGTAACTCTGTGTTTTTCTTCTGTCCTAAAATACTGAAAATCCCAGCTTTGAAGCTTAAATCAATGGGGACAGATCTACTCTCTTTCCCCTCAAAAAATACTGTTATTTACGATGACTCTGATCACTTTGAGCACAAACAGGGGGAAGAACCTGTATGGGATCCAGTTGAGCCAGAAGGATGCTGGGGGTGGAGGGGACACCTTCCAGACTCAAACCCTGTTGAGGACTGGTAGTGGGCAGGCAGCAAAACATGGACTGTTCAGAAGGAAATGAGCTTTGCTTCATCTTATTTCCCTAGGGAACAGGAGGCAGGGAAGGATTAGTTAAGGAGGGATTTTCTCTCCCTCTCTCTTCAATTCCTGCCTCCAGAAAGGGTTGAAAAATATGTTTGTGACCCTGAGCCGAACAAAGGGCTTCAGGAGCCTGTGGGGTCAGCAGGATTAATACAGCCACACCCCACTCCCTGTTTGTGCTCAAGCACATCCCCAAAACCTGTGTCACTGGAAGATGGAGCAGAAATGTGCCCCTGTGTGTGCACATGTATGTGTCTCACACCTGATTATCCATTTGCCTTTTGGCTCTAGGGACTGTCTCACGGTCACCAGGAAAGCCAGAACTTCAGGTGCAGCCCTGGGGATGCCCCTCAGTCATTGTGGGAAGGGCTTGACCTGAGCTGAAAGCAGTATTTTTTTTATCTCATGCATTTGTCAGTGGCCAATATTTCCTTCTGAGGTTCACATCCAGCTGATGTCTGTGAGAAGAACAGAAATTCTGTAGCTTTCCCCAGTTCCCTCCAGGTCCCCAGTTTTCAGCCAAATCTTTGCATCAAAAAAAAAAAAAAATTAACTACCTACAGATTTTTGTTAGCAAACAGGGATTTAGGCAAAGAAAGGTGGTGTTGTCTTCCTTTCACTATGCCTCAGGTACAGATATCACTTTATGAGAAGAGGTAAAATATAAAAATCTGTACTCTTGTTCAGGCAAAGTGGTATATGATTCACTAGTGGCAATTAAGGGATTCAGCATGGGTGGAAATTTGTAGGAACACCTTGCAAAGGTTGTTTTCAGCCCTTGAATAGACTCAGTACTTTACAGGATACAAAAGCTTCTTTTTGGGGGGACACCACTCAAGGATGCCCTAAACCTATTGGTAAGAGGGAGAAAATCCTTCTTTAGCACTGGTGGAAGTCCCAGGGCTGGGTCTGAACAGAGTAGCAGGAATCTCTCCTTGCAGTACTGTACCTTACTGGTATCTTACACTTTCAAGCCAACCATTTCTCTCCTCTCCCATATTCTCGCTGGCAATTTGCCTTACTCAGAAACAAATGGAAATTCCCAGGAATCTCAATAGCTACAAGTGGGTTTGTGTGGGGTTTTTTTAAAGCATACTGCTAAATTGGTTTGGGGTGTGACTCTTTCGTCCCAAACAGTGTTAAGTTTTCTTGGCTGCCGGCGATAAAGAGCCGACAGCGGCATGGAAACACCAGGACAAGAATAGAAAGGCAAGGCCGGGCCTTGCAGCTCCTCAGGGCACGTGGCATCCCTGCAATGCCTCCACGTAAACACCATGGCACGGCAAAGAACTGCTGAGAGATGCAGGGCACAGCCCTGAGCCCAGCTGGGCCCTGCATCCCAGGCAGGATGTGAGGCCGGGGATGCTCACACACATTCCCAAGGTGTCTCTTCAGGGGGGTGAGAGACGGCTTCCCTTAAAAGGTCTGGTATTTGTGGCATGCCGAGAAGCCCTCTCCTCAGGCTGAGGCTGTTCCAGTGGGGAGCTGAGTGTTGCTTTCCCTGGGGAAGGGGGTTTTAGAGGGAGGGAAGCTGCTATCGTGGATGGTCATCCTGAACTCTGGGCTGTAAGGGCTGAGATGCACAGGGAAAAGATCCTGGGATAAAAGTAGTGCTGATGGTGGGATAGGGGAGATGGAGAAGCAGGGGAATGGATGTCAAGCAGGGGTGTTTATCACCATCCCAGTGAAAAACTCTCTGTGAATAGCAGACAAAAGCCACTGGAGGGTACCAGAACGGTGCCTGCGTGAGCGGGGCGTGATCCACGATGTGTCAGGGGCAGTGCTGGACACCCCCAGTGACACACAGCCAGGGGCAGAGTCACCAAACGTCCACTGGGCCTTTATTAACCCTTTATTAACTTAGCAGAGGGGCACAGAGGACCAGGCAATGCCGAGGGCACAGTCAGGGCTGCACCCCCCTCCTCCAGGCCCTTGGTGCCCAGCCGTGGGGTGGTGGGGTGATGCTGGAACCTTCCCCAAGGAAAGACAAGCCCGCAGCAGTTGGCCCACGCGGGAAGGCCATGTCCCCAAACACCAATGCCACTCGCAGCTGTCTCTCAGCAGAGCTTCTTGGCATTTTTTTGGTGCCCAGAATAGAGTCCTCCACATTCCTGGATTTTTGCAAAGCCCAGAAATAGCCCCGAGCTGCCTTGGGGCAGATACTCAGCTCTGCCTGAGGCTAAATTTTCCCAAAGCTTCTCAGAATCTCTTTAAATTACCTGAGGGGTCATGATGCTGCTCCTGCAAAGGACATTCCAGCTGATACCCAAGAGCCAAAAACATTTGCAGAAGCCACCAAAGATCATGAACCTTCAGTTTGGAGGTGCTGGAAACTGCAAAGAGATCTGATTTTGAAAATCAAGGGCAGGAAACAAGACTTTTTTTTTCTTTCACTGCCTCCCACTCTCTCAGATTTGCAAATGCAACTTCATACTTGTGAAAAACATTAATTATTTTATTGTAATTAGTAGAAAAATCCTAATGCATTAAATGATCATTTAAATCTTATTTCCTCTTCAACACAGCTGGTCTTTAGTTACATTATTTTCTTTTACTTCTTTGTCTAGAACCTTCCTCTGTTTCTAGTGCTTTTCTTTTCAGCCCATTTCCCAGCCCACAAATCACCTATTAACTCTGTGTACCAGAGCTCATCTAATCATTGCAGGAAATGGCCTGCAGATAGGGCAAAATCTCTCTTAAACTCTTTCAAAAGGGAATGATTTCTATTTATTTGATATGTGTTAGTCATTACATTTATGTTCTATACCAGCAGTGCTCCCTGCCTCCAAATCAGGGATCTGTTGTATGTGATGCTGGACAAATTTATTTGAAAGGACAAGGTGTACTCATGAAAGTTTGGAACCAGAAAAAAAAAAAAAGCCTTGTTAAGTTGTATGATTTTCATTAATCATCCCACTGTAATCAGTGCTGTTCTTACATCTGAGTTGGTAGGTGAGCATGAGAAAAATCTCAGTACTTACTTTTAAAGGTCGATTCCTAGCCCTTATAGTTATAACAGGTACTCTTGGACCAATACAGTGAAAAAACCACATGAATTCTATGTGAAAAGAACATGTTTACAATTGCCACTCTGGCACACAATGGGCCAATCCACGGCAGAAATAAAAAGCTTGAATTTCAAACACACACAGTCCTTTTTAGGACTGAAAATGAGAGAAAGTACTGTGGTTTGAAAAGAGCATAAAGTGTGATCTGGGCATCAGGAGGGAGGACCCGTGAGGGTGAGCAGAGTGTTTTACAGCATGACTGGTCCTCAGTCTTTGCTAGATTTTAAAATCCCATCGACGATCCCTGTTGCACCTTTTTTTCCCCTTCCTTCAGAAAAAAAACCAGATGGTATTTTAACATTCTCTAAAGCCTCCCGAGTGGGTCATGGGGGCAATGGGGAACAGATAGAGATTCTCTCCTGCCCAAATCCTCACTGTCCCAGGACTACCCTTCCCTGCCCACCCATCGCTGAAGCATCCCAGAACCACTCACCTTTTCAGCAGCCTCCAAACTGGGACAGCAGGGAGCCTGCCCTGCTTCCCACACCTCCCTCAGAATGTGTCCCCTCTGGCAGAGCTTCCCTGTGGACCTGGGCTGCTGGCAGTGGGGTTATGGCAGAGATTTAAACCTTTCCCCACTGACTGAGCACCCCCAATGGGCTGCCTGGCTCCTGGATTAAGCAGCAGCCCTGGTTTTCCAGCCAGTTTTTATGGGTGCTCACCCATCCGTGCAAATTCCCCCAGCCCAGCCATGGAGCTGTGCCAGTATTTAGGAGTCACTTTTGCCAGGGAACTGATTCTCTGGGGGGTAAAACTGGGAGGAGGATGGGACAGATGTGATTCTGCACATGCAGCTGCCACACCCAAGGGCACAGGCACTTAGAAATGGGGATCCCATCTGCAGGGGTGTGCTTCCAGCTTTGGGACAGGTCAGTGTTTCACTGGAATGAACAGCAGGGACTAACTAGCAGGTGGTACTGGGAACGTGCCCAGTCACACAGGGGTGTCACACACTCCTGGGTCAGGAGGCTGAGCTGGTAGTGACTGTCTGATGGGGGTAACCCATGGCTGATCCCAGGCAGGGCGGAATACCAGCCCCAAGCTCCCAGGAAACAACCAGCCCAGAGAGCCACAAAGCAGCATCTCCTTCTCAGTTCACCTCCATCCCCTTGGAATAGAAAGTTGCTTTCACAATCTGAAGAAATCACTTGTTTTCCTGCCCTGACTTCCCTGGTGCTAAGGAGCTCCAGGACATGAGTCTGCTCCTACTCACCTCTGAGACCTGGGTTTGGGTCCTGCACCATGGGATGCACCAAATATCTCGTGGTACCGGAGCCGTGGCATAGCCAAGGCAGGAGACCACAACACATCTGTGCTCCGTGGCACAGGCCAGGCCCAGCAGCCAACATGTCAAACCCAAAATTGACCTGCAGAGCTGCAAAACCAAGCAGACAGTGAGCAGGGGATGGAGGATGCCGGATTCGGGAGGAGATGCTCTCTGCAGCACTGCTCCCATCAGTGAGCACTGGAAAGGGACAGGACCCCAGCAGAACTTGCCCCACAGGGCCATCCCTTTCCCTCTGGCTTCTGCAAGCCCCGTGCAAGCCCCCATCCCATCCCAGGCCCCGTTACACAACCCCAGCTCCCGCAGCGCCGTGGGGCGCGCGGCGACACAAAGGGCTTTGCTTAGCAGCTGTGTTTGCTCAGGGCGGCTGATTTTGGGAGCACAGCTGATGACATGTGGTTGGCCAGGCGACCCGGGAGACTGGTGCTGAGCTTGCAGCTTCCTTTTTTAATAGGTGACTCAGGCACTCGGTAGCTCACTGGGGTTGGTGTGGGAGCCGGGCTGTGAAGGAGTGCCAGCAGCAGAGGTGGTGGACACCAACAGGTGGGTAGCATTGTTTGTTCATAGGATAAAGTGGTTTAAATAGAGAGCAGAGTGAGACAGAGCTGCCCTGTTACTGGTGAGATGGGGTTTTCTCAGGGGAGGGAGGGGGCAGAGGTTCTGTTGCTGATTTGTTTTCCGCTTGTTAGGAGTTGGCTGCCAGGTGTAAGATGATTCTGGTTCAAGAGACCTGCAATGTTATCTCCAGCAGGAGACCGAGCAGTTGAGTGATTTATGGGCAATAATTGGAGAGGAAGTGAGTGAACTTTCAGGAGAATATTTAAGAGCCTTTTCCCCCCATTGCCTCGCCTTCTCCCCCTGTGTTTAGAAAGTTCAGTCAGTACAAATATGAGGAATTATTTTCCCCTGGTGCAAGTTTCCATGTCTCACAGCCCTCCCTGCTTGCCTGAGATATAATTTAGGGGGCAGAGAGGCTGTAAACCAAGCCAACCTGCACAGACATGGGGCATGGGAAGAGCTCAAGAAGCCCGACAGCTGCTCCTCATGGGCAGTCCAAACATTGCAGCCCCTCACACAAAAAGTGCAGATTCATCCGGCGCCAGACAGTGACACGAAGGACATTTTGCCGACAAACGCCGGCAGGGAGGAGCATTCCCTGTATCCTTCATTTGGACAGCAGCGCCGTCGGCCGCCGTGCCAGCCGCTGGGTGGGACGGGAGGAGGGGGGGGTTTCAGGAGATTTTTTCCTCCTATTTTAGCTCACAGGGGATGCTTTAATGCCTGAGGTATGGTGTTTAACACCCCTGGGGCCGCAGTGGTGCAGTCAATCAGCGCGGCGCGGGATGCATCACTCAGCGCTGGAGCGGATGCCGAGCGCGCCAGCGGAGCCCTTTAGCTCAGCGAGGCAGAAATGTGGAGCCCGGCACAGGTTTCAGACTGGGCTTCCACCCTATACACAACAAATATCACCCTTAGCCTGGTGTGCATAGCGGCCTTTAGCTGTGCTCCAGCACCTCCAGCTGGGAAGCTCCGCGCTCCCTCCCAGGGGATGCTGCGAAGCCGCACCTCGCTCCCAGCTCCCGGGATGTCCTCGGCCCCGCTCGGATGTCGCTATCCACGCACACACGACAGCTCAGCCTTCTCGTTAGCGGAACGAGCTGTTGTTCTTCGGCTCTTACCTATAATTAGCGATTTAGAGGCAGGCAGGAGCCTGTTTCGTCAGGCAGAGACCAGGTTTTGTGCAAGGGCAGAGCCAGCACAGGGGGTTGGAGCAGCCCGTCTGCAAGGCAGGAGGCTTTGTGAGAAGTGATAAGCAAACACGGGGCTGTGCACAGCCTGTGGACTGCAAAAAAAAAAAGTCAAAAATGAGAAGGGAAAAAGAAAATAAAATAAAACAAAAGCTGTGAAAAGGGGATGCCTTCAACAAAAGCCTTGTATCTAATTATATCTGCCATTAAAACAAGCCCTCTGGTCTTTCATCCAGCCAAGCTAAAGGGTGAAGGAACGGGCAACACTGACACTGTGCTATTTCCCACTGCCTGAACTGGAAATCTTCCTTCAGCTGCACAATGTGTTTGTGGCTGGAGGGGCATGTTGCTTTTCTTTGTGCAGTATGTGAACTTACAGGCCTAGAGATCAGTACAAATTACATCATCTCAGCAGTAATGCCCAGAGCCTGGGGTGGGAGGAGACCATTAAACATCACCTGCCCAGCTCATGGACACAGGGTTGCTTTTGCTAAGCACTTCTCACCAAAATGGTCAAGCACAGGAACCCTTGTGTGAGCCTAGGCAGGGTCCCTGCCTCGCCATGAGATGCTCCCATCTCCTAGATGTTGTTTTCAAGACCACATCTATTTCATTTGAAGCACATTTTTAGTGCATGGAGTTGCTTCTTGACTATTTAAAATAAAACCAGAGTAAGTTTTATTCCGTATTTGAGAGAAAAACTTGAAAATCTGAACTTAAAATGCAGAACACAAAAAAGAAGAGGCACTAGGTTTGTTGTTTTCTGATTCTCATGATTTGAGGGCTGAGGTGTGAGGGCAAAGAATGCTGGAATGGCTGCAGTGTTTCTAGTGTGCACGTATTAAAAAGTACACCAGCCCTTTCCTGGCTGTGCAATAGCTGGATTTGTGGAGAGAGAGCCCATTGTTCAAACCAAAAGCATTGCAAATACCTCACTAAATCTGAATGCAGGAGCACAAGCCCTGCAGAGAACAGGAGAACCTTCTCGTATTTTTACAGTGGGAACAGAGAAATTACAGCCCTGACTAACCTGGAGGGCTGAGTTGCACCCTATAGGTGTAAAGCTCTATATATTATGTATGTCTGTGATGGGAGGTGGAGATAACCATCCTCTCACCTGGCAGATTAATGCAAAAAGAAAGTTCTTGGCTACATTTTAGAGTTGCTTCTTTCTTTGAAAACTGAAGCTTCAGTGGGGACCCCATGGGAGATGGTGCAGCTCAAAATATCAGATCTCTAAATTCAGAGCAGGGTTTGAAGGCTCTACCAAGGGCTCCCTGCCCCATCCTGTGGCAAGTCTCACCCTTTTCACCTCTCCTGAAATGAGTTCCCAGGGGAGAGGCAAAGATAAGTGGATATGACTGCTTGTGAGGCACACCCATAGGAGAGTGGTGTGGTTACAGAGCAAAAAGCAGGAATTGGTTCAATTGGATGTGTGTAGTTCCTCCATGTCCTCTGACTGGCTCGTGTTTGCTGATGGCCTTGCCCAGGGAAGCAGGAATGGGGCCATCAGCTCACTGCCTAAGTGTCACTCTCATCCAGGCTCCACACTCCACCTCAGCCATGAAGGAGATGGGAAAGTCCATGTTTTTTCAATGAACCCGAAGAGTGCAATGCTAAGTTTTGGGGGACCAGGGCAGGGGCTGTGGGGGGACTCAGTGGCCTGGCAGAGCCCTTGGAAAGCGCTGCTGGCCCTGCCCTCCTGTCTGTGGCTCGTGGCTCACCACACACCTCTGTCCCTGTTTCAGATGATCGGGCACGGTCATTTTTAGACCCATCAGGCAGCACCGGCACACTTCAGCAAGGACGAGGGAGGTGCTCTGCGCCCTCCGTGAAGGAGCTGTCGGCTCGGTATCTGTCGCAGACAGCTGCTGCTGCTGGCGCCAGCCCCGCACAGCCGGTAAGGACCGGGTCCTCCCCTCCCCAGCCAGCGGCATCCCAGCCGTGTCCCGTCCGGCCTGGGAGAGGGTGAGAGGGAAGGCGTCTGGTTCTGTACATCTGAAGAAACACCTCTTGGTTTCCCAAAAGCGACCGTTTTCCCCTTGCCGCTTGCAAATGCAAGATAAAAGTGTACAAACACGTGCATGTGTCACATACTTATTACTTAAATTCACACACGAAATACAGCCCTACATCCGCTAGCCTATACAGATTACTCATAAGATTTCCTCTTTATTTGCACGTTTATATTCACATACATCCATGGAGGAAATAATTAGTGCAGAGCAACGTATAGGTCCCCATGCTATCCCCATTCCCACACACACACACACACATATAGATATATATATCTGTCCATATATGCCACATTAAAGCATAACTTTGCAGTGTGACCTCCCTGTGAATGTCTGTTTATATCTCTTAATCTGGGATCCAGAGATTTAATCCCCAACACCAGGCTGACCATGGGATCACAGGATAATACAAGTTATAAGGGTTATAAGGCATATTTTTCCCATTTCCCCAGTCCCACTAGTGATCCAGGAGTGACATGGGATGGGATTTCATATCTGGACTCTTCCTGCAGGCACATTCCTGTTTCCCCACACTCTCAACCTTTTAAGGGGCCCCTGTTCAGAGATACAGTCTCTCAAGCGGTTATCAGGGAGAGTTCCAGATGAAGCTGTCTCAGTTGAAAATAAATAAGTGGAGACTGCATTTGGAAAATTACAGCTGATTAGAAAACCGAGAATTTATTTTTTTTAATTACAAAGCAATAAATTACACAAAACATAATGCAATTACACATGTAGATCAGTTTCATTTTTTAAAATATTGAAGAGTAAGAAAAAATAGAGGTTAAATCAAACTCTGGAGAAATCAGTGCTAGCTTTGTTTTTCCCCTAACTTTAAAAAAAATATGTTTGGGGTTTTGTTTGTTGACTGAGACATTAGGAAACATATATCTGATCAACCTGGAGTAAGACTGCTTTCTCAACTGTACAGAACTGCTAATGAACTAAAAGAGAAAATCATACTTGCATGGTTTTCAGTTTTCTGTAATTGATATACACATTAGTTCACATAAGTATATAAAAATATATATGCAGATAATGTGTCTTGTTGTGCAGTTTAATGGCATTTCTCCTCGTATCTTTTCCAGACTACTGTGAAGGACAACTCTATTCACTCTCCCCACAGACAGAAAAAAACCAAGGTAGGAAATGTTTAAGATAAGCACCGTTATCTAACCAAATACTTGTGGCCTGTGAGTGTGATCTAAATACCCACACAAGGCAGCCAGGAGCACTTACATTCTGAATATAGCTATCAGCTGCTCGGCTGCCCTTCCCCACATTCAGAAGTTCTTCACAGATTAAAAAAAAAAAAAAAAAAAGAAAAAAGAAAAAAAACAAACTAAAGCCCTTATTTTAAAAAGTGCATTCCAAGTACGCTGGCTCATGCAAAAGATTTGCATTTTTACTCACTGCAAAATATGCTGATTTTGGTGTTCTGAGTGTGGGTTTCTTTTACTAATGTTTGAAATTTATTTTTAGCCAGAACAATCTGTGTGTAACAGAGTGAAATAACACCGTGCACCATGGCTTTGAGCAACAACTAATAATATTCCGGGCATAACTCTGCAGACGTAACTGCACAGGCATGCCAAGGGTCAGCAGATCTGTTTACTGAAAGGAAAGCCACCAGGATTACAGTCTCTTTTAGACAATGATTAAAGGCTTCAGCTACCTTCCCTGTAGATAAATGCCCAGGCAGTGCAGGTCGCAGGTATCCAGTTCAGTGTCTGGTGCCCAGGATGCACAAACTGAGGAGAAAAATTGCAGAAATGGAGGCTCAGAGGGAGACTGGAGAAACACAGCCCATTCTGTTCATTTCTGTACCAACACTGCTGTGAGTTTGAAATGAGCTCAATCTGACTGAGTATAAATAGGTTTAACTTTCCTGGCCCCCAGCTATAGGTGTTACTCCAGACTCTGGTCCCTCAGCCTTGCTTTTCCTCCTCAGGCAGCACAGATCATCAGGCCTGCTGATTCCCACAGTTTGCAAACCTTAGTTAGCCCCATGCCTGTACAATTCTACAAGTCAGAAGAGCTTTATTTAAGTCTTCAACTGTGTAAATGTGCATCTATTCTTGTGCAAATGGTGATATGGAGCACACTTCTGAGTGCAACAGAGGAAATCATTAGTCAGATGAACATCCTTCCCCAAGCCCTCCCTCCTGAGCAGTGGGTGGGCACCCCATAGTGCTACCAAAAACTCATCATGTTACCTCACCAGCCAACCTCATCAGCTCTGTCTGACATTTTGGTTCCTTCTTCTCATTTTCTTCTCGAGCCCTCTTCACAAATAGCTCCTTGGCTTTCTCCTGCACCCAGATCTTTTGTTCCCAGACTCTCTGCAGGTGTTCAGCCGGGGACACAACAGTTCTGGACACTGGACAGCAGGAGGGAGAAGTTAACTTTTCGCTGACTTTTCTAAGTCAGCCTTATCCTTCTTGTGGTCACTCTCTCTTGGTCCCGTAGCCCAAATCGGGCACCTCTGTTGTGCTCTAGCTGGACTGAATCCTGGGAATTGTAGACTAACCACCTCACCGGGATTAGAGACCTCGCTTTGCTGTGGAACCAGGGCTAACACCAAGCCTGGAGCGTGTGCAGTGATGTGATGTTTTGGAGTGCTGTGTGCTACTGAACCAAAGGTATGGAGCTTACTGGGTGCATGGATTTCCCCTGTTGGCTTTTCCCTTTGCCATTCATTAACAGCCACGGGGATGGGGGGTGAGAGGTGATGCTGACGTTTGAAACTGTTTCCCCAAAGATGTCAGAAGCTCAGAAATCATCTAAAGTTGCCATCAAGAGAATGGAAGATGACTTGCCTCCCCCTCCAGCCGTTGGCTCAGTCCAGGTCGTCGCTCCAGGGGGTCAGGATCTCAATGCACTCCCTGTGCCTCCGCCAAAGCAAGCCTTCTCCAAGTTCTACCAGCAGCGCCAGGTGAACGAGCTGAAGAGGCTCTACAGGCACATGCACCCCGAGCTCAGGAAGAACCTAGAAGAAGCTGTGACTGAGGACCTGGCAGAGATGCTTAACACCGAGGATCCCAGTGCACAGGCCTCCGTGAACCTGGATAAAGTTCTCCCAGGAGAGGTTCAGTCCATGCGCTGGATTTTTGAGAACTGGGCACTTGACTCCATTGGGGACCATCAAGCCACGAAGAAGTTGACAGAAGAAGAGATCATCCCCAGTGGGGATGTGAAAAGCACTTCCCTGAGGTTTGAAAGCCAGTCTGTAAATGGATACAACCTGTCAACATCAGCCAAGGTGTCAGAAACAGACCTTGCCAGAGGGGATGTTCGCACTGCCCGGTGGCTCTTTGAAACCCAACCACTGGACACATTAAATAAACTGTATTCGGATGAAACCGAGGTGCAGGAGGCAGTTCTCAAGGATCCTGTCCAGGGAGGTGACGTGAAAGGGGCCAAACAGCTCTTTGAAGCACAGTCCTTGGATGCCATAGGACGTTGCTCCTCAGTGGAGGAGAAGAGCATCCTACAACTCAAGTCAGAAATCCAGGAGCTTAAAGGTGATGTTAAGAAGACTGTCAGGCTCTTCCAAACAGAGCCCCTTTGTGCCATCAGAGACAAAAGTGGGACTATCCATGAAATCAAATCCGTCTGCCGAGAAGAAATTCAGAGCAATGCGGTCAGGACGGCGCGCTGGCTCTTTGAGACTCAGCCCCTGGATACCATCAACAAGGACACTTCCAAAGTGCAGATAATCCGTGGGATTTCACTGGAAGAAATTGGGAGGCCGGATGTCAGTGGCGCGAGGTGGATATTTGAAACTCAGCCTCTGGATGCCATCAGAGAAATCACAGTTGAAGAACAGGACTTCAAGGCTTCGACAGATTTTGTCACAGGGGCAGATGTCACTAAACAACGGTTGCTCTTTGAGACCCAGACTCTTGACTCCCTGAAAGGAGAAGCTTCAGAAAGTGTTGTAGCCAAAGAACAAGTCATTGGAGGTGATGTGAAATCTACACTCTGGCTCTTTGAAACGCAGCCAATGGAAACCCTGAAAGACAATTTTGAGGTGGGGCGTTTGAAGAAAGTAGAGCTTTCAGCAGAGGAGAAGGGAGACGTGAAGCAAAGAAAACATGTCTTTGAGACCTGTCCCCTTGGCAGTATCTCCAAGGCATTTGAGGAAGAAATTCCAGCCACCAGCATGGAAGAGGCAGTGAAAGGGGATGTGAAATCTTTCAAGACCCTGTTTGAGACTCTCCCCTTAGACAGCATTAAGCAGACTGATGCTGAGCCCATCACCAAAGAAGAGGAGGAGAAGATTCCAGCTGGCAATGTCAAAGCCAACCAAATCCTATTTGAGACAACACCTCTGTATGCCATCAAGGATAGCTTTGGCAATTTCCACGAAGTCACCTCTGTAAGCAGAGAGCAGATCATCAGCGGTGACGTCAAGAACTACAAGTGGATGTTTGAAACTAGGCCCCTGGACCAGTTTGATGAAAGCATCAAGAAAGTGGATATAATACGGGGGATCACAAAACAAGAGGTGGTGGCTGGTGATGTCAGGACAGCCAAGTGGCTCTTTGAAACACAGCCCATGGATGTCATTCATCTCCAAGGCACAGAAGGGGAGAAGCATCCCTCGGTGAAGAGGGAGATCTCCCAGAAGGGGGATGTGAAGACCTGCCGGTGGCTGTTTGAGACCCAGCCCATGCACACCCTGTACGACAAGGCTGAGAGGAAGCAGGAGGAGGATGGCAGCGTGCCCCAAGCCGATGTGAAGTCCTACACATGGATGTTTGAGACTCAGCCCCTGGACTCCCTGAAAGGCCAGGAGGAGGAGCAGTATTTGCAAGTCAGTAAGGCCTACAGTCAGGAGGAATTACAGGGAGTGGACGTCAAAACTGTCCGGCACCTGTTTGAGACTGAACCCTTGGGCAGCAGCACTGCCAGTGAAGCTGACAGGAAAAAAACCATGCGGTACTCCAGTCGTGTGGAGTTCCAGTCTGGGGAAGTGTCCAGAGTGAAAGAGTTCTTTGAAGCCAAGCCCTTGGACACAGCCACCAAGCAAAAATCCCAGAAGGATGATGGAACAATTGCAGCTGGGTCTGTGCACAAGTTCACGTGGCTCTTTGAGAACTACCCCATGGACACCCTGAAGGACAACTCTGAGGGCATCCAGGAAATACCTCCTGAAAAGGATGTCAAGGGGGAAGATGTTGGAGGAAAAAGGTTCGTATTTGAGACGTATTCCCTTGACCAAATCCATGACAAAGTGGATGAGACAGAACTCCAGAAGATCCAGAAAGACACCATGAGCAAAGCTAACGTCAAATCCTGCACAATGCTCTTTGAAAGCCAACCTTTATACGCTATTCAGGACAAAGAGGGGCGATACCATGAGGTCACCTCAGTGCAGAAAGAAGAAGTCATGAAAGGTGAGATGAAAGGTGCTCGGTGGTTGTTTGAAACTAAGCCCCTGGATCAGATCAAGAAGGAAGAAGAGGTGTTTGTGATTAGGGCTGTCACCCAAGAGGACATCAAGAAAGGAGATGTCCAGACGGCCCGGTGGAGGTTTGAGACAGAGCCTCTTGACTCCTTCTCAGGGGGAAAGTTGTCTGTGCCCAGAACAGTGGATGATGTGCAGAAGGGAGATGTTCAGTCCAACAAGCAGCTCTTTGAGTCCCAGCAAGTGGGCCAGAAGAAGTACGTGAGGATGGTCAGCGTCAGTGACGTGCAGCGGGGCGACGTGAGGACATCCACTTGGCTCTTTGAGAACCATCCTGTGGACTCCCTGTACGGGGACGCAGAGAGAAGCTCCTCCATGAGCACAGTGCAGAGAGAGGACAGCCAGAAAGGGGATGTGAAACGCTGCACCTGGTTGTTTGAAACCCAGCCCATGGACACCCTTAAGGACACAGAGGTGACGGCCAGCACTGGGGCCCAAGAAGAGATCCCTCGAGCAGATGTGAAAAGCACAACATGGCTCTTTGAGAGCACGCCCCTGGATAAATTTAGTGCTTCTGAAGGTAGCATAGAAATAGAACTGAAAGAAAGAACCATGAAGGAGACTTTAGAGACTCTCTGCACTTGCCAGGCTATCCAGCATGATGGGATCCTCATTGAAGCTAATGATATGGAGAGTGTGAAGATGGTGAAGTACCAGCTCAGCAGCCCAGGAGCTCCAGAGATCCTGAAAGAGGAGATTGTGGGAGGCCACTTGCAAAGGATTATGCTGCAGCTCCTACACAGGACCAACGTGGAAGCACAGAGCATGCTGGTGGAGGAGGACCAAGAGGGCAAGATCAAAGTAAGCCCATTGCAGCTGCTGGACCAGAGTGAAGCTGTTAAAGGCGGAGAGGACTTGAGTGGAGATGTAGCCAAGGCCTTACAGGGTCTCCTCAGTCAAGATGCATCCATCAAAAAGGGGATGGTCCTGCAAGAGACAAAGTCAGGATCACTGAAGATGACTCTCTACTCCCTCCTGTTCCATTCTGTCCAGCAGAAGGTTGTCAAGGGGGATGTGAAGTCAACAATTGGGAACTTGTTGGCCTCTTCTCAGGAGCAGAAAGCAGCAGCCACCATCAAGCGTGAGGACAATGAGAAGGGAAATGTCCAACTTTTTGCGAGCTGCATTGAGAAGGGAGACCTCAGCT
Source organism: Nicator chloris (assembly GCA_013400495.1). NCBI lineage: Eukaryota > Metazoa > Chordata > Aves > Passeriformes > Pycnonotidae > Nicator > Nicator chloris. The sequence goes on from WAAE01001237.1 coordinate 398,864, forward strand.
ACCTGAAGAATCTCCAGCAGGAGTCAGAGATACAGTCCCTCATCTCTTCCCAAGCAGAGGAGGAGGGGGCAGCTGAGAGCGGCCCACGGGTTGTGCCGGGGGCTAACATACATGTCTTGCCAAATAAAGAACAAATAGAGAAAGTAATTGCAGGAGGCGAGCCAGGGGCTATGGAGGGAGCCAAAAAGGGATTTGTATGTGAAAGCACAGGCAGAGAGGCTGTGTCAGAGAGAGAGGCTGTGCATGCAGCAGGTGTGACAGGCACCACTGTGCAATGTCTTGGGAAGCCCCTGCCCACAGCCATGGGAAAGGAAGAAGTTCTGTCTGGAGGGCTTAAGGTGACTACAAAGTCAATCCAAAGGGTTACAGATGCCAGCAAGAAGGCAGAGAAAGAAGAAGCCACCACTACCCATTTGAAGGAACCAAAAACTATGATACAAGGCCCATTTCCAACCCAAGTGACAGCTCAGAGGGCAGAAGTGGATGGGAAACAGCAGAGGGTGGTGCCTGGGGAAGCCAGCCAGACTCAGACAGAAGAAAAGGCCCTGGGGACTGATCTTCAGGCTGCAATGCAAAGCCTGAGGCTGGCGACGGCAGAAGCAAAAAACATTCAGCACCACGTTCAGAGCAAGTTCCAGAGAAACAGGGAGGAGGTCCACACAGCCTGCAGGCAGCAGACAGTCAGCTCACAGGGGACCATGACCCTTCAATCAACCGTACACCAACAGGACTCTGCATCCACCAAGCAGGAGAGCAGCAGCACTGCCACAAGGACCACCACCACCAGAGTCCAGGAGGCATCCAAGACCCACACAAGCGTGTCTCAGAAGAGCATAGCATCCCACAAAAAGGTCAGTGCTTCTGAGGAAGTACAGGGAGGACAACTTTTGAGCCAGGAAATCCAAGTTGTGCCCAGTAGAGATTTTAGCATTAAGGATGGCCTTTATACTGCCACACCCGTGAAAACTTATATAAACCCTTGTGTTGAGTCTGATTACAAAGAGCAATCAGTGCAAGAAGAAAGAGATGTTGGTGTCAGAGGGGATGTGCAGACAGCTATCAGAGCACTGCAAAGTGCCGCCACAGAACAGCGCCTGGTAGAAAAGGAGGATGTTGTCCGAGGTAATTTAAAAGCCACACTTCAGTCGCTGGAAAAGTCTAACGTTAATGTCTCCAGAGGGGATTTTAAAGCTGCTATGATATACAGAAATGCAGGGCAGTCCTATTCTGTGTGTAAAAAGAAAAATGAGACTCAACTCGCTAGTAACGAGACTGCTGTAGTGGCTTCAGGGTCACAGGCTGATAATGACTTTCCTCCTCCTCCCTCAGTTGCTGTGATGAAAGCAGAGCATTGCCCACCCTCCACTAAAGCAGCAAGAGAAGGTGCCCTTCCATTACCAACCAGCAAAGATGATGCCCCAGGATGTTCTGCACTACTCCAGACCCCTCTTCCTGCTCTCCCTTCTCTGTCCTGCAAACCCAGTGACCAGAGTCCTGCAGAGAAGCCCAGGACTCCTCCAAAACCAGAAACTACTGCCCCACCCAGGAAAAAACCTGTTCCCCCTCCAAAACCTGAGCACCTCTTACATGAGGCACATTCTGCCTCTGCAAATTACAGCACAAGCAGATCAAATAAACCCATCCCTCCACCCCTGCCTCCAAAACCTTCAGGCTTGAGGGAGATCAGCAAGCCAAGGCCTTCTCCCACAGACCTGGGATCAAGCTGCATGGAAGTTCATGAACAATCAGGCTATGAGGAGGTTCAAGCAAAATGCTGCAATTTAGAGACATCTGTGAAGAAGTCTGTCACAGTTCAGGGTATAAAACCTGAGAGAAAGCTGCCAAAATACACTGCCAAAACCCCTCTTCAAATAGCAGAAGAAAGGTACAAGGCCAGCAAAGGACAAGGAAAGGTAGAACCAGACAGTGCTAAGACTTCAAAGCCAATGAAAAATGGAGTGGTTGGTTTTGAAGTCAAGCAGGGAATGATGAGTGATAAAGCAGCTGCTCCAAGGAGATGTCCAGGTGAGGTGGCTCAAAGGCAGATAGAGCTGTGCCAAGAGGAGAATGGGTGCTCTTCACCTCCAGCCTGTCCTGGCAGAGCACAGACACAGGATATGCCAGGACAAACTGAGCCAAGCACCTCCCCTGTGAGTCACAACACCCCTCCAAAAAGAGGAGATGGCACTGCACAGAATGCCTCATCCAAGGTGGAAAGGGAAAGTGTATCCAGTTCTTACGGATTGTGGGATAGTCAGAGAGTCGTGCAGCAGGTGCATGAGAGGAGGCAAATGTCTCATTCAATGTCCTTCCACCAGCAGTCAATGAACTCCTTTGAGGAACACCAGCAGGGAAATAGCAGGCAACTGAAATGTCCTGATAGGGAGGCAGAGACACCTGCCCAGGAGAGGCCAGCGGTTGTTATGAGAGAAAAAAAAAAGAGAGAAACGGAAGATGAGCGTCGGAAGAGATTGTCAGTACACAAAGAGGAGATCATGAAAGGCAATGTCAAGGAGGCTATGGAGATCTTCGAGAACCTCAGGAGACAGGAGCAGCTGCAAGAGATCTTGACCCGAGTGAGGGAGTTTGAGGAGGAGACAAGCAAAGTGGATGTGCAAGCTCTCAAGAGCTTCTTTGAGAAGGTCCCCGAGTGGGTTGTGCGCCAGAAGGCCAAGCAACAGGACAAGGCTGAGGCAAAGGAGGACACTGATGGTGTCCCCTCAGTGGATCTGGTTTTTGAGGACCTGGAGCGAGCAAGTGCCGAGATTCTCCACCTGAAGGAGCAGACACTTGCCCGCATCCAGGACATCGAGGAGGCCATCAAGAAAGCTATTTATTCTGTTTCTAGTCTCAAGTCTGAGTCAGACATTGCTGGGCTCTCAGGGCTGTTCAAGGAGTCCCTGGGGAGCGCCCAAAGCTCCGTGAGCAGTAGCAATATCCGTAAAATCAGCATTGTTTCGAGCAAAGCCAGGCAAGAGGAAGTCATGCAGGAGACGGGGGAAGCAGCATCTGTGGAAAGTGCAAAAGTGGCAGAAAAGACGGAGGCAGCCAAGGCAGAGCTAGAGGTTCCCCGCCTCATCCAGTCTCGTGTCAGCTCTCCCTCCTCACCTTCCTACATCTCCATTGAGTCTGCTGCCAGGAAACCAGCAGAATCACCCAGGACAGCACATTCCCCCCAGGATGGCCCTTCACCAGACTGTCTTGACTCTCCAGGAAAGAGGGATGCTTTTGCTCAGAACAGCTTTAGCTCCTATAACCACCCCTCAGCAGGGTCTGGTGGGCACGACACAAAACCCTTAGAGAAGAGGCCAGACCCCGTCCAAACAAAGGCTGGGCTGAGCTCCATGAAACAGCACACTCCTGGCAACGCCAGCCACCCAACCAGTGACAAAGAGAAGGGTTCTCTGGACACCTCCAAAGACAGCTGCCACTGTGGGATGAAAGGCAGCTTTTCGGAATACCGCTCCCTGAGTGTCCCCAGCCCACAAAACCCACGGAGGCAGAAAAGCATCTTGGAGCTGCAGACAGGGCCCGACGGGTCCAAGCTCTACGGAGCCACCCGGACTGTCATGGAGCAGTATGAGGAAATGGACCAGTTTGGAAACAAAATCATCACTTCGTCCACCACAGTCACCAAGCAATCCGAGACACAAACGTCCTCCACGTGCGATGTGGTTTCTCACCCCCAGTTCGAGGTGTCTGCCTCGCCTGTGTTTCGGAGGTACTTGAAGAGCCCAGGTGAAGACTTCCACACCAATGGGAGTTTTCAGGAGCCAGGAGTGGTCTTTGTCACCTTTGGCAACTCCAAGCCAAAGAAATAGGAGATTCTGGAGAACAAGAGAGGGCTGTATAAAACAAAAGACCAAGACCACGATAAACATTTCTCCTGTTTTATCCACATTACATACAGGGACTTACCTACACCCTAAGGACTTCTCAGGGTCATTGTCTTGGTGTTTGCACACACACACAGGACAAGTGCAGCCTGCCTTGGCACTGGAGAACAGCCCTCACCTGGCCAACCTGACAGATTGGTGCTGCACCACAACCCAGAGTCCTGGCACTGTTAGAAGCACAAGGGAAAAGTCCATCCCTGGGCACCTTAGGGTACTTCCCCCTGGAATGTTTGGTGAGGGTGGTTGGAGGTGTTGGGTTGGGCTTCTCTGAACTACTGCAGAAGGAAGGATAGGTAGGATCAATTAAAGAACCAATTCATCTGATCATTGGCAAACAAACCCTTTAAGGTACCTTCTTTTTCTGAGAAGGGCATCCTACACACACACACATATATAGTTACACAAGCTCATATTGATGGGTGGGTTGGATAGGTTTTCTCTTAGCCATTAAGAAAAGAAAAAGAAAAAAAGTCTTGAGTTGTTGTCACTCTTATACTTGGGGGAGTTATTTATCAGTTTGTTTTTCAGTTCCTGGAAAGTGTTTGATGATACTGGAGATTGTAAAGCCAAGACCTACTGCTACTATCAATGCCATTCCCCCAAAGAAAGATGATATGATTCTTTAGTCAGAATGGTTACTGCTTTCTTTTCTTTATTTCTAGAATTGTAATTTATTATTCAGTATATACAAACCCTTTATTTTAGATTTTCCATGCTTTCCTACATGTTTACTGTTTAAATTAATTTTGAGACTTTGTAAAGCAATTTTTCTTATTATTATGACTTTGTTTTGTACATTCTCAACTCCAGATTTTAGATATTTTGTGGCTTTTTTTTTTTTTTAACTTCTATTGCTGCGTTCTGACGGTAAACTTTACCTCTAAAAATATTTTGGTCTGGTTGAGTTTCTTTTGTTCAGTGCTTGTTTCCTCTGAAAATACCTAGAAATCATCTCTCGATGGAGCAGTTGAATCACACACTGAGAGCATTCTGAGTCCCTGGAGGGATTTGGTCTACATCTGCTTTACAGTGTGGGTGGATCATCAGCCCTGCAGCAAAGAGTGTTCACACTCTTATCTGAAAAATGAATCCAGGGTGATACAGACCCCCCAGTCCAGGACTCTGTGTAGGTGTGTGGAGTCTGGGCAGGGTGGGTACACCAGGAAAGGTCTGGACACTTTTGCGTATCCCTTTTCCCCCATGGGAGAAGGCAGCTGGGGTGTTGGGCCCCCACAAGCCTTAGGAGGAGGAGCAGCCCTTCCTCACTGCTGTGCCTCACCTCACACTCAGCTCAGGGGTGGGTGGGTGGCAAGGAGTTCACTCCAGGTGTGGGGGAACGTGAGGAGCCCATGGAGGGACCAGGAGGTTTCTCACAGAATCACAGCATATCCTGAGTTGGATATGCTGTGATTCTTGGAGGGGATCCTCAAGGACCATCAAGTCCAGCTCTGGGCCCTGCAGGAGATATCCCCAAAAATCCCACCATGTGGCTGAAAGCATTGTCCAAACAATTCTTGAGCTCAGGCTGGTGCTGCGACCACTTCCCTGGGCACCTGTTCCAGTGCCCAGCCACTCTCTGGGGAAAGAATATTTTCCCGACATCCAACACGAACCTCCCCTAACATAATTTCAGGCCATTCCCTCAATTCCTGTCACTGGTCACACAGAGAGGAGGTCAGTGTCTGCCCTTCCTCCTCAAGAGGAAGTTGTAACTGCAACGAGGTCTCCCCTTCAGCCTCTTCTTCTCCACGTGGAACAGACCAAGTGTCCTCAGCTGCTCCTCACAAGGTTTCTCCTCAAGGTGCTTCACCATCTTTGTTGCCCTCCCTTGGACACTCTCTAATAGTTTTGTGTCCTTCTTGTGTTGTGGTGACCAAAACTGCACCCAGGACTCGAGGTGAGGCTGTGGAGCTGTGTCCTACAGCCTGGCTCAGACAGACTGCCAGCCTCTGGCTCTGACTGTAGCCAGCCTCCGGCTCTGACTGTAGCTCTTCTGATTGATCTACAGGCAGACACCTCATCACTCAGTCCATCAGTTAATCTGAGAATGGGACAGTAGCTTCATTAAAAAGAAATAAGTAAGTTGTTGCAGTTAATGTTTGCCTTTTTTCCTCTGAGGAAAAAGAGCCCACACTAATGAATTAGGAGCAGGACACTGAAAAGGAAGGGAGAGTTCAGTCTACCACTCCATATCCCCAAGCCCATAGTCAGGTTTTAAGTAGCAGTTGTCATCTTGCATTATGAACACCTTGTTTGAGGTGTTCTAGACCACGGTGGAGTTCTGCTTCCTCCCCAGAAAAGAGGTACATAACCAGAATGCATTGATTTACATCTAGAACCCTGTGAATTTTAAAGACATGCCAAAAGAAGAATAGGGACATAATTTTCAGTTCCACACTGAAGGCTGAGCTGGAAGAGCAGATCATAATAAACTGAGCAAATCTGTTTTCAGGCAATCAGAAAAAAAATAACTGCTTAGACTTTCCCAATTCCTTTATTAGGACTAGTTGCAAAAATAAGGGAGAGTTAGTTATCTGGAGATCATCTTCAAAATTTTTTCAACACTCCTTTCTTCTCCCTGTTCCTTTCCATCTCAGCTTCCATCACGTTTGTTTCATTTCTCTTGAAGGACAGCTGTGGAGCAATTTTGGTAAGATGCAAACAGGTCATTTGGGCAATGAAAATTACTCCACATAAACTCAAATAAACCCAAATATCCTGCACTGCCACTGCTTAAAAATACCAATCTTATTGTTTGTGTATCTGGTTTTACAGGATTTCTAAATGTCTCAAAGAGCCATTTATGAGGCTAAGATCATTTAAGATGTGTTTCTTTCATGGTATTTCCATCAGCTAGGAACTGAAATATGATGAGGAGACAGATGCTTCATTATTTCAGCACCATACATGGCTCTTTGAGACACTGAAAGAGCTGGAGAGAAAAAACAAATGCAAAGATTTGAAACTCAAACACAAGCTGAAGGATCAGTTCACATTCCCTGCACTTCAGACTTTGCAATAATAAACCAGCAGAGCACATACAGACTTTCAGATCCCAAATGAGTTGCCACAGATTTTCTGTGATTTGGGGGTACAAGACATGGCATTGTTCACTGTTCTTTGCCCTGGTTGGTCTCTGCATTCTCACACAGTAGCTATTTTAAAAGCAAGCAGGGTGGGAGAGTTATCTGGACCAGGAGACAGAGGACAGTTGGTATTGTCAGAACTGTACCTCCTTGAGGGGTCAAAGGACAAGTTCAGCTCCAGGTTTGGTTCTTCTGCAGCAGTGGGCAGGAAATAGGCTTCATTTGAAGTGCCCACAAAAAGTACTGCTCTTCCCAGCTCTGACAGTCACTGGCCTCCCTGAGAACTCTCAGTCTTCAGCCTGAAAGATTCCTGCTCACCATGGAATCACAGAATCATTCAGGTTGGAAAGCTCTCTAAGACCATTGAGTCCAACCATTAACCCAGCACTACCAACACGCCACTAAACCCTGTCCCCAAGGGCCACACATCCACACATCTTCTGAATCCCTCCAGGCGTGGTGACTCCACCAGTGCCCTGGACAGCCTGTTCCAATGCCTGACAAGCTTTTCTGTGAGGAAATATTTTCTAACACCCCACCTAAACCTCCCCTGCCACAACCTGAGGCCATTTCCTTTGGTCCTATCACTTTCTACTTGGGAGAAGAGACAACCCCCACCAGGCTGCATCCTCCTGTCAGGGAGCTGTAGAGAGTGAGAAGGTCCCCCTGGAGCCTCCTTTTCTACAGGCTGAGTCTCCCCAGCTCCCTCAGCTGCTCCTCACAAGCCCTGCGCTCCAGACCCCTCCCCAGCTTCTCCACTTATCAATAACACAGACGTTTTCAGACTGACCTCTACTGCTATATAAAGGTTTTAATTTGTTCAAGGAAAAAAAGGCAACAACTGATAAGCCACAATCCAGCTGCAACTTTCAGCACTGCAGAAATCAGCAGTGTGCTGGAAGAGCCTTCCAGGAACACCCTGTAAATGCTTTTCACAGAACCCTTAGGATCATTTCCTGGCCCCCAGTGCCATTCAGTTGCTTCTAATCGCCTCTCTATCTTCCAGACCATTAGGAAGGCTTGTTCCTGAGGCTGACAAATGCACTTCTGAAGAGCAGGAGTGTTTGCCATGCATCAGACAAGGAGCACTGAAAATAAATCCCCCTGTGAAAGAGACCAGTATCCCCTATAAAAGGTTATCCCACTTTGGAAACACACTCCAGGAGTTCAGACATTCATTCTCAGTTCAGAGGAGAGACATCCTGCTTGTCTGCTAAATAGCTCTGCTTCCTTCTTTGCTCCTGATTAGAGGAAAGCTTTTTCTTCTTATATAGCACAGACATGTTGAGTTACTCTCTTCTCTGCTGGGATGCAGACCCCTGTGCTGGGTGAGAGCTCATCACCATCAGAGGAAGTTCTGCAGTCACACTGGTGAAATTCACCTTGCAAGCAGATCAATTTTGGACAACTACATGGGCCTGTTTCAGGGTAGATGTTTTAGATTCTTTAGAATCTTTAGATTCCCTTAACTGGACCTCCACTGGGAACACTGGGAGTTTAGACACCCATTACTTCTGTATTCACTTACAGACCTATGGTCTGCTCTCTGCAAAGGACTGGAAGAGCAGAGGGGTGCTGGGATCATTTCAGACTGAAGGAAAGACAGGGATTTTGTTTGCATGCTTCCCTCTAGAATGAATAAAGAAACCTCAGGATGTTAAACTCATCTTCTTGAAAGTATTCTCACAGGAAAACAAAGATGGCTTGGCCTTAGTGGTATGTTCAGGTAAGTGGAAGTTAAAAGTTGAAAAGTTAAAAATTGGTTCCCCAGGCATCTGTTCCAAGTGAAAGACAAGGATTTGTTCCCTGTCTTGTTCTCGTTCGTGTCAACTCGTCTCTTGAGATACAGAAACATCTTTCCTGTTTCATAGAAACACAAAGCCAGAGAATGTTTTGGGTTGGAAGGGACCTTAAAGATCATCTAATTTCAAAGCCTTGCCCTGGGCAGGGACACTTTCCACTAGATCAGGTTGCTCAGGGCCCATCCAATCTGGCCTCAAACATTTCCAGGTTCAGGGCATCCACAGCTTCTCTGGATGCCAACTTGCTTACTCTGGTCACAGCTAAAATCTGGCCATCAGCCACTCCACATGAGAGCAGAAAGTAAACTTGCCTTTTCTTTGAGCTGAAAATGTTGCAAACCGGGGTAGGAACATATGGAAAAAACCCAGCGAGATCAGAGAGCCCCAGCACAACTGCAGCAAATAAGCTCCCTACAAAGAGGCAGAGTTGCCCTGATGTGAGGGAGTGTCAATACCCAGAGCACTGACCTTCCAGAGCTAGGCTGGGCCCAGCTGTGCTCCTTTTGGGGCTTTGGAAAGACCTGCATTTTCAGATTATCTCACCAGCTAAGCTGAGCCTCTGCTTTGCAGCACAGTGAGGAGTGCACAGAGACATCCTCACTGCCACCTGCATCCCCTGGGTCACTCAACCGTGCAGAATACCTGGAGCTATTTCTACAGCTGGGCTGATAGCCAAGATTCTTTTCCCCTCTCTCTCTCCATGAAAGTGGCTGGTGCTGGCAATGCATTCCAAAGAAATTCTCTGGGCTTCTCACACAAAGAGGTGTTTGGGAAACCAGGTCGCACAACAGAATCCAGAGAGTAAACACAGTGGAGCAAACCACCAGATCCATGGAGCTATGGAAGCTTTATGCTGGTATGAGCTGCCTTTCCAGGGTTTGGCAGCCATAAGATACCAGTGATTCCAGGAGTTGCACAGTTTTTGAGTCAGAGCAACATTTCTCACCTCACTCAAGGTTTTTAAATGATTCAACTGAATGAACCATTTACTCTCAATCAAATGAATGTACTTTTTCTCATCAGAGATCCAAGGGTGTTATTTCTGTTCTGATTGAAAGTTAACACTGACCCATCCAAGATGACAAGCAAATTGAGTCAGGAATCTGAACTCTCACAATAGATCTGCAAGAGAACAACAAGAAAACACAATGCAAGCAGGAGATTCAGTAAATTACCTTGCAGAAGAACTTCCAGGTGGCCATGATTCAGCTATTTAACCTCAGTCTCTCCTTCTTCAGCCCATGTTGAAAGAAACGTGTGCCTGCTGCCTGAAGCCTGTCTACCCCATGGAGCGTGTGGTCACTGACAAGGGCTCTGTGCACCGCTCCTGTTTCTGCTGCCAGGTCTGCAGGAGGAAGCTGAGGTGAGTGCTAGGACTCAGGTGCACTTATTTTTAAGGGATACCCAAGTATTTTCCATCAAATTTGTCCAAGGGTAACTCCAGTCCTCTCCAGTGATGGAGAGGCAGATGGAATCAGGCAAACTGCCTGCCCCCTTTTCTCATTTCCTGAGTCCTGCTCTGTCTTGGATTCAAGAAATGAGAAAAGGGGGCAGGCAGTTTGCCTGATTCCATCTGCCTCTCCATCACTGGAGGCTGAAGTCTGCCCACCTGAAGCCTGCAGACACCTGTGGATCAGGAATCTGCACGGATGGTGGTGCGAGGGTGAGCTGAAACTACAATACGTGTTTACAATTGGGGATGTAATTGGAGGAGTCATTTGGGTGCCTCCTATGTTCATAGAATCATAGACCTCTAAGATCATTGAGTCCAACCATTTACCCAACACTGTGCACCACCGTCACTGCTTCCAATGCATCACATCAAGCCAGGTAGGTTGGGAGGCACCTCTGGAAGTCTCCACCCAGCCTTCTCAGGCCCAAGGAGGGCAGGAGTTCAGGAACGTGTCCAGGAGAGGTGAATGGCTTCAAGGCTGGAGGTTACACAGCCTCAGTTGGAGCCGTCTTTGAACATCTGACCACCAGTGAAAATGGCTTTTCTTGCACCTCATCACATTTCCCTGTGCTACAATTTGTTCCCATTGCCTCTTGTCCTGTCACTGCTCCACTCCAAGAGCACTCCAGCCCAGTCTTCTCTATAACCTCCCATAAAATAGACACACACAGCTGTGAGTTTCTCCCTCCTAACCTTCTCCTTGCAGGACCTGGCTAACCCAGCTCTCAACCTCTCCTCAGATGACACAGGTCCCTCACCACTTTAGTGGCTTTTTGCTGGCTTCCTTCCAGAACAGCAATGTCTTTTTTTCCTGCGAAGAGCCCAAAACCGGACAAAGTACTCCACATGGAATCCTACAAATTTGAATACAGAGGAACATTCACTTCTCTTGGCCATGCAGCTCAGGATGAAGTTGGCTTCCCTGTCACCAGGGCACAATGCTGACTTGTTTTCAGCTTGTCAGTCACTGAGACAGCCACCCCCTGTGAGGCTGCCTGAAATCCTGTTGCCCCCAGGTCTGCAGACCCATCCTGTGGTTGTTGTGTCAGGGGAGCCCTGGGCACTGTTACCCATAAGGTCCATGCTGTGCATACAGGGGCAGAGATGAAGTGCTGGTATGTAGCCTGGCCTGTAAATGAGAAAGGGATTGCACATAACCTGGGCTACAGCCCCCAGAGGTATTGCAAGGAAATGTTTAATTTTTCATGTTGTTTTGGTGTTTGAAAGAAGAATCAAGCGTATTCTGAGAAAGCCAACGCTGCTTTTGAAAAGTCCCATTCTTCAACCCCCCTCCCTCCCTTCCCCACTGAAAAATGATTTTGCTGAAAGCCTGTCCATCAGTGCTACAGCTCCCCTGCCACACAGCCACTGACAGCTGTGCCAATGTGTGTTTTTCAGCTTGCAAAACTATGCTGCCCTCCACGGGGTGTTTTACTGCCAAGTCCACTACAAGCTGATGGCTGGGGCTGGAGGCAGAAGTGAGATGGAAAGGCTGGAGCACCACCACGTTCAGCATGGACCACAGCCCCAGCACTGGTGTAACAGAGCCAAAAAGAGTGAAGCAGGAGAGAAACCCCCATCCTTCAATGCACAGTGTGATCTGCAGCTGGCTGAGCACAGGAACAGCAGGGATGTCCTCTTAGGGAACAAGCTCAGAACGCTCTGGCCACCCTCAGAACCAGCCTTGGCTGTCGATGGGAAAGCTGGAAATGGAGTGTGTTCCTGGAAAAAGCCTGCACTGAGCCTGCCAACCTACCAGGCTGCAGGCAGCAGGGCAGGCAGGACGGTGCTCAGGGGCCAGGAGGGAGCAGTGGAGAAGGGAAGATTCTTACCTGGAATCACCCACACCAAGGAAAGAGAGCAGGTGTGCTCCTGGCCCAAGAGCAGAGGGCAGAGAGGCCGAGGAGAGACTGGGGATGGGGATGTGCCTGAGGGGAAGCGGGGTGGGAAGGTGTCCCAGCGAGTGGCTGCAATCCAGCAGGGCCAAGCCCAGCTGAGGAGAAGACCTCCCTGTGCCTCCCTCCCTCCCGTCCTGGAGCCTGTGAAACCCCTGCCTCGTGCCTCACTTGCTCCCCACCCCACACCCCAAAACACAAAACCCACCCCGAGGATGTACCTGGGGGGCACAGGGGGCTGCACTCCTGCTGCCACAGAGGTCCCAGTGACACACAACAAGGTCTGTGGGTCACTGAGCACACCCAGTGAAGGAGGCACAGTCACAGACGACAAGCCTGAACTGATTGTAGCCACCCCAGATCCTGCAGGGGCCAAGCAACACCTTGGAGAGGGAATGAAGAGCACACAGACCACCCACGTGCCAGGAGAGCCCAAACCCAGAAAAACCACAAATACAGAGCTAAAATATATAGCTGAGGATGCTGATCCCCCTGAAAATGAAGCTGAACAAGCCCATTCCCCCTCTGGTCTGCTGAGGACCTCTTCTGTATCTTCTGGTTCCCTGGAGCCAGGAGGGCTGGGTGTGTCACCTGAGATCACTGAAATGTTCAATGAGAAATCAAAGGCAAGCACCAGAGAATTCCCTGGGATACAGATGCCATTAACTTTGGGGGAAGCTATGCAACCATTCAGCATAAGTGACTTGCCTGGAATTGAGAGCAAAGGGGCAGAATTTGAGAAGACAGAAGAAGAGAAACCAGCAACTATGTCAGCATCTCTGGAAAAGCCCGGTCCTGAGCATACATCTCAGGAAAATGAAGCTGAAAAGAGCAGAGTCTCTTCCCCTGGTTGCCCAGAGGGGACAGATGAACACAATGTGTCCTCTTTGCAAGAAACAGAACCTCAGGACACATGTGGCCCACTGAAAAGTAACACTCATGAGGGTATTTGGAGACATGATACTAAATCATCTGGCAAGGATTTTCTAGTATCAACAGACACACCTGTGAAAGGAACTTGTGCCACTTGCCCCTCACATGGTGAAGTCAACAACCCCAAGTCAAAGGATTCTGGGGAAGTTCTCAGTGAAAACACCTTGCACATTTCTGAGCAGCCAGCCAAGACATCAGAATATTCCAAACCACGTACATCCTTGGACAAATCTACAGGCCATTCAGTAGGTGAAGAAAAAGTGGATCTGAAACCTCCAGGGGAAAGCACTGTGCCTGTGTCACAGACTGGTGCCCAGAGCAAGGAGGCCAGAAGCAGCCAAGGCTGTAGAGAGACATCAGGTAAAGGTTTCAGGCTTGGGAAAAACCCTTTCTGTACGCTTTTTGGCTCTGAAGACAAAGGCAGAACTCCCAGGAAAGAAACAACAGCCCAGAGGAAACCCACAAAGCCCCAGTCACCCCTTGCCACTTTGTTTGGTCACTCCTCAGAGAAGAAGCAGAGTCCACGAGAAAAACCTGCAGCATCCTCAGAACAAGCAAATATTGATGGCAGGACAGAAAATGCCCAGGGCCTCCTCAGCTCCCCCAGCCAAGCAAAGCAAAATGCCTCCAAGAATGATCAGCTGCCACAGCCTGGAAAGATGGAGGTGTTCCCTAAACATATCCAGGGGAGCTCTGGAGGATTCTCAGGCTCTGCTGAGGGCAAGGAGGCTGATGTCCTGTTGTCAGTTCCCAGCACAGCCATGTCACATGATGATAAACATGAGAAAACTGAACTTGACATTCATGATCAAGTGTCTTTCAATAGCCAGGTTTGGCAGCAACAGGACAGCTGTTGGCCTCCTCTCATGTCAGCACAGAAAAATCAGAAAGAAGCTGCAGGAATCTCAAATCATGGAACAAACCCTCTACGGCTTCCTCCAGAGCTTGTGTCTGCAGCTGACAACAGCAGAAATCTCACCAGGGAAGGGAATCACCATGATGCTCATCTGCCAGGACCCCAGAACCTGTTGAGTTTGGATGTCCAGGACACAGTGGCACAGGATGGGATATTTTTTTCACCAGGCAATTTAGAAAAGTTACCCAAGGATGCTGAGCTTCAGTTCGGCAACATGGATTTTCTGGGGGACAGTAACTTGTTCTTTTCTAGAGGACAAGATTTCCCCAGTATAGCAACTAAAACTCCAAATTCAGATTTGCCAAACTCAGAGGCAGAGAATCCACCTTTCTTTGATCCAAATCCTTCAGATTTATTCCAGGAAATCTCATCAGAAACAAACACCTCACTAGAGCTCTGGGACACCTGCAGCCTCTCGCTTCTTGATGGGCAAGGTGAGATTAATATTAGAGACCTGGAAGAGGTTCAGAGCTGTGAGCTCCTGCTGCAGGTGGATCCACAATGCCAGGCTCCAAAGGCAGCAGAAGAAATGTTTGCAATGGGTCTCAGTGCTGAAGGCTCCACAAAGAAACATCTCCCTACACAGGATGACAGTTTTCCCTTAACATACATGTTCAGCAGCTGTGCTTCTGAAACCTTTACTCAGGGTGTCTTTGATCATTTTGATGTTGATTCAACCAAAACAGGCCAGGAGGCTTCTGAAAAAATGAACAGGAGCAGAAAAAGATCAGGAACTGAAGAAGATTATGACAGTCTGTCTTCTGAAGACTTGGAGATGTCAAATTATGACCTTTCAGAGAAAGAGTTCTTTATATAGGTGAAAAAAAAAGGTTAAAAAAGCCACACAGCCCTCCCTGCAGCACAAGTTAGCTGATATGGGACCAAAAGTGATTCTTGAAATCAGCTGTACAATGATAAGCAGAGAAAAGTGGAATTACCTTGCAAGCTCAGAAGGGCAGAGGAGGGAAATGAACCCTGGTGTCTTGAAGTCTTGGGGTGTGGGGCCATTGCTAAATCTGCTCTCCCTGTGCCATTGCACTCTGCTCCTCCCTGACTGCCCTTTTCATAAATATTACATAACATAAGTGCTACAGGAGTTAACAATTATACTAATGATAAACAAGCTCAAGAGAAACCCCAGAGAGCGAAAGCATGAACACGTGCACTATGAAAAGGGTCATAGAGCATATCAATTCACATGTTTTAATCAGCTGTCTGTAAAAAAAAAAGAAGATAAAGGTGTTAAAATGATTAATTTTTAAAATAGAACAAAATGAAAGAAATGAAATGAAAAAATAAAATAAAATAAAATAAAATAAAATAAAATAAAATAAAATAATACCCTAACAATCTCCCTGCCTCACCAGTGCCAAAAAAACCCTGGCTCTGTCAGATCTGCTGGAGGAATAAAGCTGCTAACTGACTGCATCTGCTGCAAAGCAGTCTCAGTGTTTTGTGCAGGGAAACTGCTCAATCAGCATTAATCAGGGAAAAAAAAAGGAATATCCTTGAAATTTATATGACTCATCAAATGCTGAAGTCAGTCTCACCTTGGGGTGGGTAAAGGGGCTCAAGGTAAAGGAACTGCTGCCTCAGAGCTGTGCCTGAAACCTGGGCAGGCTGTGCTTGGAGGTGGAGAGGAGGCTTACAGAAATCAAACACCTCTCACTGGAGCAGTGGGAGGTGGGTGGTCCTGTCACCCCTGTCACCTGTGCTCAGAGTGATTTCCCAGAGGAGCTGTCAGTACCAGATGGCACCCATAAGCCTGATCTCTCCATGCCAGCTCTGAGAGGAGGGGGAAAGGGCAGGAGCAACACAGTCAGTGGGTATGAATCCATTTCCCCACAATTCACCCCAGCACAGAGGTGTCCAAAGGGGTCTCCAGCCACTGGCACTCCTGAAGTACAGAGAAAAGCCAAGTCCATGGATTAATGAATGCATCAGTGCTCTGTTTCCTGCACTAGGCCTCATTCCCAGGCAGTGGTTTATCCTTCTTAACTTCTCTCTAGGATGCTCCCCCTCCCTTGTCCTTGACATGGATGTACAGGTTTCCAGCTGTTCAACCCAGGCCTTCCCTGAGACCTGCTGGTTTCTGATGCCCCCTGATAGAGGTTTCTCCATTTCCAAGAGGCTTTCCAAGTAGTAGCAATCCATGTTAGTAATCTACCTGAGCTGAGCTGCTGGACAGAGAGAAATAAGGTCAGAATCCCTACAAGTGGGGCTCCAGGAAACAGCAGGGCTGCCCAAGCCTTTCCCCTGAGAGATCTCCACCATGTAGGATTGACCCACTCAGATGATGGAGACAGCTATGAGGACATCTTTCCATGAGGAATGTCATCTGAGGGTGACAAAGGACTGAAGGGTTTCAGAAGAGCCTGTCTGGTCATGGCTGGAAGAACAGCGTTAAGGAAGGAGTCACATCTGCCTCAGCAAGTGAAACTCACTCAGACCTGGGTCACCCCCAAGGAGGTTTTATAGTCATAAATTGGACCTCTGCCACAGAAAATGCTGGGGGCTGAGGAATGGGAGGGAAGACCTTGGGCCACACACAACAGTGTGAGCCTGAGGACTTGAGCTTGTTGCACACAGACAGAGAAGGCAGGACAGGGACAGGGACAAAAGGTCTCTGCCAGAGCAGATCTCCTCGGCCAAGTCATCCCACCAAAAGGCCAGAGATGGATTTAGGGTAAAAGGAATCTCTGGAAGTCATGTAGTTTGACCTCCTGCTCAGGGAACGTCTCTGAATAACAGCAAGTCCTCTCATCCAAGGATGTGGATGCAGGGCTGAGTGACCTTTGGCTGTGTGGTGTGTGCAGATGATAAATGCACAGCACTGGTGTGAATTTACACAACTCTAAGCAACACTTACTCCTCTCTTCCTTTACTCTGAACAGCACCAACCAGTATGATCTCACTGTCCCACTCCAGCTTAGGGGGTGATGCTTTAAAATCCAATATTCTTCTCCTTTACTGACTTTCATAAGCACAACAGAGCTATTCTCACTCATGAAACACCAATCCAGGCTTGTGTGACCCAGGATTGACTTTGTTGGAGGCTCAGATATACAATGGGCATTGAAAGTGAAAGACAATCTGAGAGGAGATTTGAAATGAGCAGGTGAGTGATGTGTCCATAGCTCTGGTAAAAGCAGCCAGGAGATTTGGTAAAACCAACCTTTGCCATATTACACACAAAATTTCACACACTGAGGGCAATCCAGTAACCCAGTTTACCAGAAATAAAGACACAAGTCACTCAGGGAATCTACCCAAGAAGCAGCTCAGATGTGCAGCAGAAATCAGATCAATCTGCTTTTCAAGTGACATCAGAAACTTCAGGCAAAGCCAAACTGGTGTCATTCCCCAAATCCTGTGTGCTCTGAATATGTGTGTGTGTAAAGTGCTGTTTTCCCTGAGGGTGCCCTCTAAGCCAGGTCTGTTTTAGGATTATCTCCAAGAGACTGTAGTTTAGACCTAGTTTTATGACTAACCAGGGTTTTTACAAATGAAAACAGAGAGCTTGGGACACAGCTGTCAAGACCAAGTCTACTGGACTACCAGCCATATTTCCTAGTCCAGAGGAGAAGTGTTCTTCTGCTTGTCTTCCATATAGTCTCCAGGATGCATTATATAGCCATGACACCATTAATGGGAGCAGCAAATTTACTCTGTTTGCATCCCCACACCCAGTAAATTTAACCCTCATTTGTAGAATCCCAACTTCATGCCTCAAACAAAAACCTTGTGCTGCAGCACAGTTGCCTTCATGATGAAGGCTTGTGACACATCTGAGGCTGGAAAAGGACAAGATGTCACTTTGCTATCTCCAAGAGTCGCAGTGCTCTGGCACCTTTGCTCTATTCCCAAGAGCAGGGAGGGAATGGCTGGTGACAAAGTGCATCCTGGAGGACGGCACTCGATCACCATAATGGACTGGTGTGCCAGTACAGCTGCTCATTTTATCACACTGGATTAGGGCTTTAGTGCTCACACAGTTTAAACATTAATATTTGCCTATTTAAACCATAGGCAGCAGTGCATCCTGGCCACAGAGGTGCTCGCCATGGCTGAGTTTGCAGATCTTTTAAGTGCTCTGGGGGAGTGTGGGCTCTATCAGAAACTGCTGATCCTGCTCCTCGCCCTCCCACTACTTCTCAACCCTTTCCAAATGGTTGGCCAGGTGTTCATGGTTGTGGAAGTGCCTCACCACTGCGACACGGGCTGGATCCGCGCCGTGGGCCCCAACCTGACGGAGGAGGAGCAGCTGAACCTCACCCTGCCCCGGGGCACGGACGGGCAGTTTGAGCAGTGCTCCATGTACTCCCCGGTGGACTGGGACCTGGATTCCATCGTGGCCTATGGACTGAATGACACGGAGAAGTGCATCAGTGGCTGGGTGTACCCCCCCGAGCAGCCACCGTCCCTGCTGACCGAGGTCTGTGTGTGCTGTTTGAGGGGCGTGGAAAGGAGGGGATGGGAATATCCTGGCCTGTGGTTCGGTCAGCCAGTGCCAGCTGTGGTAGGAGGGGATGGGAATATCCTGGCCTGTGGTTTGGTCAGCCAGTGCCAGCTGTGGTGGGAGGGGATGGGAATATCCTGGCCTGTGGTTTGGTCAGCCAGTGCCAGCTGTGCTGCAGTCAGGTTGAGATTTACTGCAGGGTTTTGCCTCCATCACACAGATGGCAGCTGGAATCCCTGGGAAGTTGTCGTAGGAAGGCCATGGTGAAGATGCCTGGGGAGGGCGCAGTCTGTGACCCTGGGGGTGTGAGTCCAGGAGATGTTCTGCCCACCATCAGTCCCCTTTCCAGTATCCAGACCCTTGACTTCATCATGTATCTCCCTGGAGGGACCTTTTGGGCACCCCTGCCACAGTATCCCCTGTTCTTCACCCTGGTTCTACTCACATCATCTTCTCTGTGAAGGACATTTACCTTCCAAGTCCTTGTCATTGACATTTCTTGGGCATCCAGAAACCTTCAGGGCTGCAACAAGACATGCCAGGGGCCATGCAGCTGAGCAAAAGCCTTGTTTATCAGCTTCCTCACCTTCTCTATTCTGCCTTATCTCCCACCTTCTAGTTTACGTGGTAGTGGTCTCTCAAAGGCTGTACTTGATATTCTGGGAGGTCTTTTCCAGCCTAAATGATTCTGTGATTCTCCCTCTGTGCACTTTTGCTATTTTCTCCCTTTCTCACTTTCTCTCATTACTCCTCCCTCTTTTCCTACCTCCCAGCTCCAGCACTTTCTCACAAGTACTTTCTCTGAGCTGGAACAGAGGAGAAAGTCCAGCCTCTGGCATTTGCAAAGGCTCCTTGATGTCCCTGAAGCACCAAGTCCATTTCAGACAAGGCTTCTCTGAAGTCTTCAGCAGCTGCATCCCTTCCCATTCCTATGCTGATCCTCCTTTATCAAAAAAAAACCACTGCTCTCCTCCTCTTTCCACCCTGTCCTGCCTTTTCAGCCAGAGAAGAAAGCTGATAGAGCTCTCACCCCAAGGTCATACTTTAAACAAAACTTGCCAACCAGGACGCTCCCGCAGGGATGTTTGGGCTGGAGGGGAATCCTGCAGATCCCAGCACCCAGCAGATATGCACCAGGATGCAGAGACACGCTGAGCACCTCATGTTCCCATCCCACCATTGATTTGTGTCCTAAGTGCTCACCATGAAGGGCTCAAGCCCTTGTGAGGGGTTCTCTGCTTCCAGGGGCTGGCGCAAGAGCTCAGGCACCCAGATCCTGGGTCCTCCATGAACCAGAAAGCCTGCCCACCCCCCAGAAAGCAGCTGGCACCTGTCAAAAGCAACAGCATCTGTGTTTTCCTTCCTACAGTTTGACCTGGTGTGCGACAGGGCGGTCCTGAATGACGTCTCCCAGTCCATCTACATGGCTGGGCTTCTCATAGGAGCCATGCTCTTTGGGATGCTAAGTGACAGGTGAGGAAACACAGTTCCTTCCCAGAGACACTGCCCAGCACCCAGGGACAGCCCACATGAGGGTGCAGACTGTACATGCACTGAACAGGAACTGCTCCCTTCACAGGACTCAATCCCCTTTCCTGACACAGGGCATCTGGGGCCACCTGAGAGGTCTGGAAATGTCTGAGGGTTGGAAAGAGAGGGAGATACAGCCTTGTGGGGGAGGATTCTTCAGGAATCACAAGTTTAGCCCCTGCTGGTGTCTCGGGCTTTGCAAGAACCATGATGGGCCAACACTGGAGATACTGATTTTTCTGCACATTATTTCTTCAGGTGTACAGAGGAGCTATGTTCACATGGATGTCAAATCTCCTCTGGTTCTCAAATCACTTTGCATCCTTCCTGAGCTCTTCGCTCTCCCCATGGGGGCTCTCCAGGTACTCACTGGGTCTTGCCTCTTCTTCCACAGGATAGGCAGGCGGCCAGTCTTTCTCATCTGCATCCTCATCCAGGGTGTGTTTGGCCTGGGAATTGCCTTTGTGCCCCATTTCTATGTGTACATGGCCATCAGGTGTGTCGTGGGAGCTGCGGTGTCAGGAATTATGATTACAGTCGTATCCCTGGGTGAGTGTGAAGCCCTTGCCCTGAGGCAGCAGACGTGGCCTCAAAAGATATAATAAAAAAAAAAGAGAGCCCAAAACAAAGCCTGAACCTTTTTGTTTTCCTCTTAGCCACAGAATGGGTTGGTGTCTCCTACCGGACAAAGGCACTGCTGATTGCTCACACGGCTTTCGCCATCGGGCAGATGACGGTGGCTGGTTTGAGTTATGGGATTCGCAACTGGAGGCTGCTGGAAATTGCAGGATCTGCTCCTATGTTTGCCCTTTTCTTCTACATCTGGTAAGCAGGACCAGGGCAAAATTTCTGGAAGACACAACACTGATGTGAGGGATGTGACTGAGGAGGTGGCAGCAGCTCAAATCCAAGCTGGGTCTTTCTCATTGGAGTGCAGGTGCTGGAGGAGCTGCTGCAGAGCTCAGCACATCTCCCTGGGGCACTGGACTGCTGAGAGCAGCACCTGCTTTGCTTCAGCTCTCCAAATGTGCCCTTTGGAGCCTACATTTAGGCTATTTACACCCACTGATCCCATGGGCCATTCACTTCAGAGTTGCACTTGATGATCCTTGTGGGTCCCGTCCAAGGCAGAAGATTCTGGGATTCTGGGATTCTGTGGTGGCCAAGGCTTGCTGGGCATGGTGGCAGAGCAAGGGGCTGTGGGGGAAGCCAGCAGGACACAGCAGCATGTGCTGGCTCCCCTCCTGGCAGGGTGCTCCCAGAGTCAGCTCGCTGGCTGGTGACCAAAGGCAGAATCGAGGAAGCCAAGAAGGTCCTGCAGAAGGCGGCGGCCACCAACAAGCGCAGCCTCCCGCCAGAGCTCCTGCAGCAGGTACTGGGGGGTTCTTGTCCTCACACGCTGCCCTGGGCCTTGCAGCAGCCCCTGGAGCTCAGCTCATCCCAGGAACATCTCGGCATTCCCACTGGCGATGGTCTGGGCATGGGCTGTGGGGGACTGCAGCTCCAGCTGAGTGACACAGGGACGAGGTCAGGGAAGAGGCCCAGCTTCTGCTGAGGCTCAGCCTGGAGCTTTCTGGAGTCCCCCTGGGGACGTGGGAAGGACTGAAATGCTTCCCTGGCTTTTCTCCTGTGAGGATTCCAGGAGTGTGACTGATGAGCACAGAGGCTCTGTTTACTCTGTGGGTTTCCATGCAGAAATGCCTGAAGGGGAGGTCCCTCCTTGCCCACCCCAAAGGTCCTACACTGGCGACAGGTTCATCCTGAGGATCCTCTGAGTCACCACCCCCTGTGCTGGGCACCCCGAGCACAGAGGCAGGAGCCCAGCCCCACTGGGCTGCCCTCCCTCCCTCCCAGAGCTCTGGGGGTCACAGGCCTGTCCCACCAAGGCTTTCCATGGACTGCAGATGCCAAAGGAGCTGGACCTGGGTTTCCTTTTCCTGCTCTGACTCTTTGACTTTCTGTGTTTTGAAGTTGAAGCCTGAGAAAGAGGTCAAGTCTGGAAGTTTCCTGGATCTCTTTCGGAAGAAGCACCTGCGGAAGGTGACTTTAATCATGTCGTGTGCCTGGTAAGACATTCCCTGGTCTCTTCTGTCAGAATTACTAGGTGAAAGAAAAGAAGTTGTTGGTTGACAAGAATGGTAAATTAAAGTGATTTTTCTGGTAATAGATATGTGTCCTTATCTGCTATCATCCTATCTCCACATACTGGACCAGGTTTACCATGTCTGGGCATGGGAAGAAGATGATTATCCATGATACTGTGGGTTTTGTTAAAAAGACTCGCATAATTCCGGCTTTGGAAATCCCTGGGCCTTGGAGTAGCTTTGTGCCTATCTGGAAGTTTTGGCTTCAGTCTAGAATTTGCTGACCATGTGGAGATCTACTCTGCTTTATCTCCTGCAATTATGTCCCACAGAACTCTCAAAGGTGGTGACTAGAACCAAAACAGAGATTGTTGGGAGTTTAAATCAGTTGCATGTGTTCTAACCTTTCTGATTTTTGGTTATGAACCCCCATAAAACCATCTGGTGACGTGTTCTATTCTACTCTACTTGAATTTCAGGTTTGCAGACAGCATTGTCTACTACGGGCTGAGCCTCAGCGTGACAGATTTTGGTCTGGACATCTACCTGACACAGCTGGCCTTTGGGGCCGTGGAGCTTCCAGCTCGAATTTCCTGCATCTTCCTGCTGGAGTGGTTTGGGAGGAAGAAAGTACAGACCATTCTCCTGTTGCTGTCTGGCCTGATATGTCTCATCCTCACTGGCATCCCTGAAGGTGAACCTTCCCAGCCTGCGAGCAGAGCTGGGCAGAGCCCTGGACATCCCTACCCTTGTTCAGACCCATCCTCCCATCCTGGCAGACCCACACTCACTCCCACAGGCTCAGCTGCCTTCACTGTTACAGCCCAGGGTGCTTCATCCACAGCATGCTGGCTTCCCCTCACCTTGGATTCCTTCTCCCTCAGGGCTGTGCCTGGTTCTTCCACAGCTGCTGGCCCTTGGCAGGCAGTGTCCATTAGACACCACCACCTCCTGGCAGAAAGGTATAGCAGAAGAAGTGCTTTAAAAGCCACCACGTCTCCCTTTCCTAGATGAAGAGCAAAAGCAAATGCCCACTCTCCCTCACCTGTTTGCATCTGTTTGTGCCTCAGTCCATACCCCACCCCTGCTGCTGTGCCAGGGCTGGGAATGAGACTGAAGGTAACAGTGGGGTTTCCCAATGCTTTCCAGGTCAGGGACGTGGCAATGCCAGCCAAGCACTCCCCAAACACCTGTGGTGGCTCAACAGCTCCCTCCAGTTGCAGATCTAGAAAATGCCCAAGGCCTCAGGAGAAATCTAGGTTCTCTTTGCCAGAAGGTGTTTTCCAGGTAAGGGTATGCTGGAGATCATTCCCAATGGGTTAGCTGGTAGGTTTGCTTAGCAAGTCTATTGGAAAGGGCTGTCCCAAGAAATCCCAGTGCAGAGAGTTCTGGTCCCAAGTGAACCATCCCCCTGGAGGTTACAGTGGTTGTCTCTCCTCCTCCCCTCAGACCAGCCCGTGGTAATCACCGTCCTGGCCATCATTGGCAAGTTCACAGCCACGGCCGCTTTCTCCACCTCCTACGTCTACGCCGCCGAGCTCTTCCCCACCATCGTCAGGTGAGGCATCCCCACACACCAGGGCTTCCTTCTGCCATGGCTGGAGGTGGTCATGGGGCCACATTCAGTCCAGGAGGGCTGACCCCTGCCCACACACCCTGCTGCCCCTCTCTCCCCCAGGCAGACGGGCGTGGGGCTGTGCTCCACCATGGCGAGGGTGGCCGGGATCCTGGCCCCGCTGATCATTCCCCTGGACCAGTACCACCGGGCCATCCCTATGGCCATCTTTGGGAGCATCCCTGTGTTGGTGGCCCTGTCCTGCATCCTGCTGCCCGAGACCCGCGGCGTTGACCTGGCAGATGGCACAGGGAACGACCAGCCTCCCGCTGAGGTGGGTACGGGGAGCTCTGAATTTAAGGAAAAAAATACTATAACCTGCAAATTTAAGCCAAAGAAAAAATGTCAGAGTCAGGGATGAGTACAGTCTCATGTTCTCTTTCCTTCTTATCTTCAGGAGCAGAAAAAGGAAGACTTTTTCTGAGACACCAGAGGTGATGACAGAGACTTGGAGAAGGACATCTGCAGATGCTCAGAGAGCAAGTGATGACTGGACAGTCATCTACTAACAGTCTAGTCTGGTTCCATCATTCTTGAAGCAGACCATGGAGGCATTGCTGCCTGGAAACTGCTCTTTCAGATGATGAACACAATATCCATGGTCACAGGGAGAGGAGATCTATGTCACTCTGCCTTTGGAACAGATGCACTTCCAAGTGTCCCTGAAAGCCAGTTTGGTCATGCCTGCCTGGCCTCCCAACGTGTTCCCAGTCCTTTGCAAGCTGGTACCCGTGGAACCACCCCTGTCATGTTTTACAGCAATAAAGAATCACCAGTAGAGTGGCTGTGCTGGGCAAAAGCGGGCACTGGGTTTGTCCCTCCTGCACTAAATCCCTTGGGTCGTGGGGCTGCGTCAGCCCAAGCCTCGACCTTCGATCAGGATGTCACTGCACCCCTGTCACACACGTATTTAGCTTTTCTTTCCATGTGGTGTTGAAGTTGAGTTTCTACATGAATAATATAAATTATGCTCTGAGTTTGATAAGAGACACTTGTAATGCAATATGTGAATAATAAATGGTGTTGACTTTTTTTTTTTCCTGCTGTTTCACAGTTGGCCTTTGTAACTGCTCTTGGCTCTGGAGTGTTTTCTACAGAGAAATTGGAAGTCTGTAATTTAACATGCAGATGGAAACGTGCTTTGTTTCCATCAGACACAAACAATGCAGAAACAGAGTGTTAAAGCAGAGTGGCTGAGTTCAATAAGGATTTTTTTCATTTTTCAAAGTCTTCCAATGAACAATCTTAATTTATTTTCTCTATGAGCAGCTGTAGAAGTTTTCTGGATTGCATGGGAATGCTGCAATTCGATGCCAAGCTGTGTGGGCATTTGGACAGCTTTCCTCAGTCACCGTGAGACTTTTACAGTGACCTTTAGTTGGCTGCTGCCAGCTCAGTCATGACATTTTAGTGTCATCCAGTATCATACAAAAGAAAGAGAAGGGTGGGCTCCTCTCCTCTGCTAATTTGTTTGCCAGCAGGCTGTATTTCAGTGCCCTCCGATGAACCCATCTCCTCAAGCCCATCACTAGTCTCAAAGAAGGAGAAGGCTGCTCACTCAGATTTGCTGCACCCTTTGGTTTCCAACCTCTTTGTGCTCTAGTAAGTGGTGTTTTGAGGGCTGGGGTGTCCCAAGTCCAGGCCAAATATGCCTGGAGCTGATATGAATTTTGTGCTTTAGCTTTGGTGCACAAAATCACCCCAGTCATGTGGAACATGGCCATGGCTGGAGATTGGATAGGGAGTTCGTAGGATCTGGGCTTTGGCACTGAAGGGAACAGAACTGGGGAAGGGGCTGGAGCAGCTGAGGGAGCTGGGGGAGCTCAGCCTGTGTCGGAGTCCAGGGCACTCCTCTGACTGCCCTGGAGGATTTGAGGTCCTGGCAGGGGGTCAGAGACCCCCCTGCATGGAGCCCAGACAGACACTGTCCTGGATCTCGGTCCATGGAAGAGCTTTCAGCTTGTGAAATGAATTACAAGTCACGAGAATGTAACAAAAATAGTAGTTAGTAATAGTAGTTAAATGATCATGAGGTGCAAATGTAGAATATTAGGATTTTTAGAAAGGGGTCAGAAGAAAAACATGGAGGACCTGGGTGTGGTCCTTGTCCTTTTTGTCCTTCTTGTCACCCATTTTTCTGCTGTGGTGGCTCACAGGGGTTGGTGTAGGATAGAGGTGACATGTCTAACATTAGTAGTAGGTATTGGTGATTAATGGTAAATAAAGGACACGTAGAACATGGTATAAAAAGTTTTGCCTGCCTGTCGTGGGCAGGAGTCATCTCATGCCCTCGCTGCAACAAGACCTTGGCAGGGCACAGAAAGAATTTGTAGATAAGAAATAATAAACAACAAGGAGAAAACCTGAAATGGCGGCTTTTGACTCTTTTTCTGCTTCAGCACGGGGCATTCAGGGAAAAAAGGACTCTCACCTGACATGTCTTGGGAATCCCAAGCCCAAAAAGCCTGGAGAAAAGGAGGCTCAGGGGGGACTCGCACTCTCTACAAATCCCAGACAAGAGGATGCAGCCAGGTGGGGGTCGGTCTCTTCTCCCAAATAACAAATGACAGGTTGCACCATGGGAGGTTTAAATTGGATAATGAGGAAAATTTCTTCTCCACAAGCGTTGTCCAACTCTGGAACAGGCTGCCCAGGCCACTGGTGGAGTCACCATCCTTGGGGCTATTTAAAAGACACATGGCAGTGTGATTTAGGGATGTGGTTTCGTGGTGGATCTGGCAGTGCTGGGCTGATGGCTGGAGCTAGTGGTCTTAGAGGTCTTTTCCACCCTAAATGAACCAATGATTCTATGGCTCCTTGCACAGTCAGGAGAGCAGCTTTAATGCTCATCTCCTCACCTCCTCAGCCATTCCCTGCTGGGTCCCTTTACAAGCTTTGCTCTTCTCATGGACCTGGGGCTTCCCAGCATGGGGTCAGGTGAAAGGAGAGGGTGATGTCCTCTAGGTAAAGGGGAAGGTCCAGGATCCTGACACCTGCCCCAGAGCCAGGATTTCAGCACAGTTTGTTGGTGTCACTGACACTGAAAATGTGCTGGTTACCTCAGTGGTCCCCGTGGGGCCCCTCTGACAACAGGAGCTGTTTCAGCCCTGCTTCTGTGTCATGGGGTGATTTTATGATGATAATCTATTCCTGATCATCTCCTTTATGTCCAGAGAAGGCTGCTGTACTTTAAGGTTGGTCCAGAGGATGGGTGTGAGCCTTGGGGGCTCCTGCACAACCTTTGTTCACTCCAGAGCATGCAGGGTGCAGCACGGACTGGACGTTACTTTGCTGCTGTCTTAGTTTAGAGACAAATTTAGGGGGAAAAGCTCTGGAATTAATGTTTCCTCCAAAGAGAAGGGCTTCAGTAACGCCTTTTGCCAATGAGAGAAATGAATACCAGTGGGTGAAAGTGAAAAAAACCCCTGTTTATTAACAAAGCAAGGTGCCCACAAGGCACAGAAGAAGATTGAATAAATTCTAGGTATTTACTTTCAGAACTTTATCCCCCACCCAACAAGAAACCTCAAAATGCCCAGGGAAGAAATAAACACTCTGACTGGCCACATGGCTGGGAAGGCAAAAATGATGGTGGCCCCTTTGTCTCAGGGAAGGGGAAAAAAAAAAAGGAATTCATGTAGCAAAACAGGCAAAACAGACGGGAAACCTGCTGAACCTCTGGCATTGGTCTCCTCCTCACAGCACAGGAAGCCGGTGGATTTTGGTGTCCTTTCTCTTGTTGGTTCAGCTTTTTTTATGAGGTCTCAGGCTCGGAGCAGCTCCCACCGGCCCCCTGCAGGTCCTGGTCCATCTCGGTGATCGATTTCCAACAAAAGCCAAGCCGAAAGAGTTCAAGAAAAAAAAAAACCTGGAGGATCGCTGCTGCAGGCCAGGGGGAAAGGTGAGGAAAGAAAAAAAACCTTCTTACTTAAGCGACCAAAACAAACAAACAAACAAACACATACTTAAGCAACAAAGTAACTGCCAATGTCCACCACACAGCACCGAGCAAGTCCAGGAGTGAGTCTTTGGACAAAGCCTGCACAGGAGCCCCCAAGGCTCACACTCATCCCCTGGACCAACTTTAAAGTACAGCAGCCATTTTAGACATAAAGTAGACAATTAAGGAATAGAGCATCATCATAAAATCACCTCAAGACAGTTGCTTAGCTAGCTTGGGTTTTTGTCAGCTTAAGCAAGAAGGTTTTTTTCCCCCTTTTCCTGCCCTGGAGAGACTGCAGCAGCAATCCTTCTGTGGCATTTTTTGGTTTTTTCTTGAACTGTTCACCCTGGTTTTTGTCTGAGATCAGAAATCACCAGGAGCCGATAAGGCAGGAGTGCAGGACCTGCTCTGCCTGGCCTGAGACCTTGGGAAAAGCTGAACTGACAAGAGAAAAGACACTAAAATCCACCAGTTTCATTTGTTGTGAGGAGGAGACCAACACCAGAGATTCCACTGGGTCCCATCTGTTTTGCCCGAGCTGCTGCATGAACGTTTTTTCCTTCCCTGAGAAAAAAGCCGGTGCCATTTTGTTCCCCTGTCTGACACAGTCTGTTTGTTTGTTTCTTTCCCTGGCATTTTGGTGTTTTTTGTTCTGCTGTGGGTGGCTGTGTGTGTGTGTTGGGGGTAAGGTTCTGACGGTTCAGTATCTAGCATTTCTTCAATTTTTTTCCTTGGCCATGTGGGCTCTTTGTCAATAAACAGTTGGTTTTTTCCACTTTCCCACTTTCACCCACTGGCATCCATTTTCTCATTGTCAGAAAAAGGGGATTACTGAAGCCCTTTTTCTTTAGCAGAAACACTCATTCCAGAGCGTTTTGTCCTAAATTTGTCTCTAAAATGAGACAACTTGCTCTTCCCAGCTAAACCTCTCTACCCCATTTGTCCTCATCATCTCGTCAGCCTTTTGGCTCCCTCCCTTCCACATGGAATCATCCTCTTTGCCTTAGTTATTCCTTAGGTCACACATTACCCTTTGCCCATGGCCTCACAACCACGAAAGGCCAGAACACCCCACTGTGTGCATGCAGCACTGTATTTGCATTCCCACAGGTTTATGTTTGCATTCCCACGTGCTGTTCCAGCACTCCTGGCTCCACTTTGTGCTGTCACCTCTACTCATTACAGTGCAAGGCCATATGTGGGCTGGCTAGGACTGACACTAAGGCACTGCAAAAACACTGGACATCCTCCCACTTGTGCTGAGCTGGGCAAAACATGAGTCAGGCTGTTCAGGTGCTCTTCAAGTGCACAGTGCACGGGTATTCAAACTGACAAGGTTCAGTGAGCCAGAGAAGAGCAGATAAAATATAATACAGAGCTGTTGGAATGAGTCCAGAGGAGGCCACAGAGATGATCAGAGAGATTGAAGAACCTCTCCTAGGAGGAAAGGCTGTTAGAGTTTGGCTTGTTCCACCTGAAGAAGAGAAAGTCCCAGGGAGAGCTCAGAGCCCCTTCCAGTGCCTAAAGGGGCTCCAGGAGAGCTGGAGAGGGACTTGGGACAAGAGCATGGAGTGACAGGACAAGATGGAATGGCTTAAAACTGACAGAGGGGAGATATAGATATTAGAAGAAATTCTTCCCTGTGAGGGTGGGGAGGCCCTGGCACAGGGTGCCCAGAGAAGCTCTGGCTGCCCCTGGATCCCTGGAAGTGTCCAAGGCCAGGTTGGATGGGGCTTGGAGCAACCTGGGATAGTGGAAGGTGTCCCTGCACGTGGCAGGATGGGATTCCAACGAGATGATTTTTAAGGTTCCTTCCCACCCAAACCACCCCAAGATTCCATGAAATGGATCTTCAGCCCACTGGAGACACAAATAAGCTGAAGCAGAAGTACATCAGCTGTGCTTGGATGCCTTTATTTATGAAATTAACTAAAACAGAGAATGTCAGAGTACAATTTCCAAAGTGGTTCCTTCAATAACTATACATTTGGCTCCAAACTCTTCCCTCAGCCTTTACCCTCAATGCCTTGTTTTCCATAAAAGCCTGAAGGAAGCACTCCTCAGCCTTTTCCAAGGAAAGGACAAAGGACTGAGCTCCTCTGTTCTCAGGGTACTCAAGAGGAGCACCACAGCAAATCCTCCGAAAAGCAGTGCCAGAGAGAAAATGGCCTCACAGCCAGTCCCTCCTGGCAGGACATTGCCACAAGGCACTGATTTTATCCAAAACTGTCTTGATCAAACTGAATATCCATGAGGTACTTTGGTCCATGGAAAACACGTAGACGGGACAATGGAGAGAAGAAATATTCTGGTTTAACATTTCTTGACACTACCAGAAAAAAACCTTTGAGCTATACAGTCAAAGATTAAGAACCACCATGAGCAACTCCCAGGCTTCATCTGTACCCATCCAGTGGGAAAAGCAAGTTGGACTAAGGGACACGAGATAATATGAAGGGAAGCACAGGAAAAACACATTTTTTTCTTCACAGTATGAGACAAAAGCGATCCTAAATCTTGCAAAGACAAAACAGATCCAGCAAGAAAGGAACAGATCAGAACAGAGTAGAAAACACTTGACATTTCCTAGAAAGATTTGCACTTTTTTTTAAGAGACCAACTGCCACAACAGCCCACAGTTTCCTGGAATTGACAAAGCAATTTGGTCCCACACTGCAGCCCACAGCACCATTCTCCATGCCCAAAGCATCATGACAGGCATCAATTCAAAGCCACCAGCACTGAAGTGAAAATTCTGCTGCCTGTTAGACGTCCTTGCACCCTGCATGCTGTTTCTTCCATCACATCTTTTTTTTTTCCTCAGTTGAGTATCTCAAATTTTAAAAAAAAGGAGTGTTTTTATGAGAGAACGGGATGATCTTGCTAGACAGTCACGATAAATCACTCCTTGCAAGTGTGAGATTATTTTCAGTGCTGCATCTGCTCCAGCTCTCCTGTTAGTGAGTCTAGTTCTCTCTTGCAAGTTTATTCAATGCTCTAGTGGGTGTCTCTGGACAAAGATTACAGTCTCACCTTCCTGGAGACACAACAGGAAAAATGACGAGGAGGTGCCTCCGTTCTAATTCTTGATTTCTTTCTTTTTCCCCTCAAGTAAAAAGCACCCAGTTTTCTCTGGTGAGAGCACTGTTGGACACCAGTGACAGCCTGCAGTGCCTGAGGACAAGCTACAGAGGGAGATACAGGAAGGCAAAAAAGACAAGGGAACCCAGGAATTGGCAGTGATGGGCTAAGCAATGGTGGTGGAGAGACCCTGCCCGTCCTCAGTGCCCACACAGCACTGGGCTGCCTTTATCCACACCCACCTGCAGACCCAGCTAGAAGTACGTGGTCTTCGTGCTCTCACTGTCTTGGCCACCACCTCTCCCTTTCACCTGCCCGTTCTGAGAGCCGCTGGTGGCATTTTCGCAGACCTGATGAAAGGGAAAAGGGTGTGAAAGCAAGGAAAGGTGTGCAATGAGCTAATGGCAGCCATCCCTGAGACAAGCAACCTTCAGCAGCCAGGATCCCACTCCCCACTGTTCTGGTGGAACCCTTCTCCCAGCAAGACAACAAAAGTATTGGGGTGCAATTCCACCTTGGTCCCATGAGGAATGAGGGCTGGGAGCTATGAGAGGGTGAAACCCAGAGGGTGTGGCTACAAGGCACCAGCGCTTCTCTGAGGAGGGCAGAGGGAGGTAAGTGGAGCACTGGCTGCTCTATCCCATGGACAGGAACCAAGGGATGACCTCCACAAGCGGGATTATGGGGTTTCCTCCCCTCCCTCCACAATGGGACAGCCCCACTCCCTGCCCTGGCACCCCTGTAACTCCTAAAGAGAGCCCCAGCACACGCGACGCCAAGGGGCTCCCCCAGGGGCTGCCCACATCCCCACCGCAGAGGCAGCACCAGGGACCCACCTCAGCCGGGGGGTGGCCGTCCCCGGTGTCATCTGCCAGGTCGGTGCCATGGGTCTCGGGTAGCAGGACACAGAGCAGCCCCCCCAGCACGGGGGTGCTCCCGAAGATGGCCATGGGGATGGCCGGGTGGTGCTGGCCCAGCAGACGGAGCAGCGGGGCCAGGATGCCGGCCACCCGCGCCGACATGGAGCACAGCCCCACCCCCGTCTGCCTGTGGGAGCGAGGGGCAGGGCTGGGCAGGGCCAGCGCCCCCAGGCCGCACGGGGCTGAGGGTGGCCATGGGGACAACGGGGCTCCTGCCCCGCCGGCACTGCCAGGCACGGCAGAGGGAAGCTCCGATGTGTGGGGACAGCTCACCTGATGACCGTGGGGAAGAGCTCGGCGGCGTAGACGAAGGAGGTGGAGAAGGAGGCTGAGGCAGTAAACTTGCCAATGGTGGCCAGGACAGTGGTTGCCACAGGCTGGTCTGAGGGAAGGAGGAGAGACGCCTGCTGTGGGGTGGGGGAGGGCTCAGTACCCCGCACGGATGGCGACTGGGGTTTGCCGGGACAACTCTGTCACCTGCAGGGAGCCATCACCTAGGACAGCGTCTGAGCATGGAGCAGGTTGCTCTGGCCTGGTGGCCACTTTCAGTGCATCCATCATCTCACCCCCCCAGGCATTAATTTTCCCAGAGCACAGCTCTGTTGCCAGGGGGCCACTGGACTCTGCTCTGCCCTCCGCTATCACGATCAGGAAGAAAAGTTTTGGTTTTTTTGGAATGAGCCCTGTGGGTTCAGCCAGACCTCTGTGGCCAGGGTCAGCTCAGGCCTAGAGGGATGTGAGCCACTCTGGCTGGGAGTACAGAACCAGCAAGGGAAGGGTTGGGGCTCTGTGCCTCCCTGTCCCAGAGAACGTCCTCTCCGTATGGGACAAAGTCATTCACCTTCAGGGATGCCAGTGATGATCAGACACACCAGGCCACTCAGCACCAGGAGAACAACCTGCGTTTTCCTCCTCCCAAACCTCTGCAGAATGAAGATACAACCAACACGGGCTGGGATTTCCACTGCTCCAAAGGCCAGCTGAGTCAGGTAGATGTCCAGGCCAAAATTTGTCACGTTCAGACTCAGCCCATAGTAGACAAAGCTGTTCACAAACCTGAAAGCCAGGCAGGGTGGTACTGAGCAGGTGTTAGCCACGAGGAAATGCTGCATTGATCCCCAATGACATTTTGACCAAGCCACAGCATTTCCACGGAGATGTAAAACCAGAGGAATACCACAGGCCTGCCAAAGCTGGAAATGCTATAACACTTCCCACAAAGCATCTTAAAGGGCCAGAAGCATAAACACCCATCAAATAACACTCAAAAGCCATAAGGTAAATTTCTTAATGACTAATTGTCAATCCCTTCTTTTCTTTCACCTAGAAGTTTGAGAAGAATGCACCAGGGAATGTCTTACCAGGCACACGACATGATTAAAGTCACCTTCCGCAGGTGCTTCTTCCGAAAGAGATCCAGGAAACTTCCAGACTTGACCTCTTTCTCAGGCTTCAACTTCAAAACACAGAAAGTCANGGAGAAAAGCCAGGGAAGCATTTCAGTCCTTCCCACGTCCCCAGGGGGACTCCAGAAAGCTCCAGGCTGAGCCTCAGCAGAAGCTGGGCCTCTTCCCTGACCTCGTCCCTGTGTCACTCAGCTGGAGCTGCAGTCCCCCACAGCCCATGCCCAGACCATCGCCAGTGGGAATGCCGAGATGTTCCTGGGATGAGCTGAGCTCCAGGGGCTGCTGCAAGGCCCAGGGCAGCGTGTGAGGACAAGAACCCCCCAGTACCTGCTGCAGGAGCTCTGGCGGGAGGCTGCGCTTGTTGGTGGCCGCCGCCTTCTGCAGGACCTTCTTGGCTTCCTCGATTCTGCCTTTGGTCACCAGCCAGCGAGCTGACTCTGGGAGCACCCTGCCAGGAGGGGAGCCAGCACATGCTGCTGTGTCCTGCTGGCTTCCCCCACAGCCACTTGCTCTGCCACCACACCCAGCAAGCCTTGGCCACCACAGAATCCCAGAATCCCAGAATCTTCTGCCTTGGATGGGACCCACAAGGATCATCAAGTGCAACTCTGAAGTGAATGGCCCATGGGATCAGTGGGTGTAAATAGCCTAAATGTAGCCTCCAAAGGGCACATTTGGAGAGCTGAAGCAAAGCAGGTGCTGCTCTCAGCAGTCCAGTGCCCCAGGGAGATGTGCTGAGCTCTGCAGCAGCTCCTCCAGCACCTGCACTCCAATGAGAAGACCCAGCTTGGTTCTGAGCTGCTGCCACCTCCTCCCTCACACCCTCACACTGCTGTCACATCTGCAGGAGCTCTGTCCACATCCTGCTTACCCAATGCAGAGGAAGAAGGCAAATATAGGAGCAGATCCTGCAATTTCCAGCAGCCTCCAGTTGCGAATCCCATAACTCAAACCAGCCAAGATCATCTGCCCGATGGCAAAACAGCAGTGAGAAGTGAGCACTGCCTTTGGCCGGGAGGAGACTCCAATCCATTCTGTAGCTGAAAGGAGGAAGGAAGGCTCAGAGTCATCCAAATGATCCTCTGAGGCAAACAGGGTGTTTCCTTGGAGAACAACTCTGGAGGTGAGGATTAGACTGACCTCCTGTGCGTTGACACTACCCCCTTGCCCTCCTCTGAGCACTGGTTGGGGAGAGATGCTCCCCAAAGCTCTGACTGAGGGCTGAGAAGTTGTAAAGCACAAAAAGACAGTGAAGAACAAGACCTGTCATTGCCAGGGTATTTTTCTAGTCAAACATGTATATTTTTATTTCTTTGAAGACTTTTCTATTGCATCTTGAGATGCCCCAAGGCAAGGACATCCTACTCACCTAAGGCCAGTATTGTCATGGTGATCCCTGACACGGAGGCCCCCACGACACACCTGAAGGCCATGTACACATAGAAATGGGGCACAAAGGCAATTCCCAGGCCAAACAAACCCTGGAGGAAGACGGAGATCAGAATGACTGGGCGGCGGCCGATCCTGGGGAGAAGCAGGGAAGACACAGTTGGTGTCTGGAGTGACCCCATGGAGATGGCAATGAGCCCAGCAGGTTACACAGTGATCTTTACCACCCTGATAAGGCTCAGAGTAGACTGGGGGGTGACAAGTGAAGCACTGCACACACATGCTGTGTCTCTCTCCCTTCCCCTCCCTGTGTGGTCATGTCCCCATGGGACCCGAGGACTTTGGTCAGGGTCCCTGTCAGTGCGAAGTGGTGACAAAATGCACAGGGCACACAGTCCAGACAGGCTCATACCACCTGGTCTGTGCTGTGCTGGCTTTGCACAGACCCTGGGCAGGGGGTTGTGGTTCCTCACCTGTCACTCAGAGGCCCAAAGATAATGGATCCCAGGAGCAGCCCTGCCATGTAGATGGCCTGGGCAATGTCATGCAGGTCCTTCCTGTCACACACCAGGTCAAACTGGAGAAAGGAGGAACAGATGCTTTGGTATCCCCTCTTCCAAGGATGTGAATCCCCACAGTATGCACAGGGCACACAAGTCAGAGGTGGGACAAGCCCCTGGGGCACTCAGTGGGGTCCCTCTCCCGTGCACAGGGATCTGCAGGAGTCCTCCTTGTCCAGCCCAGCCAACCCAGGGGGCCTTCTGGTCAGCAAATTTTGCTTTAGGTGGGCCTGGGGACAGAAGCAGCAGCTTCCTTCCTGCCAGACCACCCGATCTCCCAGAGGAGAAAGGATGGATGCAATGCTGATTCCTGGGACAAGCAGTTTCTGTTGAAGAGATGTCCTGCAATTGCCAGCATCCAGAGGACATCAATGGAAAGAGTGACATAGAAAGGACCATAGAACCATAAAATGGTTTGGGTTGGAAAGGACATTAAAGATAGTATAATTTGAACTCTCTTGCCATGGGCAGGGCACCTTACACTAGACCAAGAAGATCAGAGCCCCATCCAACCTGGCCTTGAACACTTCCAGGGACGGGACAGCCACAGTTTCTCTGGGCAACCTGTGCCAGGGCTTCACCGCCCTCACAGCAAAGAATTTCTTCCTAATATTTAATCCAAACCTCCTGTCCTTTATCTTAATTTAGCATCTTTCTCTGCTAACAGTTGTGACATTGGGGGTTGGACTAGATGACTTTTAAAGGACCCTTCTGGCCCAAACCATTCCATAATATTAAGTTAATATATAATATAAAGGTTAACTCCTGTATGCAGAGGGATGGGGAAACCCAGGGGCAGGATGTCCCTCCAGGAGTGATTCATCTCCCCACTGGCACCTCTATCACAGCCTGCACCCTCTCCAGGACACTTGGGGCCTGCGTGGTGGAGCCAAGGTGCCCAACCCACACCTGCTGGAAATCCCAACTGCACTGTGGTCAGCCACCAGCTCTGGGGGAACCGTGGCCACTTGGGTGTCCCACCCCTTCCACATCCCAGCCCATCAAACAGCACACACAGACCTCGGTCAGCAGGGATGGTGGCTGCTCGGGGGGGTACACCCAGCCACTGATGCACTTCTCCGTGTCATTCAGTCCATAGGCCACGATGGAATCCAGGTCCCAGTCCACCGGGGAGTACATGGAGCACTGCTCAAACTG
This sequence comes from Nicator chloris, assembly GCA_013400495.1. Taxonomy (NCBI): domain Eukaryota; kingdom Metazoa; phylum Chordata; class Aves; order Passeriformes; family Pycnonotidae; genus Nicator; species Nicator chloris. The sequence goes on from WAAE01001237.1 coordinate 434,990, forward strand.
CCCGTCCGTGCCCCGGGGCAGGGTGAGGTTCAGCTGCTCCTCCTCTGTCAGGTTGGGGCCCACGGCGCGGATCCAGCCCGTGTCGCAGTGGTGAGGCACATACGGGACCATGAAAAGCTGGCAAAACTGGTGGAAAGCCACACTGAGGCAGGGGATGACGGAGAGCAGCACCAGGCATTTCTGGAATCGCCTGAAATCACCAACTGCTTTCAACATTTCCCCAACACCTGACATTGGTGGCTGTGTCTGGGACAGGACAGCGCTGGGACAGACTTCCCAGAGAGCTGGAATTAATGTTTAAACCTCAGATAAGCTCTGCAGTCATAGGCAGTCACTAGAAGTACATCATGTAATATATTAATCATCCCTGTGCCACCCACAAACATCCAGTGCTGGCTGGAGCAGAAGGACCCCTGTTCCAGGGAACCTGGGCCACCTCCTCTGCCAGGGCCAGGTGGCAGTGACAGAGCAGACTCTTCTCCACAGTGGCTGCAACAGCTGCATTTGCTGAACCACCGAGGAAAACAAGGTTCAGAGAGGCCAAAACGAGCCCAGGGTGATGCAGAGCTGGTAACAGCCCAGAAGAATACAGGGAATTGTGTTAATGGATGGGCAGAACCAGAGATGAGGAAGGGCAGCCAGTTCATTGTGATTCCAGGGGATGGGAGCTGCCATTTCCTTCATCTTTTGCAGCTTCCCTGTGCAACACAAGCAAGTCAGGCACAGGATGTCCCCCCTTCCCACCAGTTCTGGGTCACCCTGCAGGCTGCTGAGGGCTAAATCAGGGAGGACTTGGGGAAGGGGTAAAGGGATGGGAGAAATTTGACACATGACAACAGTGCTTGAGGCCCAGTGCCTAAAATGATCATAGAGAATGCGAGTCCAGCACTGCTCAGCCCATCCCTCATGCAGGAAAAGCATTTGCCTGGGGTCCCTTTGTGATGTCCATGAGGTGCCCAAAGTGGCTTGGATACTCCTGCTGCCCACAGATCCATGAGAAAGGCATTGTAAAGCATGCTGGAAAACAGACCATGGATGCCCCACTGGGGCTGACCAGGGCACCCACAAAGAACAATTACTGTGGAAGAGAGGAGGGAGTGTAGTTCATGCTCTCACTGCTTGTCAGGGTATAAATCCTCCCACTTTCACACCAGCCTGTGTCATCCTGAGGCATTCCTGGACAGGGGAAACTCATTCCCAGCTGCACAGGGCTTGGAGCAAACCTCTCAGCTGGAGACAATCTCTCAGAGCACCATCCTGAGTGCCCTCCTGGCTCCATTTCTGCACACAACTCCTGCAGAGATGCACTCATGGAATGGTTTGGGTTGGAAGGCACCTTAAAGCTCATTCAGTTCCAAGCCCCTGCCAGGGACAGCTGGGACACCTCCCACCAGACCATGTCACTCAGAGCCCCATCCAGCCCGGACCTGATCTCCCTTTCCCCACCGAGTCTTCCTGGGGGCTGTCAAACCTCCCACCAGCCCAAACAGAAACGTCCCAGGGGTTGCAGACACCACCCAGACAAACCCTTTCCACAAGACACACCATCCAACCCAGTGACAAGCAAACCACACATCAAACACCTGTCAATGGACAATTTGTTCTTTATTGATTAAAAATTAGACACATGCAGTAAAATACAAAGTCCAAAAAAGGAAAAAAAGCCTGACTATTTTACATCTTTCATTATAATCTACAATACACCAAAGTTGTGAAGAGGATCCGTTTTCATTAACAGAGCATTGTCCTTAAAAGTAGGAACTAAAAATTACCACCTGCTTCCAGGTTCAGATCAGAAATTTGCACAAAAACCAAATTCTTAATGACACTGGAAAACAATTATGAACAGCATTGGCACTTACTGGAACAACATCAGAAAAGACAGTTGTCTAGCACTGTAATAGCCCAAGTAAATATTTTGGATCCCTACCCAAAATATCTGGAGATCTATAGAGCAAAACCCATCAGCTTATTCCTCACTTATTTTCTCCATTAAAGAACTACGGAACCTTGGGTTAGCGTGAGCTCAAGCTCTCTAAGTCGTGGCTTTGGGAAAAAGGGGAATAACAATAAATAGATGCTGCATTGTTCCATTTGAGCAGTTTGAGTCCTAACCTTCCTCAGCACCAGTACACAAATGAATGAGGAGGTCCCCAGGGCATGCAGGCAGAGGGAAAATAATACTGTACCACAACTACCTTGTCTCTGTATCCTAAAGGCTCCCAACACATCCACACTGAGCACAGGGTGACGGGAAAATCAAGGTGCCAGCCTGCTCTTCCCAAGCCAACAAGGTCAATGGGGGACACCGTAGGGAGTGCTTTGTGACAGGCAAACCCAGGCACCACCAACTCCTGCTACTGGGCACTCACTTCCTCAGCTCTAGAGAGCATCAGCTCAGCACCTTGGGATGGTCTCACTCCCAAATTCTCATCTTCCTCTCCCTCCGCTTCACACTCACCAGCCATGGGGCTGCAAGAGCCCATGGGGACACACCCAATTATCCACCCAGAGGCTACAAGCAACGGGGGCAGTAAAAAAAGAACATGCACAATTCAGAAAGCTTCCACAGCTGCTCATAGAGAACAAAATATAAATACAGATTGTTCATCTGAAGACTTGGAAATTAAAAAAAAAAACAACAAAACAACAAAACAGAACAAAAGTCCTAAATGAACCTAGTCATTCTGCTCTGTTTCTGCATTGTTTGTGTCTGATGGAAACAAAGCACGTTTCCATCTGCATGTTAAATTACAGACTTACAATTTCTCTGTAGAAAACACTCCAGAGCCAAGAGCAGTTACAAAGGCCAACTGTGAAACAGCAGGAAAAAAAAAGTCAACACCATTTATTATTCACATATTGCATTACAAGTGTCTCTTATCAAACTCAGAGCATAATTTATATTATTCATGTAGAAACTCAACTTCAACACCACATGGAAAGAAAAGCTAAATACGTGTGTGACAGGGGTGCAGTGACATCCTGATCGAAGGTCGAGGCTTGGGCTGACACAGCCCCACGACCCAAGGGATTTAGTGCAGGAGGGACAAACCCAGTGCCTGCTTTTGCCCAGCACAGCCACTCTACTGGTGATTCTTTATTGCTGTAAAACATGACAGGGGTGGTTCCACGGGTACCAGCTTGCAAAGGACTGGGAACACGTTGGCAGGCCAGGCAGGCATGACCAAACTGGCTTTCAGGGACACTTGGAAGTGCATCTGTTCCAAAGGCAGAGTGACATAGATCTCCTCTCCCTGTGACCATGGATATTGTGTTCATCATCTGAAAGAGCAGTTTCCAGGCAGTAATGCCTCCATGGTCTGCTTCAAGAACAGACTACATCTAAGATGCAGAATGAAAGCAGCAGGAAGGACTGCTGAATGTAAATAAAAAGGTTCAGCCCTCATGCCATGCCTGGCACTCATGTGGAGAGAACCAAAATGATAAAGAAAAAAAAAAATTAAGGCAGTTTACAAAGGGAAGCTGACTTCTAACACCTCAAAGTCAAGGAACTTCTCAAAAACACAAACACAAAGGAAGGCAGCTCTCCCTCCTCTGGGTTAAGACTCTGCTTGCTTTCTCAGGTGCAAGCACTCAAACCAGCAGTTTTAAAACACACAGCCAAAGAGAAGCAGATTTCTCAGCACTCCAGGTGACCCAAACAACATGTACATTGGTGTTTCAGATAGAAGGAGAAGCAGGTAAAGAACCAAAAAAGAAAAAAATCCGTTCAGTATTAAAACTTGTGCAAAAATAGCAAGTGAAAAAAAATGAAACCACATGTAAGCAAACACTTAGGCAAGATCATCAGAGCAGTGGAACCCCCTGCTTCGTACTCAGTAGTATTTTTCTTTAAAGTAAGGCAATAATAAAATGAACATGCAGGCAATGACGTGTTGGGTCTGCATGTTTGAGATGACAGATACAAAAACATGAGAGTTGTTTACAAAAGGTGTAAACGTCATCGGTAATTTCAGGAAGGTTTGTGATCCTATTAAGGAAAATGTTAAAGCTTCTAGGAAAGGGGCTGTAGTTCAATTCTTTGGCAGTAGTGGTTTTTTTTTTTTAGGCTAACAGAAGCATTACGAATATGCACATGTGGGTTCTCTGTTGGGAAACATCTCCTGGGACCAATGTTTAGCTGATGCTGAGCTGTGCAAATCCTATAAGTTTGCCATCATCCGGAATTTCTGAGCCGTCGACACCAGATGCCTGAAAGAGGGAACAGAGATCCAAATAGCAACACACATGCTCCACCTTCCAGCAGAAAACACAAACAGGTGTATCAGACAGGGTGGGGGGAGGAAGCAGACACAGGACAGCTTTGCTCTATATTCAGCAGTGCACTCGCAGTACCCAAAGTTAAAATTGAGTGCTTCTGTATTTTTGCCTTTTTTTTTTTTTTTTTAAACTATGGAGGGCTGGCACTGAAGTTTTGCCAATGTCTGCACAAAGTAGACATTATACGTGCAACAACTGGGGCAAAACAAGTGAAAACTCCTTACAAGGAAGAGTAAAAAATAAGAGCACTTACTACTTCACTCTCAATAACCTGGTTACACCACTTTGCCACTGTAACTCCCCCCGAATTTCACCACCTCTGAAAGATTCACCTGCTCCACTCTCAGTTTTGGCTCACCACTCCTTTATTTCTCTTTTTTCTTCTTCATTTCCCCATTTCCTCCTCAGGGACAATGTATCTGGACCTTCCCTCATTCTCTTCCTCCAAGAAAGGAGTCTGTGCCAATTCTTAGCCCATCCACCCGCTTTGAAATATTTCTGCAAGTGCACATCCCAAACCCCAAAAATACTTCTTTGCAACATTTATATATATTAATTAGCACATCATCTCATGCTTATTTATCTCAGGTGCTGCTCAGAGGATACAAGCAAGGAGCCTGCAGTGCCTACAGTTATACAAGCAGTAAGAAGCTTTGGGAAAGAAGGGAGGATTTAGAGTGCATACATCAGATGCCTGCAGTAGACATCTACATGCAATGCCTTCTCCTTGCAAGGGACAACTTGATCAATTAGGAACAGGAATAAATACCAGTCTGAAAGTGATGGATCTGTTTGCCTGGGGCTCTTCCACAATTTTCTGCAAATTAGCTGCAACTGAAATCACACAGACAGGAAGAAAATGGGCAAATATTAGCACAGGTTGGAGAAAAACATCCCGAACTCATTAGCCCTCTTTCTATTACTTAATAAACTTTGAATTTTTACGCTGATAAGGAAAAGTTTAGGTCTCAATTAGACTCAGTCTGCTTAAACCTAAAGCTCTGAACTGTGAACACGCTGTTATTGTTACTGCAATACACTTTCAGAGGTAGTTATTTTTCCCAGGATGTGATGGGATCAATAGTAATAAATGCCCAATTGCATTTGGAATCCAGCTAATTTTGCACTAGCAGCTTTCCTGGGTACCAGGAACAGCTTTGCTTGCTGCAGTTGGAATACACAGGCAGTGCTGACAGTTTAAAAGCCTCATTTGCTGCACAGGAGGATACATTTATTTAGCAAACTGCTGTCTGAGGCAGCTGTTCCCCCCATACAACTCATGCTGCTGCCCCAGGGCACATGCACCTCACACTTCTTCCCCAGCCCTAATTAAACCCAAAAAGCCTGGCTGATTCCAGTCCCTGAGCTCTCTTGCACAGGACCTGTGAGCAGGACAGGCTTGTGCAGCAGTTTGGTGATGCATCCCTGTCAGATGACAGTGATTTGGCTAATGCATCAATTAGACTTCATTCTGCATTACAAGGAACATTTGCTTTACAATGTTACCAACTAAATCATCTTTTTGTGAACTGGGGGTTGCCTACATGTTGGCACAGAACTGTCACCAGAATTGACAGCAGTTGTGCAGGGCCACTGGGGTAGAGAATCAAGGCCAGAGGAAATTTTCCTATCACCCACTAATCAGGTCATTTTTAACATGCAAAAAATGACTGAAACAGTTCGAGCAGAAAAAATAATTTGTAATTACCTATTACCAGATCTCTGCCATCAACAAGACCTGCTGAAATGAGCTCCTGAGACACACCATCTGCAGTATCTGTTGGGAAAAACCCAAGAGCCATCACCACAGAGCAGAAATTGTCCAGCTAGTGAAGGCACCGCACAGAAACCTAAAGGAGCTTATACAAACCAAATAGCAGAAGGGTTTTTTACAAAAGACAGATATCAGGGTGCCCACCAGGTGCTGTGAATTCTCTGGAATTCACTGAAGGGATGCACTTTAGCCATATCCATGAGTTTTACAGCAGTGCTCCAAGCCCAACCACAACAAGCCCTTTAGGAAGGCACTGTGGACAGACACACAATAGCACAACACCAAACACAAAACTTCCCCTTCACACACTGGAATTTCCCACCAGCTCACCTTTCCCTGGGGTGAATTCAAACCGAATATCATGGAGCTCTTTATTTGAATTCCTGTGGAAAGAACAGAGTTTTATATAAAGGAGACCATTTCATGGCATGATAGGTGGCCAAAAGAGAGTGCTGTCATTGAATGATCAGTCTGTGAATTCATTGCATTCTACCCCCTCAAAGGCAGAAACTCATCACTTGGATGTGCATGTGGAAGCAGCACAGCCTGCCCCCAGCCTGACAGAGCCCGGGCCAGTCCAGGATAGGTGAGTGCCACCTCTCTGGTACAAGGTCATGTTGTTCCACTGTCTCAGCAACTCATGTCCCTCAACAGAGATATCCTTGGAGCACATGTTTCAGAGGAGGGAAGTGCTCACTGGCTGGAAGTGATTACACACACATTCTGGAAGTGATGTTCAGAATCCCCACTCCAATGCCTACCAACAACCAGGATGCCTCCAGAGATGAGAGGCAGGTTCTTTTAGTGAGAATCAGCAGTGTAATGAGTGTAGAAAGATCCTTTTTTCTGCCTGTTTCTAGTGACACAGACCAGAATCCACTCCCTGAACTGGAGAGCTCTTCACTCTCAGAACTGGCTGAAGTCTGAAGTTGTGCATGAAGATTAAGATGGTCCAGCACAAGGCCAGAACTCGTGGATCCCTGAATCCTTTCGGGGAACCCAGCTAATTCCTCCTTCCCACTCCCTGAAAGTTTAGCAATGTTTACACAAATATCAAAACCTCTTTCAATACACAGGTTTTGCCAAACTGAAGTGAATGTGATAAAAACTGCTTTTCCAAGTCACAGTTTCAGAAGAGCAGATGAAATCCAAGCTGACAAACACTTCACCACCACCCTATTAATTAAAAGGCAGAGAAGAGTGCCAGTTGGCCTCTCTTCAAAGGCTCCCATAAACAGAACAGGTCAGTTTTGTGTCCTTACCTTAACCTTAATACAAGGTTGATGGGGACTCTCACATCTTCCTGTACCGGAGCTGCAGCAGGGGCTGTAGGTGGGGCCTGCAATAGAATTTCATCATTTTAAAGCAGGTTAACAATTCCTTGCTCTGGTTTTAAAACTAGAGATAACCTTGATCAACTATAGCTACAAGTAAAAGTTTAACTCAGCATTGGAATCTTGGAAATACACTGAGAAAGACGACAGACCAATGAACCAGGAAAACTTCACACTTAAACAGGAGGGTCTCTGCAATTGCCTTGAAAAGAGTAAAAGCTGCACAACCTTCAGAAATGCCAAAATGGCAGGAGGCTTCAGAAGTGCTAAATGTAAAAAGATTACTTGCTTTGCATTAAAACTTAAGGGGTTTGGATATTCATGACAGCTTCAAGGCCTCCTGCATTTTAATTCCTGCTCCAAACATCTGATTTAAAAGCCTGATACAGTATCAGGAAAAAAAATTAATTGGCAGATTAGCATGTACTCTCAGTTATCTTTTTTTTTCATGAAATTAAAGGCTTTAAGAGCCTCTAGCAGCAATTTTATAGCTGCTTATTTTCAGTTCTAAATTACTGCTGAGTAACTATTGGAATGTGTAATCAAATAATTTCATATTGTTTAGCAGCAGATCTCCAGTAGGGACGATCCAGGAGTTGCCCTGCACTTGTTACAGCACTTGTGATATTTCCAGTACAGAGCTCAGTTATTCAACCTCCACCAAAAAAAACCAACTAAAACAGAGAGGGGTTGGTCTGTACTGCCCATGCTGAGGCAAGGGTTTTATACCTGCAGGAACAAAACAGACACAACACCTGACTGATAATTTAAGCATGGAAGTCTTGACCAAGCGTTTTTCATCTAGACCACTTGTTTTTTCACAAGAGAAAAAGAAAATAACCCTTTATTTAAGACTAGCATTTTACTCCAATGCAGCTCAGGGCTTCTGATCACAACCTGGTTTTCTGTTGAAGCTGAAAACCACCAGGTCAGTGAAAACAAACAAGAGTTCATGGAGAAACCCAGAGCTCTGCAAAACAGTAACCAGTGAGCAATAAGAACCAGAGGAGAGCCATAAGGAATAACACACTGACAGAGGAAGAACATATGTAGAGCCATAAAAAAGAGCATATTGACATTAAGAGCTATAGAGAAGAACACACGGACACAAGTTCATGAAGTTCAGCCTAGGACAAGCTACCAATAAATAAGGTATTGGGCACTAGTGGCAGATATTCTGCTAGTGCATATCCCAAATGTCACTGACACCAACACGGCTCTAGCCTTCACTGCTGCTGTTGTTTCAACTGCTGCATACAATTCAGGGATTAAATACTGGCCTTTTTAAAGAGATTTGAAGGGGGTTGATTTAAGTATTAAAGCTATTTTAATGTCACCAAGAGTATGTCAAACTTCCACTGTTTCAGATTGTCCCAGCACTTCTGGAATAGAGCAGCTAAGGGCAAACCTGAAAGCTGGCAGGAAGGGTGTCTGCTCTTACCTGGGCTGCTGCCGGGGCTGCTGCTGCTGGGGCTGCTGGAGGAGCCTGGCTGGGTGGAGGTACAGCAGTTGGAGGTTGTGCAGGTGCTTGTCCTGCAGCCTGAGGTAGTTCAGTAGGTGCCTGTGCTGGAGCATTGAGTGAAGGACCTGGAGGCTCAGCTGGTGGAAACAGCTGCAAGCAAAAAGGAGTTTTAGTGAGAAAAGGAACTCAAGAGTTCTGATACAAGCACCAGTTTTCCCAGAAGTGCTTGTCTGCCATATAAATCCCTTAGAGATCTCCAGTGCCAAGGGCATTCCCAGGCCTCCAGAGCATTAATGCTGATCACAAGTTGGTGTTCAGGAGTTTAATGTGTCCTTATGTCCAGGGACCCATTCTGTCCTGACATTTGCAAGTTTTACTCAGCAGTAAACCAAGATATCAGCATGGCTGTGGATCTTGGACAAAAATTACACCCTATGGCAAGGCTGCATGTAAATAGATGTATCCAGCTGGGATGAGAGCACCCTATCCCTCAGTCTCCCTCTTTCCTGGAATCTGAGTCCTACTTATTTTTCCAAGTAGCCATGCCCTCAGAGCAGAGCAGCTCTGCTTTGACTTGTAGTTCCTTTCAGAGAACAAACCCCAGCAAAGCAGTGAGATAATTATCAACAACTGAGCCTTTCACCAAGCAAATGTCAGAGTAATTTGGGTATCAATGGAAAGTGAATTCAGAGTTCCTCAAATCACGCTAGAGAAGATTTAGGATTGGACTTTAGTCTCTTGCAAGAAACAAAACCAACCAACCAAAAAAAACCCCATATGGAATTAATTTGAGGATGGGGAAAAAGAACTAAATGGAAATTTAATCTCTTTTTTACCTCTTGTTATTCAGTACAGAGAAACCAATTTTGGCAAGGGAGCCAAAGAAGTGTCAGCTTGATGGCATTTCAGTGTGCCCTCCAGCTTACTCTGACAGGTTGTAGGAAATATAAATCACCTTCAATGCTGGAAACCTGGACAGGAGACCTCCAGTGGGAAAATTCATCCCAAAAGGATTCTGCTTTTCAGCTTTTTTTTTTTTTTTTTTTTAATTTAGAATTTATGTCAAATTACAGTGCCAGAACTGTAGTCTTTCTCAAAATGTCCTTTTATAAACACTTCTTGGAAACAAATGAACGAAGAACAGGACAGCCCAACCCAAGACAAATTTCTAGGAGACAGCTCTGTTTATCTTTCAACACAGGTAGGGAAAAGACAGACATAGCACAGTCTCTGGCAGATAAGCTGTCCTTATCACTGAAAGATGAGACACACTAATATTCCTAATGTAAGAAACAGCTCAGAACTGAAGAAACACGATAAATTGCAACTGAAGTTGTGTTTGCTATCAAACACTACTACAGAATTCTTTCACAGTTCTGAGCACATGTTCCAAAACAGAGAATTAGACAATGCAAACCAGACATCCTAAAGTTGTGTTCTGTTGGGTTTGTGTAGCTTGGGTTTTTTCTTAAGGAGGAAATAAGAAGACAGGTGTTTTGCTTAGATTATTCTTGTGATCAATTGTGTCACCTTGCAACAAACACTTCTGCCACAGCAAGCTGACAAGACATACAACAAACATGTCAAGAAGAGCTCTTGGCTTTACACAGCCATGGATTCCTTTTACAGGGAGCTTTTCAAACAGAACTCAGCTAGATACTGGCTTCTACTTCACACAATATTGGTTTCAAAGGCTAATAAAGCATGTTCCTTGAAACAACAGCAATAACTAGCAATCATCTTTTCAAGAAGCCATTTGCAATTATAACTTACCTCGGAATTCTGTACAGGTTCCTTCACTCTGGGAGACTAAAAAACAGAGAAAAAGATGTCATTGCCTAGGCCACAGAGAAGCTTACTGACTAGGAGGACTTGTCAGAACCATGCTGAACACGAGAAACCTAGATAATTGTTTCAAGTTATGCACGTGTATTAAGATGCATGATAAAAGGGACACCACACAGTTTGTTGTGACACCCACGTTTCAGACCCTGCAGTCAGCATTTCCACAGTGGCACACAATACCCTACGTTGCTATCACTGTTACTCATTAGCAAAATCCAGGACTCTTGAAGATCACTCAGATTCGATCAAATTACTTAAGCACCAAGATGGGAAAATCCATTTTAAGCTACTCAAGTCTGGCAGAAAAAGACACAGATCTGCCTGGCAGAATTCTACAAGAAACAAGTTCCCTTCACTTATTTAGGGAGGTAGTTTCCAAACCAACTTGCTTAAAACATACAGAACCTTTGTAGGGTGGGAGGGGGGAATCAGCCTTGCTTGTGCTGCTTTTGAGAAGGAAATCCCTGGCCTGCTCTCCCTGCATTCTGCTGTGCTCTTTGTGAGAGAAAGCAGAGAACTGACAGGCAGGTGTATACTCAGCAGTGGAACAAAGAGACCAGCAGAACAAAGGGGAAAGTGCAGGCAAAGCAACATGACCAACTTTTGCTTATCAGTAAAACAAAGATAACACTGCACTAGCTGTTTCCTATGAGCAGTGAGGAATTGCCAAGATCTCCTGGAAAGCCCTGCAATTAAGAGAGCCTGCAACTTTGACTTCCAACAAGTCCAGTTACTATGTGGAGACAGGTTTGGTCTATGCTGGGAATAAAAAAAAAAAAACCAACAAAAATTGTTCCTTCTCCACATAATGGTCTAACAGGCTGCTGTTTGGACAGTACAAGCTGGACAGCAGAACATTAAGGATCATCATGCTCCTACTCTGAGAGAATTTCTCCACTAATAGAGGCCACTACCTTAATGAGTGCAGATCAGAGCAATTTGTAACATGTGACACACAGGCTTCTTGTGAGAAAAGGTGAAGAAGTCTTACTCCCAGAACAGCAAGTTTCAAAAAGGCCTCTGGACAGGGGGAGAAGAAACAGTTCCCTCAGCATGACTCTGTGTAGGCAGTGTCAGGGAAAAAGTCTCACAGCCAGAAAGGTAAAGCCTGAAATCCATCTCAGTGTGCTCAGCCTTCACTTGACAGTTACCAGTGGGATGAAAAACATGGCACTGCTCCCAGAGAAATAGCCCTGCTCCACATCTGCTGCAGTTCTTCCAGGAACAAAGCTCATATCCAAGAGCACCTGGATGCCTTAAGGAATTACATAAAAGGAACTTGTCTGAAAGATCAGTGTGCTAAGCACTGTACAGTTCAGTATGGAAACACTGAGCCTGCCCCTCAGCTGACAACTGATCCAGATAAATGACAAACAGAAGTGGTGAAAGCCAGTGGTGAATATGAGCCAGCAAGTGCCCAGGTGGCCAAGAAAGCCAATGGCACCTGGCCTGTATCAGGAATAGTGTGGCCAGCACGACCAGGGCAGGGACTGTCCCTTGGCCTCAGCACCGCTGAGGCACCTCGAGTGCTGTGTTCAGTTTTGGGTCCCTCACTACCAGAAGGACATTGAGGGGCTGGAGTGAGCCCAGAGAAGGGCAATGGAGCTGGGAATGGCTCTGGAGCACCAGGAGCAGCTGAGGGAGCTGGGGGTGCTCAGCCTGGAGGAAAGGTGGCCCAGGGGGACCTTCTCATGCTCCACAACTTCCTGACAGGAGGGCGCAGCCAGGTGGGGATCAGGCTCTTTTCCCAGGTAACAAGTGAAAAGAAGAAATGGCTTCAAGATGCACCAGGGGAGGTTTAGATTGGACACTAGGAAAGATTTCTCCACTGAAAAGGTGCCCAGGGAAGTGGCAGAGTCACCATCTCTGGAGATGGTCAGAAAACATGAAGAGGTGGCACTTGGGAACAGGGTTTAGTGGTGAACACAGTGGTTCTGGGCTATTGGTTGGACTCAACAATCCTGGAGGTCTTTCCAACCTTAACAATTCTATGATTTTATGAAACACATGGACAGAAAGAAAACAGGACAGACATTGAAGAACATTTACCTAAGGCACAAATAGGATGGCTTTGGAGATCAGTTCTAACTAATTTTGCTTGCATAATTAAAGATGACATCAGTAAGCAGTGAAATGTGACCACACAACTCCCCACTGCACACATTTATTGTGTAACAGAAAGTGCACAGTTTAAAAGCCCACAGAGCACAACTGCTTAAATTTGAATTCAAGGTTTTAAATGCAGAGAAGAAGTTCAGAAGGTCTTTATATCCAAAAGGTAATGTTGACCCAGCAAGGCACCCTGTTCAGTGAATTGAAGAGATATTTCTGGCTCTGAGTATAATAAATATTTGCCTGCTTTCAGGTACAGTCCCAGGATGAGACTTGTAAAATGCATGTTTGCACATATTAAATTCACCCAATTTTTTCAGTAATGTGGACACAAGTAAAAAATCCCAACACTTTGATTTATGCAGATGATTTTATGCATGTTAATACTTCAGTATTTTGGCACATTAGGTCAATCTGCAGGGCCTCCTTTTACTTTCTGACTGACAGCTGTAAAATGGAGGTACAGATGAAATCACAATCACAAAGTGTTTTGGGTTGGAAAGGACCTTTAAAAATCCTCTACTCCACCCCCACTGCAATGGGCAGCAAAAAAAGGTGCCACCTAGTTAACACAAGTTATTCTATCCAACAACTTGGTTAAAACTGCAGAGGGATTTACACACGGGTAGAATTTATACCAAGTGTTTGAAATATGACCAAAACCACAGGATAAACACTAATCCTCAACAACATCACCGTATTCATGGCAAAAACTGGCAGTTTGGATGCAAGTCTTCGGACTGCTTGGAAAGGAATCAAATTCAAGTACCCAGGCAGAAATGTAGTGAGGTCTGAGGTGCCACAGTGCCCTTCCTGACACCCTGAAACATACAGGTGCCCCAGAGTGCTGTGTTACACATGGGGTGCCTCCAAAATGATAATACACATCTACAGGGAGGTAGCTGAGTTAAGACCTACTACTCCAACATCCATCCTAAAGGTTTGCTGAATAGGAGACCTACAAGTAGGGGCCAAGCACAAATGAGAGTGACCAGGACAGGCAGCAGTACAAGGAAAATATATCAAAAGCATCAAGAAAAAGCTGTCTTGAAAAGGAGCTTGTAAACATGTGTGTCAATCTGCTTTTTCCTGCCTAAGAGGAATGAAACAAGTGAGTACTGTTCAAAACACAGTAAACAGTGTTAAGTCATGGTACCCTGAGCTTTGAGACAAGATACAACAAGTTCTAAATAATCTCTGGAACAGAATTGGGATCTTTTACAATACTGCCTCCTAAAATTTGATCATATTCTAGTCTACAAAAGGAATTTAGAAGAATTCAGCTTATAAAGCATCAAGGAATTTCAGTAGTAGCCACTTCGTACCAAGAAATTTTCCTTGATCATGTATAATACAAAGGTGGACACAATAATCTCTTTAAGAAGTCACAAGAGTTGCTGTCACAAATAATGCATTTACTGTATCAAGTGGCTTTTAAAAACCCAAGCATTTCAAAAGATGCTGAAAAGATGCAAGATCTTGCATTTAATAGTTAAGTGTTTGTTCACAACAGCAACAGAAGCCAGACTAATGAAAGAGAAATGACAGAAGTTGTAAAGGGATAAATGCTTCAAACAATGCAGCTTTTTTCCCTTTCATACTGAAAAATTTCCTCTAAAAATCCTTCACTGTCTCACTAATTCAATTGCAGAATGATTAAAACACAGAGTCCACCTCCAGCCACCTGCTGTAGTGAAAAGGGACCAGGCAAACCATTATAGCCAAAACCCACACAGGTGGCTGCTGGGGGAAGACAACCTGAAAATTCATTGTAATCTTTCAGCTGATCATTATGCATTGCTCCTCTGGGTTGTTGGGCAGTTTGTATATGTGTTGGGAGAGGGGAAAGTGGTGTTTTCCTGAGGATTTTCAAGCACAAGACTAATCATTCCTGTGACTTCAGGGATGCTGTGAGGTTTTCTAGCAGGATTAATTGATTTCAGTATAACTGAGGGGGCAGAACCAGGTCTTGCATGTTTCAGGAATCAGCCATAAGAACAGGACCTATTGATTTCAGCTCCATCCTGGAGAGGGCAGTAGGATAAAACCTCTCCTGACACTTGCAGAAGGAAACATCTCAAGCAGCCAGCACCCTTAAAGGGAATATCCTAGCTGCAGTGAATTAGTATGCTGAGCTGGGAGCAGGCTGTCTGAATTAACATTTCCAATTATGCTGAACATCCCAGAATGAGACCAGCTGTGTCCTACCACAATGACAGAAAAGATCAATACGATTTCTTCAACCTTCAGTCTGCTTTCTTTGCTTCAGCTCCCAACTCGAGGGAAGGGATTACAGCTTGCTGTGTGTCATGCTTAAGGCCATGTGCTCCCCAAATACTTTTAGACCTACCACAACTGGAAAACAAAACAGGGACAGTGGAGTTTGAGGACCCACCCTGAGCTGTGAAATTGCTGCTCTGCCTTCCTCACTTTCTTCATCAAGCTCATCATCACTCCATTCCCAGCCACCATCTTCGGTCTTATGAAGACGCCCACTGGAGCCTGGGACTCTCCGGACCTGCTCAGCACAAGGACACAGAACTTACATCTCAAGCAGTTTCTACAGTTAATTTTAGAAGAAATAGCACCAGAACATCTTCAGATTCCATCACCTGCCATGGTGTCTGATTATTTTACTGAAATGAATAACTCTACCTAGAAAAAGCTGTACTGCAGTAGTTATCATGAAAAAATGTGAATACAAGCACAAAAAATAGTACAGCGGTAACAGCAAGAGCCCAAGAGGTTTTCTGTACCTTTTTGGATCTTTCAGTGATTGTTGGTGCTCTCTGCAACATCTTCTCTTGTAAAAACTCTTTATTCTGCAAAGAAAAAAAATACCAAACACAGGCATTGCTGAAAATGTCCTTTGATGCCTTCATTGTCTCTGATAATGTAACTGTTAAGCTGTTCCTAGCAGAAAGTGGTTTACATGTTTCATCCCTATTCCCCCAAGGATATTAACCACTCCCCTACTTTGGGCTGCAGTATATGATGCTTCATACTAAATATCTTTTCAGTTAACAGTGGCACTCTCCTTATGCAAAGTGACATGGAATTAACAACTGAGGAGCTGGATATTATTCTGATTTATTAGGAAATATACATATTATACTGCAGTATCTGGTATCCTGCTGAGGCATTTGGCATTCTTCCACTTACAGATACTACATCACCTGGATCCAACCCCTTTGCTTTATCTTACTCCTAAATTTATGCCTGTCCAACTGTCAAAGGCAAACCTCAGATGTCAGACAGGTTGGGATGCAGGAATCCCTCTGTGCTGGAGTAAACAGAAATTGGGACAGCAAGATGTAAAGTGGCTGAAAAAACATCCAGCATTTACATTTATAGAGGAAGTAAATGCAGTGATCACAACAGACTGAAAATTGGGGAACTGCTGTGATGCTCTATTGTGTTTAATTTCCTCTTCAGCAAGCTGCTCCAGACTGGCCAATGTGGGCTCCTGAGAATACAATTTTCTCTGAACTGTGGGGCCAAACTTGTGGCAGTAGGGGAAGCAGGGCAGTCCAGGCTGGCACCCTGGCATTTGGCTGGGTATTCCACACCACACCAGTGCAATTGGAAAGCTCTGCTGTCCATGCCCACGCAGAGCTCCCAGAACTCCCCCAGGATGGAGAGTCTCAAGGAACACTCTGTCATTCCTGATAAGTGGCTCCCAGCATTATCAAACCATACTTTTACATAACCTAGATGGTATTTAAATATATGACTCAATATAGATGTGTAGAAGCTGCACTCTTCAGCCCTCAAGTTCCAGCTGTCAGTTTGGCAGTGGCTGATGTGTGACAGTAATTTAACCCCAAGTGTGAACTGACACACGTTTACACTTCAGATGCCGGGTTAAGCATTGCCTCGTTTACAATAATGTTAATTTTCTATCACCACCCATGCTAATATGTCTCCAGCAGCTTAATGAAAGCATGAAGGAGATTTAACACACAATGAAGTGTAACATCAACCAGAACTCGCAGAACCAAATGGAGAAAGGTCAGCAATGTGTAAACCATCTTGTCACTTTGGACACCAACATATGTGCATCCAGCATACACATGCAGACTGATCAGCTGCCTAAAATCCCACTATGAACAGTGGAACTCTGTTAACACTGTCAAGAGCCCAGACATCAATTAAACTTGCCCTAAAGCAAATTTCTGCATTTCATCAACTGGATCACCCTCTAGACTTCCCTGGTTCATAGAATTATCAAATCACACAATACCCTGAGTCAGAAGGGACCCACAAGGATCAAGTCCAACTCCTGGCCCTGCACAGGACACCCCAACAATCCCACCTGAGAGTGTTGTCTAAATGCTCCTGGAGCTCTGGCAGCCTTGAGGCCATGACCATTTCCTGGGGAGCCTGTTCAGTGCCCCACCACTCTCTGGGGGAAGAACCTTTCCCTAATATCCAAACTAAACATCCCCTGACACAGCTTCAGGCCATTCCCTTGGTTCCTGTCACCGGTCACCAAAGAGATCAGCACTTGCCCCTGTGCTTCTCCTCATGAAGAGGAGTGCAACTCCCCCTGGGTTGCAGCTGTTAACATTCCTGCCAGCTTTGATAGGGCATCCAGCTCCTGTACAGATACCTGGTGTGGCCAATTCCTTTTAAGTATCTTAATCTGGAAGTTGAAAACTACTCTGATTCATCGGTGATGCTGCTGTGCTATGCCAAGTACACAGTCTCTTTTTCACAGTTTAATCTGTACTCTGCTACAAATCCTGTGCACTTTGATCACAAAAAAAGTAAGCAAACAGAATACATTCCCCATGCCCGTGGAAATGCAAATCCTGCCCTGGGTTACTGCTGTCTGTCTCCTGCACTAAGACCTTGCACGTTGCATATGCACTGATCTCCAGGCAGTAATTACATAATGCTTGCTGGCAGTTCACTCCAAGGCTAGAAATGGGAGTTTCCCACTGTTTTGTATCACAGGATCTTCACTTGCCATAAGGCAACACAGGGTGAAATACCTTTAGGTAGCTCTTGCACAGTGGGCCTCATTCAATGCCTTGCACACAGATTAATTATAGAGTTTACTAAAATCTAAGTTACACTCGCTGCAGCAGAGACCTTTATGGTTGGACAGGCAGCCAGAATGGCACCATTACAAAGGAAGAACAAACCCAAGAAGCACTGAAAGACATTTAAATGCATAAGAATTCCTAGATAATTGCTGTTAACAACAGCATACACAGGAGATACAGAAGGGGGATTTTCTTCTGCGCCTTCACAATGACCCATTCAACTCAGCTCTGCTGGCTCCAAGTGAAAGAGCCCACACTCCTGCCAGTAAAGCTGTCACCCACACCTATCATGCTTCTGAAAAGTCCTTTCCACAGCCTCTGCACAAATCAGTTCAGGAAGTGTTTTCTTACCTTTGCTTTTGTGAAAAATTTGTGTCTTAGGAGTTCTGCTGCTGTTGGTCTGTCAATAAAAACAGATGTAGAAAAGACAATTATAAATGCTCCCTTTCAACCCAACGGTCTTCCAGGCTGCTGCAGCTTGTTGGCATCTTGTGAGGGCATCAGCTTCTCCTGTATAATTCCCCTAAAATCAATGTATTCCAAGTAAATTTTACACCAGCAATCTTTTAAATTACTCAGTGTATTCTGAACAAGGCCTATTCTGTTCAAAAGCAATTAATAGCTTGGGACTGGTGGGGAGAATTTGCTCCCATTTTGATACTGAACTTGAGACTCTTAGATAACAACAGGATCACAGAAAAAATTGCTTAAAATGGGAATCACAGAATCATCACTGGAGTGCAGTACTCACCCTCAGTTATTTCAGAGATATGTGACTAAATGTGTGTAATTAGTTCTGTTAAACACAAGTGGGATGATCAATCTTGGTCTAAAGAACATGAACAAGTATCAACTATTTCCTCTTTAGGTCAGACTTCAGAATAAATACTGGGGATACATCCCTTGGTCAGTTTAAGAAGAATTTGCTGAAGACTCAAGCTTACATAAGAAAATAGCAGCTTACAGCATTTTCCACACTGCAAACAGTGCTTAAATAGTAACAGTTTAATCGGTGACTTGCAAAGGCCATTCATCACCGGGTTTATTTCATCACAGACTACTCCAGCAAAAGGCATCCACCTTAGAGCAAGGGAGCCCCTAAAACAATGAAAAAGCAATTGGACTGAATTCTCTTCCCATGCAATATGCCAGCCTCCTGCTTCCAGAGTCAGGATGCTGTCAGTGGCTGTCAGAAGTGCTTGAGGAGAGAGAAGGGGTGTGCCACAATTCAGTGATTATGTATAATCTGATCAGGACACATCCTGACCTGTAAGGATAGCATACGCTTTAGAAAGGTGAAAAAATGTCATGCTGGGGAAAAAAACCCAGCTATCAACTTTTATCAAACACTCTACTGGATTCATTAAGCATTTCAAGTGTAATGCTTGTTAGAAGAGAGACTCATTGCACAGTGCGTGAGAAGCCTGTGTTCCTGGATCTGACACAAGAGGGAACTGAAAAATGTCTTCATTATTATTATTTTATGAAAGCATTTTTTCCTTTCCAGAATTAAGTCTGCTTACTGAGGAGGAAAAAAAAACCCCAAAACCTAAGAGGTATTAAAACATGGCACAGCACACACACCATCCCCTTGGTAATTTCCTACGTCGCTGAGTAGTCAAGATACTGTTCAAGGAAGGCTGAAAGTGTCATCAGGTCACTTAAGCAATCTGTATTGATGAAAACATGTTGGTAAAATTTGCCAGTGTTTTTCCTGATTTCCCATCCAAACCAAATATTACATATAATTAAACAAGTCAAAACTACACTGAAAGCCTTCTCTGCACTGGCAAGTTTTAAAAAGTTTATTTATGTAGTTTTGCAAGTAAACACAGATTACCCGACCTGCAATTTCTGATTTGTAAACACAAAGCAGTTTTGACTGGGAACACAGCATGAACTGAAGTCACCTGCTGGAGGTGACCAAGGGAGAATGGCCCTACCCAGGCAGTGGACTGGGATGCACTCTCATTAACCCAAATGGAAAATGTGGCCTGGCCAGGCACAGTGCCGGACATTTACCCATAAAAATAAGGACAGCCAAGAGAAATTGTTGCCACACAGTAAGATTGCTGTGTTCCTTGTGACTGAAAGGTTGGAGGGGCAGAGAGAATACCAACTTCAAAAAACAGGGAACATAATGATGTTTGTGAGTTTGGGGGCTTTTTTGTTTGCTTGTTTGTTTTAATTTAATTTACTGTGATCCATTCTTACCTTTTTTCAGGGTCTTTTTGTAGGCACGATGAAATCATCTTCCTAAATGATTTCCCATATTTCTTCAGCATCTCCTTATCTTGCACACCAGTTTCCAAAGAGGGAGGATCGTTTTGTAGTGTCAGCATTAAAACCTGAAATAATTATTGCTATTGGCAATGAGATTTTCCTTGGGCTTTGTCAGAGACAGATCCTGGGGAAAATGTATTTTAGACAAGCACTTTCATCAAGCATCTGAGTCAAGAAGGTTGGTTAACAATGAAGACCCACAATTTAAGTTACTGCTTTCCATCCCATCTCTTGGCCAACACTGCAGTCTATGGGCCAAACAAAAGGCTGGATTTCAGGTCCTTTTTGTGGGATTAAAAGTGCAAGCAGAGCAGAACTTCTACAAGTTTTCCTCATTTGAGATGAGCAGTTGTTCAAGGCTTTTGATTCAGTGTACCTCCCTGAGGTATTTCTTAGCTAGGAATCAAATTAAAGACAGAGGGGCAACATAAAAAAATACATGAGTTCACTTCCATGTACGAATGTGACAGCAGATGAGGACATTCCTCACATAAGCACTCATCACGTCAAACTGGTTCTTTCCCTCACATCACTTCAATATTCTGAAGGAAAGGAAGAAAATTATTCATTTCCATTTCCACTTGTCACCTACATACAGATGAATATCTATTTTTAGGAAAGGAAACAGCACATAGCACATTTAAATAGCTTTCAACAGCTATATTGCTTAGGGCAGCAAAAGCCCATCAATCGAGCTGAAATTATACAGCTCATGACAGAATTCCCTGCTTTCTTCCCCACTCCTTGAAGGGTCACTTAATGCATGAGTAATTTTGCTGCATAACAAAATTAATCTGCAGTGCAATACAATTACATTCAATAAATGAAATAGAGAAGTCTTCTTGCAGGCTGCATGACTGGAAGCCAAACCTCACAGAACTGGGGACTCAGTTCTAGCCAGCATATGACAGCACTAAATATGTGCTGTTGATACTGAATAGGTGATTCAAAGCTTCATTCTGTGCATTCAAACCACAATAAACAGAAGTACAACTTGCAGAAGCTGTTCCAAAATGCTACCAATAATCAGAGCCCAGATGGAAATATCAGTGAAACCAGCAGCACCTAAATCAGCAGCACTTTCCCCTGAACTGCTCTTTGCTCTGCCACAGCCACTGATATTGTAGGAAATTTAATGGCACTTCTGAACTACTCAGCCTCTCAATAGTCTCTGCATGTAGATGACAATTCTTCAAAGTAATTCTGTTCTGGAAGAGTTAAACCTGGGCAAAGTTCATCCTTTTGGCATGGATGTGTCTGTTCTCAGCTAGGAGTAGCTGGATTTCCAAATGCCATTGTAATGCACTCAGGCCCTGAAGAAGTGACACTCAGCTCCCACTCCCTGATGTGTAAAATAACATATCTTTCATTTCAACCTTAATAAACTACTACTGTTGGCATACCACAGTTTCACACTGATGTGGCACTTTGAACTGGATCAGTGATTGACAGGACTGTCAATGTTAAACAAAATTAAACATTCTTTTGGATAACTGGTAACACGAGAGGTATCAAGAGAATGTCTGAGAGGCATTAAGAAGGATTATCAGTGTAGGAGAAAGAATGGCTAGCCAAGTGTCACTGGGTGACCATAAGGCATTCTGGATCATTATTTATAACCCATATTTATTTAAAAACATCTGCTGACTTCAGAGGTTTAAAACACATAGCACTTAAGAATGGTGAGACTCATGTTCTAAATAAAAACTGCAGTTTCAGATAATGCTGATGAAGTGGCATATTTTTAAAAGGTGACTCAAGATACATCCAAGAACATCATGATCCACAAGTGCAGGTTAAAAGAACAAACTCTTCCATGCAATGTGCTAAGTTGAGAGGACAAACTCTTCTCTGTGCAACATGCTAGCCAAATTCTTGGAAACACCCACAGAACACTGATCCTTTATCTTCCACAAATATCTGGAGATCTGCTCACCTTCATTGGTGGGTATTTATGGTAAGGAGCTGCTCCCGTGGCCAGTTCAATAGCAGTGATCCCAAAGCTCCAGATGTCTGCCTTGAAATCATATCCTCTGACCTGAAAAACATTAGAGGATGTTATCACATGCATCTTGCTGTCCTACACTACCATCCATTTCACACACACTTTCCCCACAAATTTGGGAAGACCAGCACTATAGAGATGGAAACAACACTCTCTCCCTTCCCTCCTCCCAGCTCCTCATACCTTCAAGGAGGTGTTTTAGAAGCCACAGTCTGGTGAAAATCATAGCTGTGCACTGTACAACCAGGACTGCTCTGCCAGAAACTCCACTGCAGAACATACAGGGGCACTGGGCTAACCCAGGCTCTGACTTCTACACACAGACACAGAGAGTCATTACACTGTGTAATAAAACTCTCAGAGTTAATAGATGGACTGCTACCCCTAGGGACACCCGCCTCACTACACTTTTAGTCAACCACTTAATCAACCTGACTGCAAATATGCTCCATCCTGGAACTTCACAACACACCAGCCCAGTAAAAGCCCCTCATTCCTGCCTGCAGACTAATGTTTCCCTCCATTAATTAACAGTAGCTTCTGCACATGACATTAAACACAGGCTTGTTCAGGAAAATTTATAGCATTTACTTCCCCTCTTGCACAGGAAAAAATATTTCATATGCCAAAGCGGTTACTTCCTCATTATCATTAGGTAATATTTTGGCACTTGCTTTCTCCGCTGCAGGGGAGAGACATTATGTACTAACTTCAAGAGCAGCTCCAAAAATCAAAGCATTTTGGTTGCTTAGGATGGTTTGTGTTTCTTCTCACTACACTATGGAAAAATGAAAATAGAATCAGAGCAGAGCTAACAGGGGTACTGTGCTCAGCTAACCTAACCAGCTTCAAAAAGACACTCCTTGCGATGCAGCCAAAAAGCATTCCCCAAGCTACCTTAAAGATGATCTTGAATCTTGGCAAACTAAAAAAAACCCCTCCTGCCCTATTTGTAATGTAATACTAGAGTTGGACTGAAACTTGCTATAGAGACAGGAATTTATATCTTGCACAGATTTCTTCTACCCTGTAAGCAAAACTTTCATGCGCCCTAAAAGTCTGAAATGTTTCTTGAAGTGCCTCAGTTAATGGATGCCATGACTTTCAACAGATTTCAAGTCAGTTAAATAAACAAGCACAGATATCTAGTAACATTTAAAAGAGCACAGGACAAAAAGAAATACACTGTAGGGTAGTTTTTTGACTTCTCACACTGTTTTTAGGTTTTGAGAATAACTTTTGGGCATTTCTTAGCTCCATCTTTCAGTTATTCTTGCAACACACCAATACATTGTACAACTCTCCATTTCCTGACAAGATTTCAACTGTTCAGTGCAAGGGCTTTTTTCATTGTTTCACATAATCCTGCTTGCAAGTGAAAGCTATAAAGCTCAAAACTGTCTGCAGCAGTTCATCTTGACATCTGTCCAATACATTAGTCACCACCCTGCAGTTAGGTTATATCAACAACATTCATTTTTCTCATCAACTTCTTTTTTTTGCCATAAATCCATCAAGTGACCATACATTAAAGGACAATGTTGAGCAATCAAATATTAACATTCTGAAGGAATTTAATGGTGCTGAAGTAAATCAGATGGAATTGGGTCAATAATAGCTACATGTGAAAGCCAACCTAGAGCAAGCCTTCTGTCCCTCTTCCCAGCTATATCCAGTGGATCAGAGTGACACCTGCTGGAAGGCATCAAGATCAGCTAATAGACACTGAAGGATTTCACATCAGCATCATCAGCATCTCAAATACTGCTTGAACATGATATTTGCAACTGCTAGATGTGCACAGCCTTGGTGGAGATACTGCACTCCGTAAAAAACTTACCTGCTTTGGAAACTCATCTGTGAGGAACCACCCCTCACTTTGGCACTGAAACTTTTATTTCCCATTTTTAGCTCCCTCCTTAAGGTATTTTTTCCCTTTTGTCCTGAGGATTGCAGCTGCAAAGAGCCTGGAGCAGCACCATTAGGTCCTGGCCAGGCTGCTGAGCCCTGAGCACGACACACAGGACCGAAAAGCAAGCGACAGCTCCGATTTAGGTTCAGAAATACCAAACGCTCTGTTTTTATTTATTTTAACTCAGCGTTAAATAAAAAAATCCAGAAGAATATGACAGCAAAGCAGTTCAGAACCAAGTTTGCAAAACAACCCTGACTTGGGAAGTGTGGCTTTATTTTGCCCTGTCAGACCTGCACTCTGAGGAGGCTGCAGCAGTGCTGGAATGCACCGGCCCCTCGGTGCCACCATGGGGAGCCACTGAAAAGGCCAAACATTGAACAAGCCTTTCATCAATAATATATTTAAGCTACTCCAAAATGATCTCCATTCCTCAGGGAGTTTCAGATATTGGAAAAAAAGGCACTTCAATGCATTTGTGTGTAGCTTCATTTGATTTTAGATACAGATATACATGGGGGTCTTATTCAAGATCCTCCCAATCTTCAAAATAGTATGTTGGGAACAAAAACAAGGAGAAATGTATCAAGGTGGATTTATTTTTATAAAACAAATTCTTAAATATTTTTGTTTAAAAAAATTTGGAAAGAAAAATGGAAACCCATTTATAGCCCCTTATATTTCTCTTTAGCACACCTGTCAGAAACCCAGGCCTCTGTCAAACTGATTTTAAGGGGATGAGGGATAATTTTCAGAATGTTCATGGCAATGAACATCAGTGCCATCGACAGCTACTGCAAATGCCTTGGTAAGACTGTGGTGTAATTTTCTCAGTGAATCTTGCTCAGAAATGGGCAGCAATTTTACATTAAACAGTTTCCAGGTGTGCTTCATCAGAAGTAACTCAGACAAAGCTTAGTCTAGAAGCAGTGGAGGACAAAAGGTGACATTTCTCCATGCAAGGGAAAGAAGTATGACATCTTTTACTGAGCCAAAAGAGCAGAGGAAGAAGGGAGAGATGCAAAAATTCCTCAGCATTTAAATACTCACAAGAGAAGTTAAAAACCTGAAGTCAAATTCACATTATTATACTGAATGAACTCCCCACTCTGACATGTCACAACTACCTCCCTCAAATTCTTATGTTTCAGATGCAGAAGAGCAGTTACTGAGCTGTGTATGTGCATATTTACCACGTGTGAAACTATTTATATTCTACCTCACATTCATGCAAAAGGGAGGGGCAGGTTTATCTTCTTTATGCAACAACTGAGCTGTCTCATCCTCACCTTAGGCAGGAGCCTGAAGAGAAGCAACTGGAGCAAAAATCTACTGAACACTTAACATTCCCCAGTACGAGTCTGGCTGCAATACACAAGTCAAAGAAAATCCTGTGGTTTCAAGGAAACCCTTCAGGATGGCAAATTATCATCTTAGTTAGAAATAAATATAGTCATCGCTGATAACAGGGAATTCCAGGTGCAGATCAGCTCACTGGACAGATCAGCTCATCAGGACACTGGGAAAAACAATTCACCTGTTCCATAACTTCTGGTGCCATCCAGCAAGGTGTGCCCACAAAGGTTTTCCTGACTTTATTCCTGGTAATGTCACCACCAGTGGCCAGGAACGCACTAACACCAAAGTCTGAAAATAAAACAAAAGCAGAATTTATTAAGAACACATCCTGAGCAAACTGAAGGGCTGTCCCTTCTTTCCCCTCATATTCCCAGCCACCTATTAAGTGCCAGACCATGCAGCCACGCATGAGGGGTTTCCTAATAAAGGAGGAATGATCAACAGTTAGCTAAGAGTGCTGGTACATGAACTGCCATTCAGCAGTTCGCCATTCAATTCCTGGGGACAGCAGAGCTTTCAGCCCTGGATGGCAGAGAGGAAAATTCCACTTTCCATTACAGCCCACTGGTCACATTAGAGCCTGCTCACACTCCCCCAGCAGCTCTGCTGCTGTACAAACCTGCCCTGCCAGTCAGAGCTGTATTTACATTTGCATACACACATAACTCTATTGACTCTCAAGCAGCATCCTGTGACATCTGCAGCAATCAAGCTGGGTGCAGAAAAAGTCCCTTGAAAACATTTAACTGTCCTAACTGAGGTATCAGCCCCTTATTCCAAATTTTTTATTACCACAATATGCTTTATTTGATAATCCTCCATGGCTGAAATGCTGAGTGCTTTAACAGGACCTCAGACTGCTTTCTGATGATACTGAACATGCCACAAACCAGCCCAAGCATCCCAGGAAAGCCTCACAGTGATTCACACCCTGCACAGCATCACCCCACCTAAAACACCTTTCATAAACCAGGATGCTCATGGATGCCCTTTGCACTCACTGGTAACTGCATTTCTTAGAACAAGTCACTCTTTTATGTGAAAACTATGCTGTAACCTCATGTTTTATGCAATTAAGAATGGCATGGAAAAGAGAATCTGTAACCAGCAGCAGCATACAGGGATAGAAATGGGATAAAGTATGTTTGTTCAGAGAGGAGCATTACAAAAGATCTCACAACCAAGTCATTCAAGAGAGGATGGCACTTTGTCTGGAGGACAAAAAAAAAAAAAATCAAGTGACAGGGAAACTATTAACACAGAACTGTAAGTATTTCTGCCCAATCTGCTCCAAACAACACTATTTATATATTGCTGAATTACAGCAATGGGCCTATAAGTCAGTATATAACTCAATTCCCCATAACTTTATCCACACACACACTTTTTTTTTTAAACACAGTACAAGCAATCAAAATCTCAAATGCCATTTTTGAGATTGATGACAGACTTGGAGGGCAAATCTCTGAAACTCCAGGGCTATTTAACATAAAACCAGAACGTTATTGACCGCAACTGGTTTGAAAAGTCTTGAAACTGCTGACAATGCAAAATGTAAAAGCCTTTGCCTTTGTGGCCAGAGGAGCCAGAGTTACTCCATGGCTTAAGGATGTTAAATTGAAGAATTAACTGCAACATAAGATCCCTCCTTACAATTTGTAGATCATGGTATCCATTTAAGGACTGTCCCAAGTTCCCTCTGCATCACACCAGTAGTGCAATGAGTCACTTCTCATTAGAATTTCAATATTTGAGAAACACCTCTGAAGTTATCACTCAGAAGATGCTGAAAGCTTCTTCAGCTCACTTCAGTTAGAGACTTCCAGGACAGCAACTTAGTGCTCACTGAAATACTAGACATGGGTAACTGCAAGGTGACATTAAAGAAAGTTGCATAGAAATCAAAGGGCTAAAACCAGCACTAACAAAAGCCTATCATTAGGATTCAGCTCTTCCAGATGTGCTGTCCTGTTCTTTTCCTATTCCCAAAGGAATCTTGGTTTCCTGCTATGCTTGAAGTTTTAGCACACCTAGATGGATCACTGTCCCCACCAGTACTACAATCTGAATCTTCTGGAAATCCACTTTTTGCCAGAGTGATTTTTGCTCTCAGATCCTCCATGTGAGTATCCACCATTTTTGCTTTTCTCAGAAACTGCAAGAGCTCCCTAAAAGATTGAGAATAAAGTTGCCTTTCACTGCTCATTACAGGAAGTCTCCCAAGATCTATTGTTCTAAACACAAGAGCAATTAGAAGTTCTTTTAAGTAAGATAATATTAACAGAAACTTGTCCAAGTGCCATCAGCATTTTATTGTGATGTGCTGTATTTGAACTTGCACATATTATCTTACCTCAAGTTTCCATGCAGTCATTTTGAGGGGAAAGGAAATGCCATTCAAAGCAAAAGCATTCCAGCAGTAAAAACACAAGTCCTTCACACAGTATTCACCACATCTTACATCAAACATGGGTTTATAAATTCCAGATGGAAATCCAGTCTCTACATCTGCCATCTGAAGAAAGCTTAAATGGAATTAAAGTTTATTCCATTACATGGTTGATTTATTTAATGTTTTCCCAATTAATTTCCCTCATTTCCAGTGGGCTAAAACAGGCTCAAACAGCCTGTGCTAGTCCCCTGTAAGGAATGACTTTGGAGCATCTTCTCAAATGTCATCTTACTAACTTTATCCAAGCCCCAGCTATCCGGATAAGAATGTGCCTGCTCTCAGGAAATATCTGCAAAGCAGTAAAGCACAACCCCAACCACAAGTTTGGGTTCAATTCCTACTTCTGAGCAGTTGGGACCATCTGCACCTCAGTCCCTCTGCCCTCAGAAAGGTTAAAACAGAACTAGGTTATTGCAAATGAATTGAACTCTAGAAAATGGGAAAATCCATGAAATTCAGAATAGCTCTGAAGTGTTTACACATTTGTACTCTTCCTTGGCAGCTTGTAGTTTATATTGGCTCACTATGGTGATAACTGGAAAGGACTGAATCACCAGAGATAGGGAGGAATTGGAAACGGTTGGACCTGGCTTGCAATACCAGTAACCACCACTGCTGGGGATCCACGACTGTCAGATATCTGAAAGGAGCCCAAAGTCTGCAGACTTCCAGCAATCTGATAGCAAATAACAGTCTCCAGGATGTCTGGATGGAAGTGATAGATTTTTTTTTTCCATTTTTCTGAAGCAACATAGAAAAGATTAATCTGTTGGAGCTGTTTCAGTCGTTTAAACCAAAGATTGCTCAAAAAAAAAACCAACCCATAAAGATGTGTATCTCCAGACTCTCATATCACAGCAAAACCAATCCAGGATGGGAATGTCAATTCTGCTGATGCAGACTCTGCACAAAATACGGCCAATTTTGTCTCTTCCAGCAGAAACACGTGTTGCAAACCACACACCCTACAGGACACCCTACAGTGGCATTGAAGTTGCAGAGTAGTGTTTGAAACAACAAGGCATGAGGCAACAATTCCTGGTACTAAGGCATCCAAATTGTCAAACTTAAAAACTACTCTGGCCACTCAGGAAATGTAGAAGCTGAAAAGGAAGACCCAGTAGAAACAACTCAGCAACACATGAAAGCTGTGGCTGGACCACATCACAACAGGGACCACTGCAGGTGTGTCTCTCAGGAAGATACATTTTCACCACATTCTAGATTGTTTTATCCAATTCCAGAAGTCAGCTGTTAAAAATCAGCTCTCTCTGGCCCTCCATATTGTAACATTACCTTAATCCTAAAAAGCCCAAGTACCTGCTACTGCATGCAGCTACTACAAGGTACATAGAAGGGAAAGAAAGGAAGAATGTGCACTAAGAGCCAGGACCAAAACCTGCTGATATCAGAAGGGCTCCTACAGAGTTTGGTGTGCTTGAATCAGACCCTAAAGCAGTTTGCAACTTCAACAAGGGCAGAAAAACAAAATAATTCAATCTTGACTTCAAAATCACTTCGAGTTGTCTTTAAACAAAAAGCATTTCAGAAGACACCACTAGGTGTTTTTTTCACTGGTCAACTTCCTTCTTGTTCAGTTGTTCACCATCAGAAAATATCTGCAGTTGTACTTAGTGCTTTCCTGCAAACCCTAAAGCTTTTAGAGGACTGAAGATGAATGAACCTGGCAGCAAGAAGAGGAAGGCAGTGATAAATAGCAATTTTGTGCTGAGAACGCAGCAGGTGGTAGGACATCAGATAAAAGGAAGATTAGTGGAGAACAAGAATCAAAGGCTTCTTTCCTTTTAAAGTCTGGATGGATGCACAGTGGTATTGGATCTGTAAATGCACACTTTTCCTCCTACTTCACAAAGTAACTCCAGGATGACAAAGCCCAGGCTGGGTGACGCCACCCACTGCCCTCGGAGACGTTCACAAGTGGTTTCAACAATCAAACAGTGCAACATCTCTTCAGGAAACACAGACAGTACAAGTGACACAAAGAAAAAGGTATTTCACAACTCGCTGCTGCAGGAGAGGCCCTGAAAGTCTCCAACAATCATAGAGAAAAATACTTTTGGCCCTTTTTTCTGAAAGGGAGAAGAGGCTCCAAAGTGTTCATGATACAACACAAGGCTCTTCGAGTGAGCCCTGCAATCAACACTCCCCTCCCAAGTTAGATTTGTGCCTTGCCCCTTGTTCAGGCAATTTAATCTGCCAAAGTTAGAGTTTCCTAAGGGAAAGTGGGGAATGACACTGCCTGCATCATAGCTCGATGTTTATGTAGAGCGCTATTTTAGTGCAATGAATTAAGAGCAGTCAGGAACACAGCGAACCAGTGACAAGCTGGCATGGATTTGTGGAAAGTTACACAAATTCAGTTACACAAGTTTTGCCTGGCCTTAACTATCCCCGTTTTATAAATAGATAAAGAGAGAAGGGTTAGGCAAATTGCCCAGGATCAATTAGCAAGTCCTGAACGACTTAGTGAAATCTCAATCTACTTCAAGTGCTTGGCAACACGGCCTGCCCGGCCACGGCTGACACTGCGGGCACCTCCAGGGAGTGCGCGTCGAGAATTTTCTGGTTTTAAATCCTGAAAAGATCGTGTTATTGTATCCACAACCAAAAAATCCACACGTGGAGGGATGTGCACCTCTCAGCCTTCAGCAGACACTTGTATCACCACATTCAATCTCAGAGGAGTGGGTGACAGCATCATTTAATATCCCAGTGGATAAAATGAGGAGAAAAAAAAAGACGTAGTCTGCATTCAGTCTCAGTAGCATGCTCACATCATGCCATGGCTGGAGAGTGGCTAATACTGAGCAAGTCTCATGCACCCTGGGAGAGTTTCTCCTCAACCTCTCCCATCCCTTCCCAGTCTATCAAGATGTTCACTTCATTTCACAGCAATTTATAGGTCCTGCATAATTAAATAAACTGACAAATGCAAAGGCTTGCTTGGCCATCTCCTGGTTTATGCATCAATACTGGTGCCGATGCAGTTTTATGTTGACAGAGTGTTTTTATCCGTGCACTTTTAGACTCCAGGGAGCCAATAAATGCCAGGGCAAAGAGGTTTTATGCTCTGATTAAAAGAAATGAAGTAATTGCCATGGAGAAGCTGGGACACAAAAGAAGGTGGCTATCTCCATTTATATTGCGACCACTGTCAGCACAGCCCAGAACAATGGTATCTGGGAAGGAGCCCTGCTCTCTCCAGAAGACAGATTAATCCAGTGTGAAGGAGAACACTTCCAACTGAGAAAGTGACACTCTGAATTGTAACAGGCTCCGAAAACTTGGTGCCAAGCCACAAGCCCAAGCCAGTGCCCTTGGGGAAAAAAAGACAAATGTTAAGATAGAAGTAAACTACCTCCCTTTGGGTCTCGCTGGTCAGCTGGATCTCTTAAAGGCAATTTTCTCCTTGGTTCAGTGGATGCTCTTTTTGAAAGCCAAAGGATCGACACAGTTAAAAATAGTAATGAGTAAAAATAAGACTTGGGGTGGAGTTTCAAGCTGGGAATTTGTGCAAGCCATTAGAGGAATTTTTAGAATTCCCACTTCCAGCAGATGCTCCCAAGCTCACAGATCTTTCCATCTCTTTACCTGCAGCCACCTCAATTCACAGTGCTCCCACAGTAGCTTTCCCCATATGCACAAACACCAATTCAGGGTTACAAACAGAACCTGAAAAATGTCTGATGCACTTTCATCAAGTTGCTTTTTCTGTTCAGCCTTAACAGAATTGCACAGCCCAAAATTCACAAAAGAGGCTTTAATTTTCACTGGTTAGAACTGTGTAATACTGCAGTCAAACTACTGCCATGAATTCCACACAGTGAAAGTTTCAAGTAATTAAATTCACAGACACGTTGTGGAGATACAGTCCTGCCGTGAGGTTTCCACCACTCAAATCTCAAATGCACCGTTGCTTTTTTCCCCTCAAAGGATTTCCAGATTGAGATGTACATTCCTCATTTACATTTGAGAATTACATTTCATCTGGGACAAGGAACAGGAATTGTGTCAAGCAGTAGGAAATGCACAGGAACACAAGGTCACAAAAGCCAAAGATTGAATAAGACCTTCTTAACAACTGTTCACAGGCAGTTTGGATAGAGGAGTGGCAGAAAGGAAGGAGTCATTATAAAAGAATGGAAGTCTTTCTTCCCTGCTACATGATTTAAATTTTTCATGTATACCAAACCAGCTCCTTGGAGGGAGGTGCCCCATTCACTCCAACCCTCAGGCTACATTCCACAGCTGATCAATCTTTTGTTTTTTATCTCGTGGTGTGAAACTTAAGAGCGTTTGTTTCATGGGAACGAAGTGATGTCATCCAGCTCATAACTGAGGCACTCAACAATCAACAGAATTATTCATAATATGCATTAATATTATTGTCAAAGGCAAGTGCTTTGATCTCACTGAAACAAATCTCATTTTATTGGGATTGGTTTGCTTCCAGCATTTTTTCCTCCTCAAAAAATTCCCCAGAAATTCTGCTACTTCATCCTGGGTCAGGAGGCAAGGAAGCTTAAGTGTCAGAAATTCCCACAGAAACAAAATCTCATGTTATGACCAGGTCAGGCTCTTCTCTATTATTCATTCATTTATTTTCATTTCTTTCAAGTCATCAGCTGCCTCCACAGAAACTAAAGTGCTTCCTGCCACTGCAGTGAACCCTCTGACCTTGGTTTAGTGGCCCTGCTGTGGCTGATGAAAGGTGGCAGGGTTGGTCCTTCTGCATGTTCAAAGAAAGAATTTGGAAAGAGGGAACTGTGCACATCTCGCAGTGCTGCTTTCGCAGGACATGCAGAGAGATGAATTTCATCATTTAAGTGTTGCACATATAAACCACGAGTAGTTCAGTCTAGGGAACATGTACAACCACAGACAAAATAAATCCTCTGAAATGCACAGAGCTAGACCAGTCAACCTTAAATCTATTTATCGACTAAAAATTGCTCAGCAGAAAAAATACATGAACTGGTACCTACTGCCAGTGAGCCTTAATACAAAAAAGCCAAGCCCTGACAGCCTTGTGGAAGAGAAACTCAAGCAGCTCTCTCTAGGCTGGCAGAAACACTCAGAGTTCCAGCTTTTTGCAGCCTCTCCCAAAACAGCATCAAAAGCTCCATGAAGTTACAAATCCAATGTGTTATATCTTGGTCCCGTTATGGAAAAAACTGTAGGACTTCACTGTATAATGTTTGCTCCTTTGAGCATTTTAGAAGCCACTCCCTACCTTCCATCAGCTGCCACATAACTGAATTATTTACACCTCATTAGAAATATTACAGCAGGTATTAAGGGCACCAGGAGACTTACAAAAGAAAAAAAAGATACTTCAGGTTTTAAACAGAAATAGGTGTCATGTCCTGAAAAAGGGCTTACTGTCCTGAGCAGAGAAGAGAGCTACCTATAAAAACCTGCATTGCAACATGTTCTGTTTCCTGGTGGAAAATCTACACTTTTCATTCCAAGATGCCAAGCCAGGCATTGATATTCCAAAGGGATAAACAATGCTACAGGCACTTCTCCCTCACACAACAGTCACTGCCTCATCCTGAACTCCCAGCACACTGGC
Source organism: Nicator chloris (assembly GCA_013400495.1). Taxonomy (NCBI): domain Eukaryota; kingdom Metazoa; phylum Chordata; class Aves; order Passeriformes; family Pycnonotidae; genus Nicator; species Nicator chloris. Next base: position 468,459 of record WAAE01001237.1, read on the forward strand.
CTGACCCACTGCTGTGACTCTACCAGCAGGACAGGGCACTAAAGAAGAGACCTTGTCACACACAGATATGGCTCTTCCCAATTAAATACGGGATTGAAAATGTTACACATGTACAGGGATGTTTGCCAAGCTGGCAGATGAGACATGAGCTCTGCTCCCCAGCTAGAGGTGGCACTAGGACTGGAAAGGCACTACAAGATCCACAGGAAGAACACAGTACTGAGGGAAAGGCGACCTGGAGAAAAATTGTACTCAGGATAGGAAAACAGCATGCTGTGACAAGAACGAAAATCAAATATCACAGGTTCTCAGTGTACCCTCCAAAAATCTTGGCTTACTTAATAGTCTGCAATAATGATAATAATAATAAAAAACACAAAATAGTTTGGGTTGGAAGGGACCTTTAATGGTCATCTTGTCCAACCCCCTGCCATGGGCAGGAACACCTTCAACCAGAACAGGCTGCTCAGAGTCCCATTCAACCTTGAATGTTTTCAGGGATGGGGCAGAATTCTTGATTTCTGGAAAGAAGAGTGAAGTCTGTAGGAACATGTAGGAAATAAAGTACCAGAAGAGGATCAGGGGGCAAACCACTCCACACAATACCCTTTTCCACATGGGCTATCCCCACCCAGGACTGCTTCCTGCACAGCTCTGTTGCTGCAGCTCATGTCAGCAGTGACTGCAGCAGACATCTCCAGGCACTTCTGTATTAGCTAAAGCAACTGTCTTAACAGTTTTTCTTTGCATGACTGCTTCCAAGACTTCCAGTTCAGCCCAGTTTGGGCTGGGCCAGGGCAGCCACTTAAACACCCTCTCTGCCATCCAGCTCAAGCGAAGCGGAGCAGGGAGCATCCACAGGAGCAGTTTGACCGGCTGATCCTTCCTTAAATGACTTTCACCATCAGATATGCCCATTTCCTTCTGATGGATCTGTCCACCCTTCATCAGAGACCTGTGGAAAACCACCTCACACGTCAATGATAAATTGGTGAGGTCTGTGCACTCCACTTCCAAGACTATAAACTTGCTGATGTAAAAACCTGACTAGCTTATGCCAAGAACTTTATCTGATCTATCGATTTGGAGGACTTCACAATCAAATCAAATGATTTATATCTGCTGATGGTCATTATTCCAAGTAATAGTATTTTAAGATAACAAGATGTAATAAACTCTGGGTTGGCTTTTCATTTTGGTTTGTGGTTTTTTTGTTGTTGGGGTTTTTTGTTTGTTTTATGAACTGTGGAGCTTTTTGAAGCTAGCATTTTTACACAGGTTTCTCCTTGATCATTAAACTATTTCTTTGGATATGCAGTTATGCCTAAAGTTTACTCAAAGCTACCAGGAAAGTTACCTGCAATTTGCACTGAGCCATCTTCTCCAAGAAGAATATTTCCTGCTTTCACATCCCTGCAGAAAGATAAAGCAACAATAAGTGGAAGTCATTAAATCTTTACTTCAACCAATAAAAATACATTAAAAGGTTATTATTTCTTATACTTTGTTTCTTATATGAGTATTTCTTGCCTCAAATCATGCAGAAATAGGGACTTAATTATAACTTCAGTAGACAGCCACTAAGTAGTATTTGTATGATTTATAATATTTTAGGTACTACACACAGAGAAGAAAACTTAGAACCTTGCAGAAGGTGCCCTTAAAAATGCAAGGCAAGTGGTTTGTCCAAGGTTCTTCGAGTTAGCTAAAAAGGTGAAAAGTGAACCTAGCACTGGTCAGATAGTCATGTACCCCTCTAGGGGGAGAGACTTCAAGAGACAGAGTTGATCTGGTCCCACATCTCACTGCTCTCCAGCCTTGGAGAAGTTTCCATGCTTCCTCAGGAAATCAGTTTAGCTCCATGCACTGGTGAAAATCCAGAGAGGAAAAAAATGTTGTTTGCTCCTGGCTTAATGAGTCTGGTCAGTGAAAAAGGTCTCCTTATTATCTTTTTTTTTATTTTAATGAACAAACACACAAGAACATCCAGCATGTGATATGAATGTTTTGTACTATCCCCTTTCTAGCCAAAAGCTCTGTTTTTCAGGTTAACAGCAACACTTCTCTATCCTTGAGGGGCACTACTTTCATTGCAAGCACTTTGAAGTTTTCAGTTTATTTTCACAGGCTGCTCCACATGCCAAGCCAAGAAGCACTTCATAGTTGACACCCCGGTTCGTCAGCATGGCTGATAAGCTTGCACTGCCCAGGAACCCATGTGGAACAGGAGCAAAAAGACAAAAACAAACCTAAAACAAGCAGATTTTCCCTCCACTGCCTTTGGCAAATATTCCAAATCCTTTCATATACAGAAAGAAGTCCAAAACTATTTTTTCCTCTCCTCCCTAGTGCATCATGAGAACAGAACTGGTGTGATGGCCTGGCCTAAGAGCCCCAGTCAGGCCCTGGAAATCTCCTCCTTCCTGGCTTTGCTATTCTGAAGAGGAGGCTGGGCCACTGCCAGTTCCAGGCCAGGATAATTTTAAACACATCCTCTCCAGCACTAGCATTTGTCAGACTCTTCCCTATACCCAGTCTAGGATAGTGGCATGGCAAGCTTTTTCCCCAGCACACAGCAGGACAAAAACTGTCCATAAAACAGTCCCACTAAAGATGAACAGCAAATTGCAGCTGACAGCACCTTTAGCCTTCAAACTGGTATTTCAAGTTGTGCCAAATGTACACCTCTTGCTAGCAGTGCCCATCCTGGAGATGCAAGGTACCATGAGAGAGTCTTCTCTCTCATCCAGGACAGGGGGCTCTATGACCCATCTTTCCAAGGTAGAACTGTGGGAAATTCCCTGAGCGGGTGAAGGCATTCCACAAGCATCCATTGGCCAAGTCCAATATAACTGGTGCTGCTGAGCTAATTGCCATGAGAGACACAAACCTGACTGAGCCCTGCACTCCCACAAACTGCTCATGGTCCTTAACAAGGAGGAATGGAAAAGCTCCCTGCCAATATTTAGGTAGAAGATGCCTTTGGGATCCAGCCCCAGGAGCACATGGAGCCACGAGAGCGCAGCACCGAAGTCTGCTGTGTCCTACGTAAGGAACTGGCTCACATGGTGTAAAATGTGCTTGGCACAGGCACAGCCACCTCCAGGAATCCCCCTGCACACCAGCACTAATTCAGAGGGAACACAGGGTGTTCAGGAAACTCTCCAATCCTACTGGAAATGTTTACCCACAGCTGATTCCCCTGTGACAGCCAGGATGCACGGGGCCCTGCCAGTTCCAGGTTATGGGGAAAGGAATAGCATGCATGATGTGGCCTGTTGAAGTCATTAATTCTCTTACTGGAGTAAGAGTAATTTCCTCTTCCATCTGTCCTCCAAGGCAGCCCAGGATGCTGGAGCATTTCCCCAGTAAGCTGGGCCATGCCCTATTGTGCAGCCTTTCCAAACTTCCCCTCTGGCAGAACTGCACGTGTGGCTCACCAAGCCCCCACAACAGACCACACTCAGCCACGAAGGAAGTGCCAGGGAAGATTTTAAGCAAAACCAAGCATGAAATCTCAACTATCACACAATTCACAATCCAAAACAACTCAGGCAGGTTTCACTGGCGTAGAAACAGCAGCCAGAAACCAGCAGGCATTCCCTATCACCAAACCATCCCATGACAGGAGAGCAAGCTGGACAGACTTGGAATGTAAGAAGCAGCAAAATAAGCACTCAGATTGAATCCCATAGAAAAAATGAGCCAAAGTACTCCAGGCCCTTAACCCCCTCTAATCAAGAGGCTTGCTTTCTTTTTAACTTCAGCTTGGATTAATTAAAATTTACATATTTTCTCATTGGAAACAAAAGTCAGTAAATATGATGCTTAAAGCTGGTTCAAGAAATTAAAACAAGTCATGGCCACAACATGAAATCCAGGAGGCCAAAACAGCCATTGCCAAATATCCAAGTCGAACTACAGAATTAAATTACCACTTCATGTGGCACTTCCTCTCAGTGACCAGCCCTCTGTGAAGGCCATCATTCATCCCAGCCTGGCACACTCTGGAGCAGCAAAATTGATGGGGCAGCAAGATGTTTGGGCAGTCACTGTTTCCATCGAGGAGTCACAGTTCCATAGAAGCAATTTCCCACTTTCCCATTCCCCACCCCAGTGTAACAGCACTGCAACAGCATCAGGTGAATACAGAGCAGCCTTAATACTGGGTGAGCACAAACCCCTTCCTTTTAGCATAGACTGGTGCAGTAGCAGCACCCTAGAAGCAGGTTCTCCTCTAAAATCATATTTAAAATTAAGTACATTTGAAGCAATGGGGCAGGGGAAAGATGATCAGTGCTTTCCTGTTTATTTTCATCAGGAGATGCTTATAAACTTGTGAGCTGAATGGAGAGAAGTTTGTTACTCCAGGATATAGTTATTGCCAAGTGTAACAATTTGAAGGCACTTCCCATTAATGTGGTAATGACCATATCCTGGGCTGATACACTGGGAATAAATGGTGTGCCTCTGGCATAATTGCTATAGTGGAAACAGGAAGCAGCTTTAGTGTAAACAATAATTATATCACATTTTAAATGAAGTTACAGAAGGCTGGAGTAAACTTTCTTTTCAATAACTTAACAAATGCTACAGCAGTTCTGGACACTCCTGCTCCACAGCTGTCATCATCCTCTCTTGTAAAGCCTTCAAGAGCCTATCCACAAAACAACAAAATAAAGTATGTTTTTATTTACCTTGTACTTCACAACCAGAGTGGGAAGGAGCGGTTTGGACTTGCTCCACTGCAGAGCTGGATTCTCCACATCTGCCTTGAAAGGTTTCACAGCAGGGCAAAAACCCTTCTTCATCTGCTTTCCAAACTGGTTTAGCTTCCCAGTTTGACTGGACAAGAGTTACATCACATGAATGCCTCCAGGTTGGGGCTGGGCCCTAGGCATGAGGTGCTGTACAACCAAATCTCACCCCAACAACAAAATTAAGGCTGAGCTCCAGCTACAGGAGATTTGGGAGCACAGGAAGGCAATGAGATGATGCTCCCCAGTTTTAAGTGCCGTGTTCCCACATTTCCCACAGTTAATTTTTCAGTGGGGCATAGGGAAACTACCTGAACTGTATCCTGGTGGCTTGTTCCCACTACAAAGAGTCCTTAAAATCCTGCTAAATGATCAGATCCACCCTCATCTGTAGCCCTCAATCCTTGGCCCTACCCCACAGCAGTTGTTACAGCCACGGCAAGCACAACAGAAGGGACCTGAGCAAAGAGTGTCACCCCAGGACCTCTGCAGCCCAGCAGTGAGAAGAAAACTGTCCCAGGAGAGGGGACACAGATAAGCCCTGTTTACTCTGCCTCTGCTTCCAACCTGCTGGCATGTGCCTTTAGAACACAAAGCTGGCTGTAAGCACAGCCGTGAGTCATTTGCCCATTAGATGCAATTTACATCAACTGCAACAATAAATTTTCATGGACTGAACTCTATAGTGCATAATTTGGCATGAGGAAGGAGTGGTTGGTCCTGCCAAGTTTCATTTAAAAAAAGAGAAGGTGCAAGATGCAACAATTACTATTTTCTTTTAATGGTAATGAATAACTCAAAATATTTATGTTGAATGCAACCAGTTGCTGGAGTTGACATTGTTCTGAGTAATTGGTAAAATACTTCCAGGACAGTATCTCTACATACAGTTAAATATGAGGCAATCTATGACATTTTACACCAAATGAGCACTATTGTCCCTCTACCATCAAACATTCCTCTCCCTTCAATAACATGCTGTTACCTGTGTCACCTCTTCCCTTTGCCTTATAAGCCAAGATATAAAAAGCTGGTGACAGGCAAGAGCTTTACCATTTAGAGCTGCAAAATGTAAACTAGGCTTGGAGTGTGCAGGCAGATCAGTATTTTTACCCCCTCAAATGTCAGCATGTTCAGTACAACATAGGAGAAGGCATTCAAGGCAGTTGCACTGGAAGTGCTGTACATCAGCATGTCCCTGCTCCTGCTCAGAAAAGCTGTGTGCACTAACATTTTCATGCCATAGCATTGAACCTAAAGTCCCAAACTCTTGGGCAAGGTGCAATTAGTGCCTGCTACAGTGCTGTATGAACTGCAGAGCTGCACTCAGAAATATCTCCCAGAGCCTGAAGGTTTTCCCGTGGCAGAGAACTGGCAGAGCAGCTTCCACGCTCCCTGCTGAGCCCAGCATAAGAGGAGAGAAGAGAGGGCCAAGTCCACAGCTTGCTTCACCCCTGCTCATCCACAGCCCTCTCAGCAGGTCCTCGTGGCCACTGGCAGCCGGGCCCAGTGGCAGCAGCCAGGCTGCCATAAATTCCAGCGGGGGACCAGCGCAGTGACATGCTTTATTGCCCAGGATCAGGGAAGCACAGCAACTGCTGCTTCCCTCTTCTTTGAGCTGCTCTGTCAGCTGCTGGGCTGTGGTAAAAGACCACGGCCTCGACACAGGAGCTGAGCCAGCAGCACAAGGCAACTCATAATTAACTCCAAGACTCAAAACGGTAGAAGCATTTCTGAAGCTACACCTACATGGGGGCTTCATAGGTGAGAATAATTAAAGGCTTTTGAATTATCATTTTAATGGCTGGAGAGAGTTAGATGAATGATCCAATGTTACCAGGAATTTTAAAAGTTTTTTTGGTTTTTTTTTTTAAGCAGTCTGAAGCAAGGCTTTGAGAGGCAGAAGTGACCGACAGACAGACTGTGACTTTGCAAACAGAGCCATGTGAAGACTAAGCCCACTGGAAAGGACTGTCAGCTTCCATCACAGAGAGCTGTAAGAGTACATCAAGTATTTGTTTCCTCCCTGCCCCACCCATAAGATCCAGGCAGATCACTCTGAGAGCAGTGAAGACCTCCTGGGAAAGATAACTCCATCCTGACACCTGGCATAGGCAAACAGAAACCCCAGTAAAGGCTGCATGAGAAATTCATCTCCCATTGCACTTCACTGCAAAAACATAAAATATCTTTCAGAGCCTCCACAGTGCACTTACTAGGTACAAGCCTGCTTGATTTTCTGCCCTCCAGTGCTGCAGAAGTGGACTGCTGCTTTAAGTAGAGGGTTTGGGGCCCAAGAAACCATGACTCAAATTTCATTTCTTTTAGGTCAAGTCAGTCTGGCAGCTCAGACAAGGGACAACTCACTAAAGGAAGCTGCAGGAGATCTGCCTGCAATTCACTGTCGTCTTGGTTGTCTGAATAGCTCCAGGGGCTGGGAAGATGCTGAGGAGGTACAGAAAGAGTTGCAGACCTTGGGCTAACTCAGTGCAAGCCTCTATTATGAAGCGAGACAGGCAGCAGTGTGTCACATCCTTCACTGTGTCCCTGTCTGTCACACAGCCACCGTTATCACAGCGCCTGCAATTTCCCTTTATCTCAGCAAATTACGTCCAGCTCACACTTCTCATTCCTGTGCCAGCTTTGTCTCTGATGGTTTGGTGCTCTCATTAATTCCTTCTCTTCCCACGTGGTTCAAAGCCTAACAGAGGATTAAAGGGAGGTGCGTTTCAAGGACAGATCCTGCCTGCCTTAGACTCCACCTCCCATCCATGGCCAAGCATCCAGCTCAGCAGCAGTGCTCAAGTAACCTCAACTGCACATCAATGTGGGGCAAGGTGCTCCAGCTAAATCCGAACCCTGAAAAGATGGTTTTCAGACACATCAGCTCCTTCAGCCTGAAAACAGTGCTACAAGCACTGCACCTAGGCCTGCCTTCCAACATGAAGATGATCTAACGATACCAATACTCACAGCCCCACTTCCTCCTGCAAACGAGGCCTTTGCTTCACACATTCATCCCGAAGCACATCACTGCTGTAACATCAGCTCATGGCAAGGAGTATCTGCCAAACAGCCCACGCTTCTGACAACCTTCAGCAGTTACTGCAGGAGAGAAGCTCTATCTCCAACTTCATACACCACTTTTAAAGTTTCCCCTATTCTATCAGAACTTCAGCTTTTTTCTCTTGTATCAGGAAAGGACTCTACCCAGCAGGCTTGAAAATCAAGCTTTCATATGTTGAACAGCAGCTAAAAATATAACAGCATTTCTTCCACAAATTCATCTATCCAGCCTGTCCATTTCCTGATCCTACTTCCTAAGGACTGCAGTGGGGACAAGGCACAAAGACCCTTTAACAGCTGCTGCATGAAAAGCAACACAGAGTGAGCTGTGGAGTCACAAGGTCTCTTCCTACCCCTGGAGGCCCAGATATTTTTGGGACCCTGCCTCAGACATTGGTAACAGAGGGAAGTAGTCAAGTTTAAAAGTGGTCTTATTTCAGTATTTCATGTCAAATTCTTTCATGTGGAAGGAGGTGGGTTTGCTTCACGTGGCAATACCAGTGACACCACCATGCTGCAGTATCTCCTGTGTGTCAGAATATGTTCTTAGTGTGCTCGGAAACAGGAATTTCCAAAAAATTACCACGTGTCCATCACCTCAGTTTGAGTACAAGCCACAGCAGGTAGCAGAAGGAACAGGAATGTTAGTGATTCACACATCTCCCTGCCGTGACAGAAAGATGAAAGGTCATTCTGGCAAATACAGAACCAATTCAGATCAAATTAGGCCACAAAAAATTGACATAGGGGAGCTCAAAAAAGGTCTCAATTTCCCAAAGGCAATGAGCACCCTGTTCTGGAGAAGCAGTAATTCTATCTCTATACACAAGGTCCAAGGCATTCCCCATGCAGCCAAGGGCTGTCCCTACCTACAGGGCCACTCACAGCTCCTGCTCAGCCACGACGGCAGCGTAACACAGGAGGAGAAAGTCAAGAGAACCAGGGCTCACAAGAAACTTGTCAGAAAGACTTCCTTCACCAACATCTGTAGGATAACAGTTTTAAGCATAACCAGGATAGGAAGAAAGATCTCTATTTCATCCAGTTATTCCCGTAAAATGGAGAAAGCAGTTATAAAATCAGGTATCTGTACAACAGAAACAAGTCCTCTCTGCACTCCCAGTCTCACTTGGTGATGCTTTCCAGGCTACCACGAAGAGACAGATTTCTCGGTGGCAATTCTTTCTTTGTTGTCCTAAATGTGTATGGATTTTGTCTCACTTTTGTTTTTGAAAGTACTCACTTTCCTTTTTAATATCAAAGTTTTATTAGAACTCTGTAAGACAAGATATAACTCAATTTAGTAAATATAAAATATAAGTTATGATGCAGCCTTGCAAAATTTTCAGTTGTGTTTAATACGTTACTGCACAAATTTAGCAAGTGGCCTTTTTCTCCTGCTTTAGCATAAGACATGAATGAAAAGACTGCAGTGGTCTGAAGAAATGTTTAAAGCACCTCTACATATGCAGCTTCTAGGATCTATGAAGGCCAGAAATTCTGGTGCACCAAAACAGGGGACAATATCCAAAGCTGTCTTTTTGAAGCGAGTTATATTCATATCATGTATCATCACAGTAGAACAGATGAACAAGACAATTTAAACAACTACCTTGCTGCTGGAGAGATGCTGCAAGAGCCTATATACAGGCTCAGCAATCTACACCAGATAAAGGCAGTGACATGAGAAAGATGTCACAGTGTTGTACACATGTGAATAGCACTCGGATTCTTCAGAGTAAAAGCTAAGAGTGCTACGTTTTCACTTGATACATTTAATGCTGCAGACAGTGAATGATTATTCCCCCTGGAAACACATCAAATTCAAATACTCCTGACAATTTGAGAATTGCTAGAAAACACCATTATTTGAGTGTACAACTCAGTCATGGATCACTGACCAAAACCTGTCACTGCTGTTAACCTTTGCAAGATCACCCAACCTCTATTTTCCCACTCGCCATCATATTTTTCCTGCTTCTCATCTCCATGTAGCAAAGCAGAGAGAAAAAAACCTAAAAACTCCTCTCCCTTTTATAAAAGGCCAGAGTAGTTCTACCAAACAGTTGCGTTTTCCTTTGGACTAAACTAAATTTACTCTGAGTAACTGCAGGACACGCAGTGCCAAAGTTCAGAGGCAGCTCCTGGGTGTAAGGGAAATGACGGGGGGGGCAAACACCTGACTGCAGCAGCCACAGCTTCAGGCATCACCCTGGAGCCCACCTGCACCCTTGTGCTGCAGGGAGTTCCCAAGAGTTCGGGCATTACCTGGAACCATTGCAGGGCCCCCAGCACCCCTGTGATTTCAGCAACAATGATATTTACCATGAGAGGTTGAAATCCCAGGTTTTTAGACTTCAGAGCAAAGACTGTCTTTATCCAGTTTGAGGAAAACTGTCTCCACAGGAGTTATTGTTTCTGGCTGTCTGCAGATTTGGGATTTACATCTGGTTTGTATTATCTCTCTGCAACCACAGGGATTTTTATTTTTTTTTTTTTAACAATGAATTTCTGGATGATGCAGTGGAAGAAACAGCCACTAGGAAAACGTGGTGGTTTGCCAAACCACCACAATACACCCCAGTCTGACTGTACAGAGAGTGGGGGTTCAGTGGCCCTTGGGCCCTTAACACTACACAAGGTGTTCATTTGGGGAACAAATCACCCAGTACAATCTAGAGCACCCTCTTGTCCTCCTTCCTACTGACACACACGAGAGTAACATTTCTAGTCTTCTGGCTTTTGTATTATTTACAAATTAAAGCTCTACAATTTCTATTAACTACCAGCTCTAAAGGTTATTTCTACCCATCCCACACTATAAGAGAGAAGAGACCAAAGTACACCTCTCTGAATAAAAAAGTTGCACTTCCCACACCTAAGCAATAGCCAACTTTCAAATTACTGGTGTCCTGACTTAAAATCAAACTGGTAATTAGAGGTGGAAAGGCTCCACATCCTGTTATCCATTCCTCAATCCTCCCCTACCAAAATTTACTTCCAAAACACACTCCCCAAAACAGGATCACAGCACTGAGGGCTTGAAGCTCTCCCACAGTATTCCTACAGAAACATGAAAGTACAGTATTTCAGAGGCATACTGGAATCCAGTTTAACCACAATACCTGCCAGTGTGGCTATCGATGCATTAATCAGCTACATGAAATTAAGCTTGAATCCTGTAGACAGCCAAGTTCTGCCAAAATATACCCATCAGCTCCCTCATCTTAAACCAAAAACTTGCTACTGGAGGAGAGCTCCTGCAAAATCCCACATGCAAGTACCGGTGATGTGTATGTGCAGATAGACAGATATCCATTTTTCAGAAGTTATTTACTCTTAGTATGAGTAAAGAGGCAAAGAATTAAACTTTGATTCCCTGTCAAAACCATCCTAAGGTAAAAAAAACAAAAACAAAAAAAAAAAAAAAAAAACCCCCCCAAAACAAACAACCCCCCCCCCCCCATCTGGCATAAAAGCACAGGAAGAATATTGTTTCCAGGGTCTCTTCAAAGCCATATTCAAACAGCTGTCCTAGCACCCTGCTGCCTACATTCTGATTTTGAAAAGACACCAAAACCCCCCCAAACATTTTCTATGGCAGCACAGGCTGATCTAACTCAGCATATGAAACATGTTGCTGCTCCTCTCACCCTGTAAGAAGTAGAGCAACAAACTAATAGCTGGATTGCTGCCATGCTAATAGTTCAAGTGCATGCAACTCTAAACCACTTCCTAGGCTTTTTTTGTTTTTACAAAAAACCAGGACAGTATCACATTTATTGTGCTGCAATAGGAGAATCTGGTTATATTTGAGCAGTGTATTATTTCACCTGGACTAACTAAAATATTCAGTTACACAACAGCTAATCATGAACAGAAGATAAGCTCAGAGATAAAAATAGGGAGAAAGACAGAGAGACCTTGTAACAGTTAATCAGCATGATTCATTTGTCAGCCTGCCATACGCAGCACCACCTGAAAAAGAAAACCTTGAAGTTCCCTCCAATAAATCTTTTTAAGCAATAAAACCTCTTGGGTTGGTTTGATTTCTAAGTCATTCATCAAACTCCTGCTAATCCCCAAATACACAAAGGAATCAGAGTCCAAATGGGGAAGAGGTACAACATACCCTGAGTGTCACCCAGCCCAGATTAGCCTGGCAGCGACCCCTCACAGCACGTCAGTCTTGTTTGACTTCCATAAAGAAATGTGCCCCAGCAGATTCCTGCAGGACAGCTTCATCCCAGGGCTTCCAGTCTGGCCCTCTGTCCCCAGCGCTCTGGCTGCTGCCCAGGTACTTAACTCACTGAACATGAGCCGGATCACTGGGATTTCAAATCCTCATTGGGATCACCGTGCTACGCAGGAAACCACTACAGGGACAGTAGCAGCTGGCACAGGAGAGGTGGCCAGGGACAGGGCAGTGAAGGCAGGGAGTAGCCAACTCTCAGATAAGGCAGGCACTGGTGATTTTAGAGGAAGGTGGGGACCATTTGTAATCACTTGTTACTGTGGTATGGAATGTTCATGACAATAAAACTGATTTTGTCTCCTCCTTTGTCTTTGCCATAAGGTCTCAGATACTTCCCATCAGCCCTTGAAAGATGAAAGCAAAAAACACCATCACTTTGGGCAATGTGGGAGACTTCGGCATTTATTCCTGAACAATGGGGTCTATTCAAATGTCAGACTCATTCTGGCTGTTAATTAGGAAAGTAAACAAGAAAAAAAAAATATAATTTAAGCCTTCACTAGATATTTGGCTTTCCAATCTCCTCTAGAGAATACTGTCAAACTCCTCTACTGTCCAAACAGGGATTTACACTTCCACACCAAGCCAGCTCCCCAAAGCTTAATTGGAAGTGGCATTAAGTTCAAGGCAGAGCAAGATTCAGCAGCAGCAAAATTTCATTAAGCCAGTTTTTCACGTGTTAACTTCATTTACCCATTTAAGATGATGCATAATTTAGAAGTATTGAGCAGCTCCACTGACAGAAATATGTTCTCTGATCTCACTAGTGATTTACAGCCCCACTTCTGGTCTACAGTGCCCACAAAATTACGTTTGGGACCCAATATTCATCCTTTGGGCTGTGTCATCAGCCTGGCTGTCCAACTTCAGATGTGCTAATTACAGTCATTCACTCATACTGTGTCTCTAATTTTATCAAGTTGTTTTCTCCAAGGTGTAAGATGAGCAGAGTTCGGATATTTAGCGTAACCAGCTGAACATTTTTTCTGCTGGATGGCTGCTTGCCTTGAGCAGGCTGTTCCAGGTCTTAACTAAAGCCCTTCAATTTTGACCCTTCACAGCTGATCTTGCTCTGGCCTGAAGTTCACCCCAAGTACAGCTGCCCCACACTACAGACACAATATCTGCAGTTCAGCCACCACTTGATGTGCTTTCCTTTAGAGCCAGATACTTCAAGCTGACCCAGGGGACCAAAGTTCAGTTATTTTAAACACTTCCTCTCAGAGCATCTCAGGCATGGCTGCAAGATTTCCACCTGCCTTTCCCATCAGGCACGACCAATATTATGACCCCTAGCATTAAGCAAAATGAGAAAACCATACAGATATTCCTACGGATGAGGAAAGGTCCCAGCTGCACTACAACTTGAAACTGTGTTTTTCTCAGCAGCACACACACATCTGGATAAAATGGAACACAGCAGGATCATCTCCATTAAGGAAGCATGTTTCATCCCTCAAAGGCACCTCAGCTTGCCTTCTGCAACAGCCAAAACAGCTTTGTACCACAGGTAGGAAAAAACACAACTTTTCTTCTGCATCCCCCTTCTCCAAATTTCCCAGACCACTGTGCCCAGCACAACGAGATAATCCAAACCTTTTCTATGACCAAATATTACACAGTTTTTGGAGCAGCCCCAAAATATAGGGATGAAACATGCAAAGGGGCTGATGCACAACCACAACCTTAAGCTGCAGCAATGACACAGCTCTGATTTCTTTACTGAGGTATGGGCAAAATGCTTCAATGAGCACGATGAGAATGGTCACAGCAGGTTTGATCCAGTTCACTTCCAAATGACTCAATATGAATCATATTTTCTTCAGACCAGCAGTTTGAATTTTCTGAACATGGTATTTTTGCTGAGGGCAGTAAAAAAAAAACAAACCTACACCACACTCATAAATATATTCTCTAATCCTAGTTTTGCTTTTCCACTCCAGCCAGCCAAAAGGAGAACCACTTCTCTTCAAAACATAAAACCTTATGCAGTATCTTCAGAGAAACTGAGATTTAACAGGTTTCTGCTGCTTTAATATATATATTTCAATTTCACTAGACCAGAATGTAACTAAATCAGCCAAGCAAATCAACTACAGGTCACAGATGAACACAGTTCTGTCAATTACTTAGGGCAAACTGAAAAGTTACCATGTAATTGGCAAGTAAGTTGGTTTATTACTTTACTCTAAATTCCCAGAGTCAAGTCTTATCTCTAAAAATAAAGCAACAAGCAATCAGTTATGAAGCCAAAACTGTCTCCAATGAAGACAATGATTCTTGTTAAATCAGAATTTTAGTTGAGACTGGAAACTGAAATTTGAGACTTCTTTCAGGGAGAAGAATTCCACCTGAATTGTTTCCAACTGTTTCTTTCCTTTTAATCCAAAATAACCTACAAAAGCCAGTCAGTTTGATTGAAACTATGAATACTTCTTGTGTTTTCTAATTAAAATAACATTTTGGCTAAAAAATTACCTCTTCTTGAGCAGAGGACAGAAACTTACTCCAGCACAGAAGCAGCAATGCTTATAATGGCATTGTACCAGAAGAAAGCCAAGCTCACAAAATTCCCAAGAAAGAAGAGGCTGTTCCAGTAGCAGTCTGTGGCTGGGATAGTGTATATTACCCACAAGCAGTATACTCTATTTTCAACACATATTTAGGATTGCAAATCTCAGTCTTTTTAATGCAGAACAGACCAACTTAGCATCTTCTCCTACTGAAGTACACCACACCTTGACACCGAGAGAGGAAAATGTGATTTAAAAACACATCCCAAACAAGAGAGCAGCACAAAAACCCAGGAATTTCAGTGATCTGTCAAATCACAGGTCATTACTTAACTGGGTTTTGCCTACAGAAGTTTTTCCATTATTTTTATTTCCTTTTTTTTAAAAAAATGAAATTACTCAAATTCAAATTTCATGATGTTGATCTTGCAGTTAACCTCAAAAAGAAAAAAAAAATCGGAGCTGGAAGGACTTTTTATTAAATTGCTCAACTCTGCCTATGCAGTGCTCTTGGTAATTTGTAGCTCTGCAAGAAACAAAACCAATGGAAGTTTTCCAGCTTTCCACCAACTACACTTTGCAGCTGAATGTTGACATTTAGAAAGACATTCCCTATATTAGAACTTCTAACACCCAAAAACTGACCCAAATTTTGCCTAGTCATTGAGTATAGACAGAGCATATAAAATACAAACATTTGAATTCTGCATTTTAATTCAGCTCCCACCCACCTTTACTTCCCTCTCTTTATGCCCTCAGCAAGTTATGGGATGAGACTCTGTGCTCAGCTACTCTGTTTCAATAACATTTTATGACAAAGTGAGAAAAAACATAAAATACCTGTGGATTTGCCCGTTTTTATGCAGATAGTCCAGTCCCTCCAGCACCTCCTTAAGGATTGTGGCTATACAGGCTTCATCCAGGACACCAGTCTTGTGTTCTCCTTTGGCCACAATGTGTTTGATAATATCCAAAACAGAGCCTAGAGAAGAGTTAAATATCTTAGTTTAAACTAGAAGAACTCATTCACAGTTAAATGTAATTTATCATTGTTTAATACACAAGTACAAGAAATTCATTGATGATGGTCAGGGTCAGAGTCAGAAGTTGAAGCTTTTGCTGCAGGAAAGCAGAGGCAACAATGCACCCCTGGGGGCAGAGCCTCAAGGTGGGCTGTAAAACCCCTGTGAACAAAACCGAGAAGTTGTTTGAACAAGCCAAAATATAAAATGTACACACACAGGACTCTTGGAAGGTTTATAAGGTACTGATGCTACAGCTGGCTTAGTGCTGAGTACTGGAGATGCTGAAGGGGGAAATGGAAAAAGCAGGGGACTGCCAGGACTCACAAGCTAAAGACAACAAGCTTGATAAAATTAGGCACTCTTTTTCAGCTCCTACATATTCTGTACAGCAGAATAGTAGGAAAAATCTCATCTGTTAAGGGCTGGTACAACCTTAACAGGGAAAAAAAGTGGAATTCATTAAACAGAGAACAAATGAGCCTGAATTCTGACAATAAGTCCCTTCTTCACTGTGTACAAAACTAGAATAGCTTAGATCCTTCCCTAGAAGCATGTTTAGTCTCTCTCCCAAGCATGGTGTGAATTACATCATGTTCCATGACAAACTAGGCTTTAGAGAGCAAACCACTTCTCCAAACTGCACCCAGGAATAAACGGAACCAGTGACTCGCACCAGGCCTCTTGTGCAAGGCCCTGCTTTTCACAGACACTGGGTACTGCCCTCTTTGTATTTGCATCTGGACTGAAGATACTTCTCAGAAATTTTTATTGCTCCAGCATGGGATGGCTAAGCCTCTTTTCCAAAGCCTATGCCATTTTAGCCCCTACAAACTTGGGTTTCTATGGTTTAATGACTGGATAGGGACTAGTAGGGTTTTGACAGCTACAGGCACAAAGCAATGTCAGCAGTACTGGGAAGTTCTTAAAGAATGAGAAAAGCAGGCACAACTGGAGAGCGCAAATTGCAGCTTTGCCCGTCTTTGAATGGAAACTTACAGGGAAAGAACATCCCAGTACTAACTCAGCTAGTTTAGAAAAGCTGAGTTCAGTTTTAGGAAAGTTTAGAGAAGTTCATTCTTCCTAACTCACAATCAAAAAAGTAAGGGAAAACTACTTTTGGATCTGAAGAACAGAATCTCTCACGAATTTGGCCCATGGGAGTATCAGAAGTTTCACCTTGTAAATTCCTGAAGCAAGTGAAAAATACAATGGAGGTTTTTAGGTTGATTTTTCTTCTCACCCTTCAGGTTCAGGTAGACAAAAAACCCCTTGCTCTTTAACTTTGATTTTATTAACCACTCCAAATTGAATTTCTAGGCCAAAACAATCGTGCAGATCAGTTTTCACTTATTTTCCTTTTTGACTCTTCTGTGAAAGCAGAGGCTGCAAGGTTTGAATACAAGCACCATGTGGAAAGGCTCATTTTGCACAATTCAAACTGCACAGGAAACAATTACATGAGTGCACAGTGTCCCTTAGCTGGTGTAAAGCAGTATATGCTGAGCTCATCCAAAAGCTTGCTGCAGCCAGCAGAGCCATTATTTCTCACTTTGCATCTTCTCTGGCCCACCGGCACCAGCTTCATCTGGACACCAGGACATGCAGGAAACCCAGTGGATATAAACTGAGGGATAAATTGCTTGCCCTGAATGGCACCTTCAGCTTCCTCTTACCAAAAAAATCTTTGCTTAGTTCGAGATATTTGCAGAGGACACAATCTTAACACAGAAGACTCTAACAAAAATAGAAAAAAAAATCCAGAGGAAAATGAAAAAAAATACTGAAATGAAGTTACATAACATCACCCCAACACTTTATGCAAGAAAACTCAGTGTTCAGCCTTCCTTTACCCCATCCAGGGAGACAAACACACTCATGTTTAATGAGTTTTAACATGGATCTTAGCCAAAAGTTTCACCCAGACATAACTCAGGTTGTTTTGACATACGTTGGACTTCCTGCATCAAAGCAAGAGTATCTTTACTGAAAAAAGCTAAGATATCAGATGTTGGAGATGAACCCCTTCACTGAAACCTCACCTTTATGTTATGAGGAAAAAATAATCTGTTGTCTGTCATGAGGACTCACCTGGCCTTCAGCCTATCATGTTTGCACATTTAAAGAGTACACGCTTACTAACTTTGAGCCTTCTTATTCTGGACAAGAATTTTTGTGACATCAAAAAAGAAAAAACATCAAAAAAGCCCCTCCACTGTTCAGGTTTTTCCTCTGAAATATGCCTTAATCTGGAGAACAAACTGCCACTTGTTTTAGAAGTCCAGTGAAAATATGTGGCTCTTCACGTACTCGTTTTGTCCTCTTTCCACCCACGGCTCCGTTAGCAGACTTTGTTCACAAACATTTCCCTTCTCCTGCAAAGGGCTCAGGGAACATGAGGAGGCAGATCATATGGTGCTCAAATTCATTTGGTCAAAAAATCCTCTATTTAGCCAAGTTAGAGGTTGTAGTTAACCCTGAAAAGGGGTGGAGGGTAGACAGACAAGAGGGCATGCACAGAGCCAGCCCTGGTTGTGAAAAGGCTGATTCACACCCAGGCTGTATCTGCTCCCAGTCCCGCCTGACACTTCTTAAGCACATTTATTTTAAAACCACTTTCACATTGAGATGTTCATAGAAGTGGGGGAATTTGCCAGTCCTCTACAGAAAAGAGAACAGCAAAAAGGGATCAGCAAAATGCCCACTGCAGGAAACAGCAGAAAAGCAACCCAAGAGCCACCTTTCTGCTGGAGAAAGTGTTCTTAGGATCATCCCCCCCTTGTCTGCTCAGGGTTTGGCCACTGGCACCACAGCACCATGAAGCTGTGATTTTTCCAACTCACAAATCATGACGTATGGGAGTCGGTTCTGACTCACAACTCAACTGCAACTTCATTAAGCACAGCACCAGGGAATACAAAGAACAAAGCCAAGCTGCATTTCCCAGCACTGCTCCATGCAATGTTCCAGCGTTCTGGCTCAGGGAGCCTGGCATGGAACAACCAAATCCCCAGACAGAAAGCCACAGCCGAGGTAGGAGATACTTTGAAAGGAGAAGTCATGGGAATTTCACTGTCAAGGAAAACACCTCCTGCTAGAAGGCCAGGATTGAATTGCAGCATTAGGCTGATAAATCCAATGCAAAGTTGGTCCCAGGGGTCTCAGTTATGTGTGTGACACATTCACTGGGGTAAGACGTCCACTGCCTCAGGATACAGACAAATTCCCACACAAACTCCAGTATACTGGACCAAGAGATCAGGGAATCAGAATCTAAAGGGAAAAATGACTGTTTTGCATAGTGGCCTGTTCCCAATCCAGGAATACAACAACTGCTAAAATCAACTGGAAACTAATGCAGCTGAACTGGAACCAGGGCCTAAAGCACACCAGAGGATGTGCTTAACCAACTGACCACACTGCTGGGAAACACCAGCATGACTGCACAGACTGCCAGCTTCTGAGCCAGCTTCAAACCAGTTTAGGAGTAACTGGGGAAGAGAGAGCACATCCAAACACAGCTGGATCTCTGCTTAAATGCAGTTTCACTATGGATTTGTGCTCCATGTGTAAACTGCTCAGTCTCACTGTAAGACAGAACCTAGTGGCCAGAGGATGAGGTTCACACTGGAAATAAGGTACTGTGCTCTGTATTAACAGTTACAAGATTGTCAAGGAGAAGACAAATCCACTACAATGTCTCCAGAAAAAAAAAGTCTTTGACTCCTCCCTTAAAATAAAATCTCTATTTTAGATAATGCTACGAAGCACTCTGGTGTGTATTATACACGGCATTATGCTTGATTACAACAATTCCCTCATGATTTTTCTCATTAAAAATTTACAAGTAGCAAGTATGGACTCACAGTACAGGAAGGTGAACCCTAAGTCAGAGAAAGGAAAAAAAAGGAATAAGTTTGGCTGAGGCTGACTGGAAAGCTCTTCCAAGCCCAGAAGGGCTATATACCAAGAAAAGACAAAACAAGACACAGAGAATAGGGTCAGAACTGGAGTCTAACCATAAATATAAATAATGCTGTCATTAACAAGGATGTTTAAAGAAAGTTGGTGATGAGCAGCTGATCTCAAAGCCCAAGAGAAGACAAAGGAGACAACATTTAGTGATTGATAGGGAAAAAATGCAGCTAAAACAAATTCTTGCCCATCAAATATACACTGTGCAGCACATCAACAGGAAGCCTACGAGATACTGTGCAATCTGATAAAGCATTTAGCATGACTTGTCATTCATCATCCAAGTGTCTCAGTGTACTCTGACACCAATGGTCATGGAAATGCATCTGCTCAGTAACGAGCAAGCTCTCAGTGCAAACTGTACAGCAGTTGAGAGGGAAGTGGTTCTCTGCTCAAACTCACAAGCTTCCCAGTCTGCTCCAAAAGCTGCTAATGCAGTAGCTCCTAAGGACAGCACAAGTCAGAAGGAACCTGTACACAGACTTACCCTCAGCTGAGAGAGCCCAGCCTGTAACTGCTTGTAAGAGAAGGATATTCACGTTTTGGATATTGACATCAGGCAGACCACTTGCAATGGACAGCCTTGGATCCCAGCAACAACAATCCTGACTTGCACCCCACACACATCCAGTAAAACTGACTCTTTCAACACCATGAATTATGTACTGCTCCAAAGATACCAGGTTACCTATGGGAACAAAATGAGATTCAAGTTCCATGGTTCACCACCTTGCTGTTGTGCCCCTGCGCCCATTTACTAAGCCATACTGTAAAATGGGATCACTGCAGTAACTGGAAATGCAGTTTTCCATCCAGGCAGGGTGGAGACCAAACAGCCTGGAACTCCTTAAACCAGCTTTGCTGCTGAAGAAAACTTCTGTGTAATCGCACCCTCGGGGCAAGAAGTCCTAATTGTTCCACTGATTCACTTTCAACAGCAAACCACCACAAACATTGAGGCTTCCTGTTCCAAATCCAGAGCACGACTCCTTGACCTCACCTACACCAGCAAGCCTGTGGAACTGCATTTAGGAAGCCTGTTTCTGACGTTTCTCCCCAGCAGAGGAAGAAAACAACCACAGTCGTCAGTGACAGTGCTTAGTGCTTCAGCACACTGAGGCTGAAGCAGAGAAGGGCATGAATACCTGAGCAGAAAGGAAAGCTTGTTTGGAACAAGATCATAGATAAATGCAGGAGTATTCCAGCTGGAATTTTACATGCCTCCAGAGGAAGAAAAAATGTACAGCAGAGCTGGTTGCTATGGGAACCATATCTTGCATGTTATAATATAACCTAAGTGACAGAACAAAGATACACTAAGTTAAATGCAAAGGAAACTCCTCATTTAACTTTGTCTGGAAAGCAGAATGGGAAAATTTAATTCTCTAGCTTCCAATCTGAAAAAAAAAAAAAAGCAGGTAACAGTACCTGCAATGATTGGCCATTTAGAGGCCTGGCACAAATAGGCTTGAGAACAGTGCCGGGGAATTACCAGACAACTTTGTGAGAACCAAAATCTGCCCCAAACCTGACAAATACTGATGCTGAACAGGCTGAACGTTTGAGAAGGGCAAGTTGGCAGATTCACTGCTGCTTCTTTCAAGACATCTCAGCATTAGCCAATGGTTTCAGGGAGCCTGGCTGTCATTAGAGCCAAGAATTAAATCTGCACCTTGTCAGTCTCTGGTAAACATATAAAGAAAATGCATAAGAAGGAAGAACTGCTTGGATTCAATACTTCTGGGACTGAGAAATACAGATACAGCTGGAGAGTAGCAAAGAAAAGGAAACAACAAGTTATACAAAACAAAGGAAAAGACCTTAATCCCCGTTAAACCTCCTCAGAGAGAAAGCTAAGGAAACATCCACTTCTTGCCTCCTTTCCCCCAGGGCATGTGCATGGATGCAGAAGAAATATGGAAAGATTAAGGCAGAAAACAAGATAATAAAATAAAGGGAGGAAAAACAGCCTATTGCTATTGTGATTAAGACATTTATAGGAGAAAATCTGAAGACAAACTAATTTTTCATGCTTTTCTTGTTATAGTTAGGAGTGGTAGTGTATCTACACACTTTGTATTCTGCAATCATGTACAGTCCCTGCCATCCCCTGCTTCTGACTTATCCCATCCTTAATTGTTTGAAATTAAGTTGTGTTTCTACAAATAAAATCAGAACTCCTCCAGATGAATTAAAAAATAGCATATCTCTCTCCTAAGAAAATAATTCAACATAAACATGAAGATTGCTAAGGACCTGTGGTTTATGCTTTGATCTTAACTCTGTTGGAATTAGGAGGGGCTAGATCAGAGATTAACACACCAGAAGCAGAACAAGATGTCCTAACTCCCTGGTAGAGAACTAAGACTTGCCTACCTCTTTTGGTTTGGCATTCTGAACTTTAGATCAAAGGTTGAAGTAAGAAGTTGATTAGCTAATCTTAAAAACTTTTGGAAAATAAAAGGTTTAACTATTTCAATACAGCAATTTCCTTGGCATATTTCATCAGGAGCCTTCAAGAATGCAGAATATCCAACAGCCCTATCTGGAAATGTTTCACTATTTAAAGGATTTGCACAGTTGAAAAATACTTTGGGGGTTTCATCTGCTGCAGGCTAGGACAGGAAAAATTGTTGTGTGATATAGCAAGTCACCAGAGTCAGCTGTTTCATAGGAGCAACTGTTTTATAGAGTTATCTACAGCCATGGGTCACCTGTGAAATGAGAGCTTGTTAAAAGCAGGGAGAATTTAGAAGAGCAAGCAGGTCGCAATCAGTAAAAGCACAGGAACAAAAGCACAGCTGCTCCTCTTCCTACTGAAAAGCCACAGGAGTTTGAGAGCAGGACTGGGCTTCAGCAGGCTTTAAAAAGGCACGAGTAAAATTCATGACCGGAGAATGCCAGGGAGGCAAAGAGCAGGTCAGCAGCTGTCTAGAAATAGCCATTGGATTTTAGTTTGGAGTAACACTGGGCTCAAAGGCTGGGGTGTCGAGTTCATGCTGCTAAGCTTGGAACCCTTCAGAACGTCCATCATTAGAGGAAAGGGTCTGCAGTTTCTACTGAAGGGAACAGAAACAGCAGACGCTTCCCAAACCTGACACAGACACACATCTCCAGACCTGAAAGAGGCTGTCAGTAACTGGACACACCAGCACCCCTTGTCTCTAGCAGCTGCATCTCATCACAGCCACGTTTCTACCATCAGCAACTCCACACCTGCTTTGGGCTCAGTGCTGCCAGGCCAGACAGCTCTGAGCAGTGGCTCCCACCAGCCTGGCTGGGCCCTGATGCACATCAGCTCCCCAGGGCTACCTCCTGGCTGCTGACAACTTTCAAATATAGAGGTCTCCCATCAACAGAGTGCTTGTGGAGACAAATAGTTCTGCTTCAGTGAGAATGTCAGTCAGGTAATTAAGGCACCTTTGAGTGCACCCTCTGGTTGTCCTCTGGAGGAGCAAGGCACTGTTAGACAGCAGCAATTCATGGATTTAGAGTATTTTCCCTTAGAGACTTTTCTAAAACACTTGTATGTACGACCAGGTTAGGATTTTAACAAAAGACTGCAGCTAGAAAATAAATTAAATTTTGCTTACAACAACAACAAAGGCTTGCATTACAGATTGGGCTGTCTTGTGGGCTGTTTATCAAATTAATAAGGTCAGTGTTTGTTAGCTGAAATTAAAACTAGTTTCAGCCTGAAATCACACACCATACACTGACAGAAAAGAGGCAATAAAATTCTGAACTTGACCCAGAATAAATTCTCAAGTACAAAAGCCATGATCAAGATACAGAATGGACTTCAGAATGTATTCATATGTACTTATTGGGATGTACAAATCTTTTTGAACAGCTAAACAAAATGAAAGCGTTAGGGTGTGCTCTGTTTTGGGTCTGTTTTGGTGGATGGTTTTTTTGTTTGCTTAATTGTTTTGGTTTTGGGATTTTTTTCTTTGCTTTTATTTTCTGGTTTAAAAACCAGCTCGAAGGTTTTTCCTGTTGAGGAACCCAGATCATTATTTTTCCCGCTGGATGACAGATGACTGCAAAACGAGCCACTTTATTACTGATAAGAACTAAGCTCAAAGGAATGAGAGGCAGTTTTAGAAGTGTCTCTTGTTACATAAATCACTCAGCCTAAGACCAACTGAAAATAGTCTCATTAAAAGTGAATGAAAAAGCTCTTCAGTCAGAAAGCTCCAATCACAAGTTTCTTCCCCCCTCCTTAAGATTGTGCTATAGAATTTCCTTATGAGATCCAATATGAGATTCCTAAAGCACAGATATAAAAAAGTATGAAGTAAAAAGTATGTAAAAGAAAACAGATGAAAAATACCTCCCAAGGTATCCTCCTGCTTAGAAAATAACAGGGCATTCTCAAAGTCTTTCTATTTACTTTAGCAATCCCTCCAGCCTTCAAACGATTCCTTTTAAGTGAGAAAACTTAACACTGACTCACTGAAATGTTGGGGAGAGGGGAGAATTACACTCTTACTGGTCTGTGTTCTACTGTGTGACCCTACTCTTCAACATATGCAACAGAATAAGAAGCAGGGAGATTTCCTAGCACTGCTTTACTGCAAGTTCCCCACTAAATGCCAGAGCTGCACATGGGTCAATTATTATTAGAACATAAAAGCCCATTCAAAGGGAATATTAAGTGAGAAGCAGGTCATCATTCACACCAGCAAGAGGCTGGTTCTGAAGCAATAATTATTTTTCCAGTGTAGCCTTTACATCTGTGGTGCCTTGATAATGATGGTCTGACTTTTCCCCAGCTTCACACAAAAAAAACCCAAAAAACCCCACCTCCACACAAAATTGAGTACAAACAGAGACAACATTTGAAGGTTCAAGGATGAGCCGCATCGTGATTCTGACAAAAACTGCTGCCAAGTGACGGAGGCAGCTGTGCATTTTCTTCAAAGAGGTTGTGCACTCTCCTGGAAAAGGCCAAACCCGTTGCTGCTGCCTCTCCAGCACCCCTGAAATGCCATTTCCTCGTGTTGTGGAAACTTTGCCATAGATACACTTTTTATACACACAGCAACACTGCTTGCTCTAAGCTGGCAGGGGATTCTTTTCCACACACAAATAGTCATCACATCTTTAATGACCTGTTACATGTCTCTCTAAGAAAACAGAGGGTATTACTTAATGACACATGAGCACACGGGACATGAAAAACCCTTTAAGACAAACCTAAGGTTGGCATGGAATTTGATTTCCCCCAAGAGTACTGCTAAAATTATCTAAAGAATACCTTCAAAGAGACATGTTTTATGGTCATTGTTGAGCTCTTGTGCAAAATGCAAACAGGTTTAGCCAGATTTTTCCACGTCATCTCCTGGGATTTTACAGTCCACAAAATTAAGCCAAGAACAGAGAAGCCAGGTTGAGCTTTTTTTTAAAAAGCAAGAAAATAGGGAATTTTTTTTTTTCAGTTTTCAATTCCTTTTCACTGCAGTGCCAGGAAAATGAAGTCTTCCTAAAGACAGGCTCAGAATTTAGCAACAGCCCTTTGTGTTATCATCCAGAACTTTATTCCATTTCTTGTCTCAACTGTAACATAAACACGGATTGTGGAAAATATTATGACTTCAAATAAAACATTACTGATACAAAATTTTCAAACTCTCTCTCAAAAAAAAGCTGTTTCTCCAGTGTCTGAGAGAGTAAATCCAGAAAAGGGAAGTTTCTTTGGCTCTGTGTTAACCAGGCAGTGATTTTCAAAAGCCAGTTCGGTGTTACTACTGATGGACATACTAAGAGCAGCCATTTGTGAGCTGAATGGGTTGCAATCAAATATTACTATTCATACAGAATGGCTGGAAAGCTGCCTGGTGGGAAGGGACCTGGGGGTGCTGGTGACAGTGGCTGAACATGAGCCAGAGTGTGGCCAGATGGGCAAGAAAGCCAATGGCACCTGGCCTGGGTCAGCAATAGTGTGGCAGCAGGACCAGGGCAGGGACTGTCCCCTGGACTCAGCACTGCTGAGGCCACATCTCAAATCCTGGAGTCATTTTTGGGCCCCTCATGACAAGAAAGACATTGAGGGGCTGGAGCCAGTCCAGAGAAGAGAACAGAGCTGGGAAGGGGCTGGAGCACCAGAAGGAAATGAAGGAGCTGGGAAAGGGGCTCAGCCTGTAGCAAAGGAGGCTCCAGGGGGATCTTCTCACTCTCCACAACTCCCTGACAGGTGGGTGCAGCAAGGTGGGGGTCCAGCTCTGCTCCCAGGGAACAAGCAGTAGGACAAGAGCAAGCTGCCTCAAGTTGCATCAGGGGAGGTTTGGATTGGATCTTAGGAAACATTTCTTCATGGAAAGGGTAGCTCAGCATCAGAACAGGCTGTCTGGGGAGACTCCATCCCCACAGGTGTTTAAAAGATGTGTGGATGTAACACTTGTGGACAGGGTTTTAGTGGTGAACTTGGCAGTGCTGGGGTAATGGTTGGACTTTCTGATCCTAGATGTCTTTTCCAACCATAACAAACCTACAATTCTACGAAATGTCTTAATTCACAGGAGGAAACTTTAAGAGGTAAAGAAAGAAGGGAGAGAGGAAGGAGGGAGGACAGGTTTTTATGCTGTCTTTAGGGTAAAGAAATTGGACCACTCACCTCCACTAAGTAACTTCATCACCAGCCAAAGCTCATCTTTCACAACAAAGGACGTGTAGTAAGATACAATGTTGGGGTGATGGCACTGACTCATGGCTTGAATTTCTTTCTGTAGAGAAAAATAAAACATTAGCAGTTGGACACAGTGACAATTACTCCTCGGGCACAGAAGTTATCTTCCTCAAGACACAATGAGGGTGCAAAGAAAAAGGATACCTAGAAGGTAAATGTAGAAAATCCAGAAATAATCCAAACACTCAGGTTGCTTCATAGTAGAGCTGAAAGGTATTTTAGGGTGTTCTTCCTGTCTGCTTAGAGGAAGAAAAATTTAACCAAAAAACCCATGGTAAGGCCATCAAAGTGGTGGCAATCAAAATACCTGCACGTAACTAAAACAGAATATTCCCAAAAATTAACTCTGGTTTGTGACCTAGGAAGTTCATGCTGACTTCTTCTTTCAGTAAAACACTACGCAACAGATGCTTAATCTGTTGAAGACTATCATTTGGATGAGAAAGGGAAATATTGGCCTCTGGGGAAAAAAGGCCTCTTATTCCTAATGTTTCTTCCCAACAGGAAAGCAGATGGTTTAGCTCAATTAGGTTGAAGGCACAAAGGACAGCTGTATCCTTTGTCACACTGGAAGAAGAGAGAGATCACTTTGAGATTAGAAGGTCAGTAGCTACTACCAGTTGAGGACAATATGATGTATGTTGAGATATTGTTTTGACTGTGCTTAGTCTTAGTTTTGGTTATGGGTTCTGGTTTCAGGTTTTCCAGGTTATGGGGGGAACAACACCACAGAAAACATTGACTGATTTCATTATGCAAGCACAAATCACCAGTTTGGACAGAAAGATTCACAGTTTCTTGGCAGTCCACAGACAAAAGCCATCCACTGAGCCAAGCCTGGCACCCTGCACTGCACCCAGCTGAGCCTTTATGCTCCAGCCAAGTTCCCAACCTGACAAATTGTACCCACCCCAGACACTCATCCTCTCATACCCTGATCTTCTGCTCTCAACTACAGCATTCCTTCACAGGACACAAGGAAGGACAGCAAGGGCCCTTCACCCCTTGATCCTTCCCTCCCTGTAAGCACAAGACTTCCCTGGTACAGAAGTACAAGAAAGAGCTCTGAGAAGAATTCACTTGTGCCCAGGACACCCCACAAATGCAGCACATTTTCCTCTCACTCCTGTACAGAGCTCTGCTTGTGACCGAGTTCAGAGTAAAGCCACTGCTTCCCCTTGGCAAGGCCTGAGCTGGCAATCACAGCTCCAAAGGAACAGGCTCATGTTGATTTATCCACTTAGCACTGCTTTTCAGGGAGTAGGTGCATTTGAGGAATCCAAAGCAATTGGTTCCTCTTGCTGTTTCCCCAGGAGAGGCACCAACTTTCCAGGAAACTTAACAAGCAGATTAAAGAAGAATCCTTCTAAACAGGAAAGGATATTTGAAGAGTGGGGAATAAGCTATTCATCTCCATGTAGCATATTCTGACTAGAAAACACTCTGTGAAAATAAATACAGCCTAAAACAATATATTTTGCTTACTCTGACAGCTCCAGCTCCCTTCCTTGCAAACTTTCACTTGTGTCGAGTCATTTTTCACAAAGGAAATAAATCAGCAACTTTGGAGTTTTCTATGGTTCTCTGTAGTTCTCTCTCTGACAATTAAAATATACTACACAAGATCAAGTGGCACCAGAGGAAACAAAGGTGGAAAGCAGCAAGCAGGACTGGTAATCCATCCCATCAGCCAGACCTGCCCCAAATCCACTACTCTCAGAAAGTATCTAGAGCAGCTGGCTTTATATTTTCTCAGCTAGACTGCTCAAAATATTTTGAAGCAGTTCCCTGGGAGACCAAAAGAGTAATATGAGAAATATATACAAACATTGAATATTTAATATATATTTGTGTATGCTACTGGAGTACAGGAGGCAATAAGATAAAGTCTGGACCAAGTTTATTTAAGATCCTAGACCTAGATCAGATTTTTGCCATTTAAGCAGCCTTGTACTACAGAATTTTTCAGGCATTTGGTGACCATTTAGTTACCATTTTATTATTATTTTCGAAGAACTTCCTCTCTCTTTCACTACCACAATCTGCTCCCTGTGCTGGGAAACACAGCTAAAAAAAATAGCTCAAGTCTGTCATGTGCACCAAAGCATAAAGAGTGAAAATAAATAATCACAAACCTGATCTGTGCAATTAAACACCTCTGTCAGCCAGGGGATGTATAATACAGGCAGATTAATCCATTTCTCACACAGTGTAGCACAGCTCTGAATAATTAATTGCATCACAGCCCACAATTTTCAGTGTTTTTACATTATTACCAATCAGAAGGAGCAGCAGCCAGGCAGACTTTCCCCCCCAACCCACAAACCCCCATTTCATTTTCAGCAGTTTTCTAGGCTAATCTCACACTGGCTACATCAAAGCTTGGCTCCTGTTCTCCCCCAAAGAGGGTACCAACATCCTAAAAGCTCAACCCATATAATTGTTTTAAGTGATAGTGGCAAATCACAGGGGTTTTGTGGTTAAAATGCTTCCTGTCATAACTGAAACCAAGCCAATTCTGTCATACATCCACAGTCTGCTCCAGCAGTATGAATGCAGGGGCTGAAGGGCTGTAGCTAAAGCAGGAATCCCACTCAAGGATCACTGGGCAGCTCTGCTCAAAAGCATACTTAGAGTAGGAAGGGATAAAATTCAGCAACAGCCATTTTGTGTGTAGTAAGCTCAGCTTTAATACTATTCCCAAAGTTTTTGGGAGAGTTTGCTGCTCTTCAAACACAACAAAGGCACAGCAGGTAAAGGTTTCCTCTTCCTACCTCCCTAATAAAACTGCTGTCCCCAGATAACAGAGTTACAACTGTGCCTCCCATATTTTCCCCAGCATCTGAACTATATTGGAAGACTGCTGATAAAAATCTCAGTGATTTCCACACCTCTGAAATAATTTATTTGGGCTGCTCTATACGAGTTTTCAAGTGGAAAGGTTGTTTTATTCCCTCTCTCCCAACAGCCATGGGTCACTTGACACAGACCCCCAAGCCATCCACAGAAGCAGTGGGTGATAAGCAGCTCTTCCACCCAACATCCCTCACACTCCATGGTTTCAGTGATGAGAGACAGCCTCCCCGCCAATTCCCATAAATTGCTCTGCTTTCTGCTCGGCTATGGAGAATGAACTCCCGACAAAAACATGTCTAGACACAGGCAATGGTTTGGAAATGGTTACACGCTCACCCTGGGTGAGATATTAAAAATATCTGTACTGTCAAATACCAAAAGCAAATAGACTGGGATTAGGTCTAAATGCCTCCATGGTTTCCATTAAGGGTTCTGACAAATGTTCTCAGTACTTCTACAGGCAATAAAAGAAACATTTCAAGGCTTGAAAAACAGTAATAAAACTGCAGTGAAGTATAATCTAGAATCCTAAGCAACCTATTAGTCTCCTGTAAGTCAGACAAGCTTCTGGAGATCAGCTATTTTGGATGAGGGTTTATTTGCCCATCGACAAACAATTGAAATTTGAATTAATAGGAGGAGGTAAGGCTGTGTTTTAGCTACCAGCTCAAGTTTCTTAATGGTATTTTCTTTTCACATCACCATCTTTTACTCTGTGTTTATCTGCCCCTGAGGCTTGATTCAGAGGCACTTGCTCTCAAATACCAGGATAAAAAATGTGCTTTATTTAGTTTTACTTCCTACATGTTGACATGAACTCAAGAGGTACAGCACAGCAGCAGAGTGCTTTCATGTGGCTTCCTGCATTTTCAGAGGAGTCCAGAGAGCTGCCAGTGTGGCTACCCTGTTTGAAGGGAATCACAACTATAAGAGAAGTGGGGAGGGAAAGCACAGCTGGGGCAGAAATCAAAGCAGGTCAGATGTGATCACCCCTTGAAAACACCAATGCTTCAACCGCGGCTGGCAAAGATCTTATACCATGAGATTTCAGCTGAGAGATAAGGCATTAAAGCTGCTCTTCATCCTTTTAAAGCAGGATTTAGAGCTCCAGTCCAACAGACAGTCATATCATTCACACTCTGCTCCAAGTGAAATTTTAATCGTTTAGCCAAAAGCTTGTAAAATTGACAATAATAATTCTTTTGCCTTTTGAGGTGGCAACTTAACTAAAAATAAAAAATAAACCCAAACATGTTCTTTTACCAAAATTAACTCAAGAGAACATTTTTTAAGAAGGTGAGGGAAAAGCACAAAATCAGAGATTCTGATTCAACACCCAGTCCTTGGATTATCCAGTTCAACTCCTTGCCTCAAATGGCTACAGGAGCTAAATTCGCATGAGTAAAGAGGGGTTAGATTTAGCCCTAGAACAACAGTGGAAAAGAAACAATTCTGAAAGGGATAAACACAGTTCATCCATTAAGTAATCTTCAGTGATGGGAACAAAACAATCCCATGACAAGTCATTCAGCAGTTGCCCATTTTAATGGCTACTCTTCAGCCTCATTCAGTGGTCATTCCCTCTTTCAAACTCTTCAGCATTAGTGAAAATGTACTGAAGGAAGCAGGTGTTTCTGAACTGTTGTGGTGCAGCAATTCCTACATGGCCATTTTTTATTGGTTTCAGCCAAAAAGCAAATGGGTGAGTGACTGCCTCCTCTCACAGATACAAGCAAGCTAGCTTCACCCACATCCCCAACTAACCTATCACTGACCCTTACAGTTGTTCAGATCAACACCCAGTGCTTACAGCTCAGCAATGCTTTCAATGTGATCAGTGCCCACAGACAGCTGCAAACTCTCAAATTTTTCACGTGCACCATCTTGTGCTCATCCAGTCCAAGCAAAGGGAGACATTCTATGTTCAGGATTTCACCCACCATTAATTCTGATGTTCACAGTGAACTTTTCACAAGAAAAACCCAAAACAAAACCAAAGCAAAACCTAAACCAGTCCAGTAGTTAAGACTTCTGTTGTTGCTACTTTGATAAATAATACAACCAAGCTGTACCCAGCATAGGTTTAAGTCTTAAGCTGCAATCCCAACATGCAAGGAATATGTAACACAGCATATCAAATAACCATGCAGAAACCACATATCATTTATGAGACTCCCTGGCACTGACACTTGGGGACTTCTTTTCCCTGGAACAAGTGTGAAGGTCCTCAGGCCTGGAAATGGAATTATAGTGGCAATTCCCATCAGATGACAGGCAAAGATGAAACATCTGTACTACTTCCACAGCAATCTGCTGCTTTGTTCCCAACAACCTTATCATCTGGTTAATCCACTTGTAGGAAGTGATCTGTCAGATCAAAGGCAGTTCAATATCCTGTCCAAGTCTTCAAAAGAAGGTGTAAAAACCCTATAAAAAGCAGTTACACAATTATCTGCCCATAGGGTAGACTTCTGACTAAGCCTGAGCAGTTAACAGTTGGCTTATGCTTTAAACCATGGGAGTTCATAATCCTTTTTTTAAATCCTATCTAATTTAACCTTCTCAACTATAGGTTGATTTTTTTTAATCTCACGCAATGTTTGATCTCCATGTTATTGGCAGCAAGTTCTCTGGGTTATTTCCATGAAACTCTAAAGGACATTTCTGTTTAACTGCAGTTCAGCTTGTTCCCTCAGCCTCCTTAACTGCCCTCTGGCCATAGCACTGAAAAGGTAGTACCTTCACTTCTTGTGTGCAACCTGTCAGGCCCAGGGCAATCAGTCTCTGGAGCAGGAAGAATTTGGAATCTTTCTAGGAACAGCAACACCACATCTCCCATGCTCTTCCCTGAGCTTGTCTCCTGTTGAATCATCTTAGGGAATAAACAGGCAGCATTTCCCTCTAGCTGGGAAAGCCCAGTGTGAAATATCCCATAGCTTATGTTTCCCTCTCTGCTGCTCAACATTCCTGTTAACTGCTAAGCTGACAACCCACGTCATCTGCTACTCATGGAGAAAAAAGTCTCCATCTGGATGAAAGAAAACTCAGCTTTAATTGCATGAAAATGAAGCAGAGTTTGTAGGATAGAGGGGGGATTTAAGGCCTTTTAGATCAGTAATTCTTTAAAACAAGAAAACACTTATACAAGAAAAAAGGCTGGAGGCATAGTTATTTTGAGGCAGATGTTATACCACTGTTTCAAGGATTGGCAACAGCAGCAAAGCAACCAGCATCCCACAATGGAAAAGAGAGCAAAACACAGCTCTGAATGGTGTGCAGCTGTGAAATACAACACATGAGCAAGCAGACTGTTTGCAAACCCACACCAGTGTGGTAGTTAACTACCCCGGGCTGCAAGACAAACAAAAAGTGGAACTTCAGTAACAAATCGGGAAGTCCAAGATCATTTGTAGACAACACTGTATTTGATCACCTCTCCTTATACTCCACTCCAAGTCACACCCCTGAGCAAGAATCATTATAAGCTACATTGTACTTCTCTGCAGCTGAATCCCACAGGCAGTCTAGGAAAGATCTGTGAGCATTCAAAAATGTACAGGGAGAATGATAAAAATGAAGTATGGAAATAAATTCCTGACAAACATAATCTAATTCAGTAGCTGGGTTAGAAAGAGGCCCATCTCTGCACAGCATTGCTCCTGCTGTCTACATTCTTTACAGCAATTAGCACTTCAGCTGAAGAGCTGAATGCCCTTGACTTGGCTTGCTCATGAATCAACAAAACTGGCCCTTCCTGCATTTTCCATACCCCATAGCAGCAATAAATAAATCCAGCGCATTAACCTGGAATGTCATACAGTATATGCAAAATGTGCAGTTTATTCCTGACCACCTACATGGCTCAAATGTATATTGAGATAAAAGGATCAAGATCAATACCTTTAATGAGCCAAGTCATAGCACTTACTCACTCTAAGCACAGCATCTCCAAAGCAAGGACGTGGTCCCAGATTTCCTGGCCTCTGGACACCTGCTAGGCTTAAAGGAAGCTCAAAGCCATTCACCCATCCAGCTGGTGATAGAGCCACTTACTCTGCATTTCCTACTCCAAATTAACCTTCCTCTTCTCCTGCATTCCAAGAACTACAAGTGCAAACCACTAAGCAGCACAGTCATTGAAAGAAGTGTACAAAAACCAATTAATCCTTTTAAAGATGGCAGTACTGTTTGCTGGTCTCCCTACCCTCTCCCAAGCAATGTGAGACTCTTCTTCTGGGAACAAGGAAACTTGCTTCAACAGAGAAGTCCATTGGTCTGAGGAACTGCAGAAAAATAATTCTAAAATAATTTAAGCACAATTTTATTTTGCTATTACACTGCCCAATGAGTGGGCAGTGCTGTAACCCAATAGCACCCTCCTGACCCCAGGCAGGAAATCAGAGTTCACCATAAGCTGACTGCTGTGCTCAAATGCCTTCAGAGCAACAGAAGGATAATGGAGCTCATGAAAGCCCCAGTTTGTGATTTTAACTGTACTAGGAGAGAGCAGAAAGCAAAGTGGGGGCGTAACATACCCCAGTGTGAACGCATCATATTTGTCTTTGCATTTGCTTCTTAAAACAACTGTAACCTGCAACCATCTACAGTTACTTTTTTTTTTTCCCCTTTTTTCTTTTTCTTTTTTTTTTTTGGTGGGGAAAGCACAATCATGCAATACGAAGTAGTTGCTCAGAAAAGTTAATTAAACTAATTGGGAAAATTGCCATGAAGGGAGACTACAAGACTATAAAACTTGAGAATATTTACTTTAGGGTAGAAGCAGATATGGAAACAAGATAAAAAGAAGGGAAGGTAGAGAGCACCCAGAGCTGGGAAATCAGGAACTTCCATTCTTTTGGCTCTTGCACTGAGAAACAACACCGGTGATTCAAAAGACTGACAAATCCAGAGCAAACCCAGGGAAAACAGTTTTTCACACAACACATCTACCTCAGCAACCCCTGCCCCTGAAAGCTGCTACAGCTCAGAAGCATCTTCATGCCCTTTCACTCCTTTATGACTTTTAAATTCAAGAATACTTACAGCTGCATACTTAAGGCCAGAGAAGGACCCACACCAGATCCGGTCACAAGACTGGAAGCTCTGGAGAACTGACAAGAACAATACATTGCAGGTCCACCCATAACAGCAAAAATCATTGTGAGGAACGGGTCAGCCAGAGACTTCAAATGTGCAATTAGAAGTACTTATCTAAAATTACACATCAAGTCTCTGCAGTGTCTCTTTCTGAACCTAACGTTTTTAGCCAGAATTGGCAATTACTCAAAGAATCACAATCTCAATTACTGTACCCTGATAATGCAGTCAGGAATACCACTGAGACAGGGTAGTAGGGGCAAGCCAGACAAAAGCCTTGAAAAGGATACCAAGGGTTGGTATAAGGACAAAAAGACAAACTGAGATCTTGAACTCCTACACTAGCATGAGCTGTAAGAGGATTTGAACACAGGCCATCTTGAGTTCGACACGCAACCCTCCACAGGAGCACTGACAGACTGAACGGGGCCTTTCCTCTTAACCAGGGCAGATTTGCAGATACCCATAATGACAAAAATACCATTAGACACTAGATGGAAACTGGAACTGTAGTTCAGGTGATTCGCTGAAGACTGTACAAATGTAGAGGTAGCAGGACTCTTAAATTTTGTTTCTGTTCTACCTTCTAATTGCAAACACCAAAACAAGTGCCTGAGGTAAACTACAGAAGCTGTTGAGATTCAAGGGGACAGAAAGACAAGGCAGGATTATAAAAATCCTAGAGAGGTGCTTCAGAAGAAAATATAGTACCAGGCCTCATCTCCATAATGCTAATATTTACTGTGGAAAGTTTTGCCCCAGAGAGCTTTCTCATTCTAGTGGAGACACCTCAACGTGCACAGGAATGTCTGTGTCTGCCTGGCTTAAATTAGGGACCTTCGAGATGTGAGGTGAATGAGACAACCACTGCACTGCAGAGGTACCAGCTCACACACACAAAGAGAAGAAAACCAAGCCCATCAACACAGGAGCCAGCTGAGAAAAGGGAAATTTCAGTTACCACAGCTACTGCAAAAATCTGTTTTTCATTGAGACAACCTTGAGAAAAGAGGCACAGAGCAGCAGAAAATTACAGCGCTACAGCTCCAAAGGACTCTGTCTCCTGTCCTGGACTCAAAATTATGGGGGTTTCCATATGGCAGCCTGCAATATGTCAGTGATCCCTTTAGCTGGCATCAGTACCAGAAAGAGATTAGGAACAACGGCTAATTCATTCAGTTTTTCTCTTTACAGGTGAAGGGGAAAAAATGTAAAGAACTGCAGGAAAGGAAAAGAAAGCAAAGCCATTCCCTTAAATTTTAAACATTCTGAAAGCATGTCATTCTGGATTCCCCTCAAACTTCAGAGCTCTTGTGGGTACAGCAGAGCTTCACAGCTTGCACATTAACTCAGTTCAAAACAAAGGGATTATACAAAGTGCTGAGCTCTAAACAAACAGTCTGAAGTTTTGAAACAGTTGATCTTTTTTAACATTTTAAGTATCATGTCCCAAAACCAGGATAACTGAGCTGCCTCTAATGAAGTCAGTTGAGTTCCCTCATCTTCACCCCACCTCAATAAAGGTTTTAAGGGCACTTGGCAAAGAGATATTTCAGAAATAACTGAAATACAACTCCCAGACAATTCTGATTGCATACCAAGAGTTCATCCATGCTCGTCTGACACTTCTCAAGATTGATCCGTTTAATCGCCACCTTCTCCTTCTTCGGAGTGCAGAAGGCTGCCTGGACCACCGCAGTCGCTCCACTCCCTGGGGGGGAAAAGAGAGAGTTATCAACACCTTACAGACTTCAGCAGGAAGGGAGGGAGGCCAGGCAACAAAATTCTGAGTGCCAGACACTAAAAACAGCAGCATCAGGTAAAAACCCAGTGAAAGCGCTCTAGGCACTCCCCGCTCCATGGGTTGGCTCAGCCACCACATCCAAGTGCTGGGCAAACTGAAGGAAAACAAGTGGATCTTTATGATCCCTTCCAGGGATCATTACAGCTCTGCAGACCAAAAACCCTCTCCAGACTCCAGCTTCCTTATAAAAGAGTGATTCTACTCATGTACTTTTAAAAGATATGTCACTGAGGTCACACAGACTTTTAACCTGATGTGTTCACCCAAAGTGTCAAAACAAGCCACTCTTTGCTACTGACACTAATAAAATTTTTCAAATATTTTTATGCACTAATTGCTGTTCTCATCTCTCCTCATTTTATGCAAAGACACGAGGTGGGTTTCATTCTAGCAGGTTCAGCTCCAGCTCTCACACTGCGTCGGTTTCTGGGTTGAAAACCGCAGCCCCAGAACATTTAAATTCCAATAGGGAAAAAACACACATTTTAACATACAGTCCTTCAAACTGCTACAAGTAGGGAGTTCTGGATTTAAAGTACTCAGCAACATCATATCCTTGGACATGAAAGGGAGTTTGCAACAGTGAGACTTAAAATCTATTTGATATTAAGTTCATTTTTGTTGCCCTCCAGAAGCTGTTGCAACATTCACCTCTCATAATCAGGACACATTGTTTTACTTTCTACCTTTATCATGGTTCCCCACATTTACACACTTCAGTGGAAAGGAGTGAATCCACATTAATAAAAAAGGGGGTAGGCTATGTGGAAAATAGTTCAAAGGTTCCTATTGCAAATACCTAAAAAATGCTAATAAAAATAAAGAGAAATGAAAACAACTATTCTGCATTTTGGTGTAACATGCTTACATTCACATAAACTGGGGGCAAAAACTTTCATTTTCAAACAAAGGCTACTGAAGCTCCCTACAAACACCACCAAGAGTCTTCTCACACCAAGTTGCACCAACTCAAATAAAGTTCCAGGTGAGGGAAAGAGCTTGAAACCCAGCCCTGAAAGGCAGAGGAAAACTGCTCCATTCTGAGTCGCACTGAAATAAATTGAAAAGCCCTGAACTGTGGGACTCTGCTCCTCTAACTTTCAACCAGCACCTACAGTGGAGCCACAGGACTTTGATTTCACTTTATATGGCATGGCCAGTGCACCCTGGACATCAGCATCAGCTTTGCCAGGACTCCCTGTACTCAGGAGTTTACATTTTAATGGCAGAAGGCAGAAGTGTACAGAATACAAAATGCTAAGGTTGCTAAAGCTTTATTACTTCCCAAAGCAAATGGGTTTTTAAGAAGTTCAAGACTGAGGCCATTTATTACTTGCACACATACTGCTTTTCAGAGACTATTCCTAGCACAAGACAAAACAAAGTTTTAGAAACAGACAGCAATAACAGTAAAAGTATTTACAAGGGGCTTTGAAAACAAAGCTGGAGTGCTGTAAGCAGGTTCCTGAGCAAATGACAGATGATAGAGAGGTCTCTGCAGATATTTAACAGAAAGTGCTCAGAAAGAGCAAGGGGGGGAGCAGAGTTTGGTTGGACTGCCAGGAGCAGGGCTGAAATACACAACATTAGGCTACAAGACAAACATCCCAAAAGCAAACCTCCACATGCACTGTAGTCACTCTGCCCAGTAGGTGCAGGAATCCAACATGAAAGCTGCAGTGCAGCACAAATGAATTCCCATTCACCGGGAATCCTGGGTGGCATTGACCTACTCCTCTCCACCTAGTACCTGCTTCTCTTGTTTTGCTTCTGCTGTTTCTTTGGTGGGGGAAAAAAAAGTAAAAGCACAAAGGCTCAAGACAAAGAGAACAGCACACACAGAAGTGGTGACAAAAGGCAGAAGTGAGTTTGCACTTCCTATCACTGCTGGTCTCCCTACAGCAACAGCCTTTTGGAAGTCAGAACAAAAAACAAACACTTTATCATTATCTAGTTCTTTGGAAACAGTTAGATCCCAGAAGAAATGTTGCTGCTGACACATTCAAAGCACCAGTATTATGATTTCTTTCTTTGGATGTCTTGGTGCATAGTAATAGAGGCTGAAAACACAAGCCAGATGCTGGAAGAATATGTGACTGTGCAGCTCAGAGGACTGTCTTGTCACACAACCCTTTTCACTCCCCAGTTGATTTCTCAGTGTGTATTTTTACCTCTAAAGCTACATGTCCTCATCAGCACAAGTATCTGTGTTCAAAGACTCTTTCTGGATATCTCAGACACACAATAGTGTCAGCATACTCCTCCTTTCCCCCATAGCATGACATCCCAAGATTTCTGTGCCAGTTAAACCCAGTTTGTGTAAGCACAACTGGCAGAGGTGCTTCTTACAATCCAGGTGCAACATCATTACTGTGAACTAAATCCTTCACAAGATGAAGTCCAGGGCTTTAAAGAAGTCACCACACAAAGAGCTTTGTGTTTTATTCTTTTAAGATGTGACTACCAGAAACAATAGATGCAGCCTAATTAAAAGCAGGACCACTCATGCTACAGCTCCTTTCCAGTCCTTGAGTCTGCAGGATCAATGCTCAGTAGGACTTCAGGGCAAAAACTGCTTTTCACTAAGTGCTGGACAATGCCCTAGCCTACAGGGATTCGATCTGTTATGAGTGTATGGTATTGTTTGAACAGTAATGAAATCCCAAACTAAATCCTCCTGGGCACATGGCAGAGAATCATCTGAATTCGAGCTCCTCCCATTTAATTCCCTGCTGCTCCTACTTTTCTGGCAGCTCTCTTTAGTTCGATCACCACCTGCTCTCCCCACTCCCCCCTCTCCTGCTAATTCGTCATTTCTTTCAGCTCCTCTGTAGCACTAATTATAGAGAAACAATGAAATCTCAAAAGCGTATCAAGCCAGGATTAAGCCAAGCTGCAGCACGATGTGCCACAAGCAAGCTGCTCTTTGGTGGCAGCAGCAGCTTGTCGTGCTTCTGGGACCAAACAAAGACTGGCTTCCATGCTTCTTTGGAGAGTTCAGGAAACGTGGCAACGTGGACACTAGAGGCTTTGCAGCCACACAGTTTGTTTATTAAATGCCAGGGTGGTAAGAGAAATAAAAGAGAGAAGCTGAGAGAGGATGCTGAACACATTGCTAAGTGAAAACAAGCATAAGGAGAGATGACACCAACAGAAAGAAAAAGAAAAAGCTCATTGAAGAAGTTTTGTAAAGTTTAAGAGCAGGTAACAAGTATATGGGCAACAGTGGGAAGAGAAGAGATTTCCTGGGCTGCTAGGAACAACCTTCAATGAGGAAAAACCCCAAGGGCAGTTTGTGCCAGGGTAGCACAACTTGGACAAACTATGTCTCCCAGCAGTCACAGATCTGCTGCCATCAGAGCCAACTGCAGTCCCGACGACGTGGGCAGCACAGGATTAATGTTCACTCCCCACCTCAAGACACTCTGATCAAGGTCAGTGCTGAGGCTCTTCCCTCCGCCTCTCTCAGCCTCTCTCAAGATCAGCTTTCGGAGAAAATTTGCTCCCTGGTTAATCTCTTCCAACATAACAGCTTAACAAACAATGAAAACTGGGCACAGCCAAACGCCTGCTGCTTTATTCCTGAAAAGCAGGAGATCATTTTGTTGAAGGATGATGGGGAGGAAAGAGACCCCAAATGGGTATTAGGATCTGCTTAATACCCCCTGCTTTTGCCTCTGTAGGCTCTCAGATATAGTTCCAACCCTTAGGATAGCAGCTGCAAAATTCCTGCATAAGAGGGTCACGACCTACTTTAGAAAACACCGCCTTAAGAGGAAAACATACCCTTTCTAACCCCTGCTTCTTTCATGTTTCTACGATTAAATGGCTCTTTCTGAAATAAAACCAACCTCTGAAAGGATTAAAATAACCCAAATAAAAAAGTCCCCAAGCACTCAGTTACTGAAGCCTGATTTTCCAGGTTATCTCCTCAGGATCCCCGGGCCCTGTAGCTTCAGCACCCACAGCTCCAGCCTGAACTCCTTAAGTTGAGACAAACTCCCCACGAAAGCCCAGCATCGGCTTTCAAAGGAGGCTGGCTACCATCTCTTCTACAGTTCCACAATTTATATGAAGCTTCTGTTTTTGAAAATAAAGACAAACCCTCTGAGATCTCGGCTGAAGTTAAGGGAAACCAATTATTTCAAGGCTAATTGGAGGAGAGGAAAGACGGGACTGACCAGAGGACACAGCATGTTCCTACACACTTTGTCTCCAATTTAACTGAATCTCTGCAGCCACATAAGGACATTGCAGCTCTCCCAGTAAGACTAGGATGAATTGCATTGATGCCTCTTCCCAGGCAAATGCAGTTGAAAACAGAGATCCTCTTGGCAGAGAGATCTGCTTAAGCAATGGAACAGTCATGCCAAACAGTCACAAGACAAGCATCAAATCCTGGCTCCAGGATAGTATTCTCCTACCACGTGCAATAGCAATTTGAAGTAGTTACATGGAAGGAGGACTCACAAAACAGTGCTGCCCAAGCTTTAAATTTACTGCAGGCACCCTTGGAAATGTGAAAGTCTCCCCTGACTGTAACTCAGTGGCTCACAAAGCTGTTACAACCAATAGAGGACATGTTCCCTAACAGTCTCGGAGCATCAGTCCTTATCCTACTGCAGTGTCAAATCTTCTCTGTAGAGGAAATATTCTTTCCCAGCGTCAAATGAACATTACTAACTATTTAGGTTTGAAGGAACCAGAAATTGATAGTTGATCCTGCTTTCAGCAGGAGGGTGGATCCTGCCAAAAGCAGGATCAAGTCCCAACTTAGATCAGGTTCCTCAGCATAGAGTTCAGTCTAGTTTGGATTTTCTTTAACAAGAGATATTTCTACAATCTTTTTGGCTGTTTCTGTGTTTGACCACCCACATAGTAAACTTTTTTCCCCCTTGCTAACTAATCACATCTCCCAGTTTTGCTCCCAACCTTGGCCTTCCACCACCATCAGGCACCTCTGTACAATTCAGCTTCATCTCCTCTAGAACTTCCCACTAGATAGCTGAGGACAGCAACAACTCTTCTAAGGCTAGGGAAATACATCTCTCCACACCTGCCCCCATAAGTCACATTCCCAAGTCTCCTTCAGCATGGGGCAATGCTCAGCAGAACACCTCTGCACAACCCTGCCCTGTGCTTCCACCCTTCCCTGCACACACACGACCTGTCTATTTTTAAGCGAGATCTGGACTCCATCCTCCCCTATCTGGAGTGCGGTGCCAGAAAGCCGCTCGTGACGCAGGCTGTGTTTATAATTGTGCCCCCGGGTTTTCCTCTTATGAACAATGCACACAAAACACTTCCCTGCAAGGCTGCTCTGGACCAAGCAATCACTTTCAGGTTCCAGGTACCCCAAAGCCCAAGAGACCTTTAATGCTTTACAACCCAGGCTCAGTACTCGTGTCTCTGCAGGCTCACTCCATCTCTGGATGCTTCAACTCTTCTACAGCCTCATGCCAAAGAGCTGTGGGAGCCCTGCTTTGATTACTCATTCCAAGGACAACACAGCAATAAAACAAGAAGCTACAAGACTGGGAATAGAACTTCTTAAGCATTCTTACAGAGCACAGGGAAAATACAGATCTAATTAAACCAGAAATTAAATACCAGATTGCAAATTCAGACCCATCGTGCATTGTTTGGTCCATTTCCTATGAAGGCAAAGTGATGCCTCTATTTTCTGCTCCTCATTTCAGGCTTCTGGTGAGAAGAGTCCTCTTGCAAAGAATGGACTGCTCCTAAAAACAAGCTAGCAAAAAAAAAAAAACCTACTCTCAAATTTCCAGCCAACTCAGCATGGGGTGGGAATACTCCTTTCCCCAAGCAGGACTTGGTAACAGGAGTCTACTGGACGTCAAAGTCTTGCTGGCACAAGCCCCACGATTCAGGAAGAGTGAAGTAATGCAATGTTAATGGTCCTTGAATATGTTTTCCAAGCCGTCTCCCCACTACATGTCACATTCTTACTACAAAATGGAAGATGCAATCTACAATAACAGCTACAAATAGCATTAATAAAACCAAAGGGAATTCATAATGGGACTCGGACATACTCCTAGCATTGCCACAGAGGGGACAAAAAGTCTGCTTACCTGTAGAGAGGAAAAAGCTTTCAGAGCAAAGTATCATCTACTCAGCATGCGACTGCAGGAAGTGTTAACATTTCTAGAAGTGGAGCTACAGCCCCAAATCAGCAGGAAGATCACTTGAGTGCTTCTAGCACTGCTCAGAGTGAGCTCAAACAGCAAGTTGGCTCTGAATACTGCTGCTAGAGACAATGGGAGCAGCAGCAAAACCAGTAAGGGAGAATTCAGCTGAGTTTGCTCTGTGCCCGGTTGGGAGGCCTGTGGTAAACTGAAGCAGCATCAGAGAAATAATCCATGGCCAAGACACAAAAAAGTTACAAAAGCACAGGACTGAGCACAGCTCCCCTCCCACAGCAACACGAGAGTGCAGACATGCACCTACCTCCGGGAAGTTCCCAGAGCTGTGCCAACACAGCCACACTCACACCCAGACACCTTTCCACGATTCATTCCCAATACAGATTTATGGTGAATAGTACTGCCTATCGAGAGAAGAAGTAGAGCTTTACATTTCTTTACAAGCTGAAGATGACACATCCACAGCACAAGCACCTCTTTAAAACCCTAGTAGAGGTAGTAACAGGCCACGTTTAACTCGGTGCACCTTCTCAGCTCGGGTCATGCAGTGTTTGATCAACAGCAGAGATGGAAAGATACAATGTAGAGAAGAGGGAGAAAAACACTTGCTAATACAGCCCAGGGAAGCATTAGCAAAGGCAGAAAGCGAAAGCAGATTTAACTGGAAAGTTGTGAGGGAGCCAAATTTAAAGCCTATATGGGGGGTGGAGGAAAACCAGCAATCCCCATGG
Source organism: Nicator chloris (assembly GCA_013400495.1). NCBI lineage: Eukaryota > Metazoa > Chordata > Aves > Passeriformes > Pycnonotidae > Nicator > Nicator chloris. The sequence goes on from WAAE01001237.1 coordinate 511,393, forward strand.
ACTATACATCACAGCATAAGTACACACTACATATAAAGACACCCGCACTATGTGCATGCAACAGTCCTGCAGGCAGTTCAGTAACAGCTGAACTCCCTCATTTACAAGACAGTAGCTACCCTCGATTTCCGATGAAAAGGTGTCAGGAACAACAGCTCAACTCCGGTTTAAATAAATCATTTTAAATCTTTGCATTTCCATGTGGCCAATGTCAAAATGTCGCCCTGCCCTTCAGTCCAGCCTAGCTCACATCACTGCATGCAGCAGGTTCATTCCCAGTTCAGGCTCACCTTGAACACAGCCCAGTGCTGGGAACTTTCAGCTGGGTTCAAGCCAAAGGTGGCTGCAGGTACAGTAAGACACAGGGCATGTGCTGGACAACACCCTGAGAAAGGGCAAGGATGAGGAGGTAACAAGCCCAGGCAGAGAATTAAGACTTAAATACAAGTGACTTCCATTCACACCAGCACATCTGATGACTAGAAAAAAAGTCTAGACCTTTCACTGAAGAATTGGAAGGAGGAACAGGAAAAAGCAGGTTTCACTCGTGAATTCCTGTTTGTTTCATTTAAACTGCAGGTGTTATCACTTTGCAATGCTCTCTGATCATTTATTCCAGTACATCCAGAGCTCAAGTTTGAGATTCTGTGCAAGTTGTGAAGCCAAAGATTTCAAATAGTATTCACAATACAAGGAATTTCTGTTATTAAGACACCATTATGTGTCTTTCTCAAAGCCTGAGAGTCTTTGCTCAATTTATACCAGCACCTGCAGTGTCCAACAGACAACTGATATTCCAGCGTTAATCAAGCACGCTCAAAGAATTTTAGAAAATGAGAAGCATATTCTGAAAGTCTGCTGTCCAATTAGAAATAGAGCCAAAACATTTGAACAGCACGTAAACTTGCTGACAGTGAGTTATTCACCACCTTGACAAGAGCTCTTGCAGATGAGAATACCACTGAAAACCACACATCAAGCCCAGAGCTCAGAGGTTTCTGCCCATGTAAGACAATGTATTTCTCAAGATTCCTAGTGCTCCATGTACAGTGGAGAAGGATGATAAGCCAGCAAAGATCACACAGTGCTGCCAGCACTTCTTTAAACGTGCTTCCCCTCCAGTGGTCCATCAATACAGAAACACTCGATGCTGCAGACTTACTGCCCAAGTCTCTAATTCACATCTCAGACTCAGAGGAAGGAATATAAACCCAAATCAAATCACTTGTAAGGAGTCCAGTATTATTTTCAGAGCCATAAGCAACTGATGGGCAATACCCCAAGCTAGATATATCTCCCCATGGGCCCACTGAACTCTAAACTATAAATAAATAAATGACATTGATTTCTAAGCTGGAGAGAAGTTAGCTACTGTAATCTAAACGACTCAATGCCAAAGTTTCTGCAGAAAGGAAGGGGAGTCTTATGGATATTTTCACCCCACCCCACAGGGCATTGTTCTCTCAGAAATCTTTCAATATCTCTTAGGTCCTGAACACAGAAAAATGTCATCTGTTTTCCACCTTCGGCAAACATTCAGGTTGAGAATCCTCACAGAGTAAGCAGGAAAGTGACAGGCTTGGAAAGAAAATGGCCAGGCTGTCAATATAAAACAGGCTAGGACTGGAACAGAGGGCGAGGAATAGTGTTGGCCATGCAAAGCATGTCAGCAAGATACGTGACAAAGTTGTCACTGGGTCACTGCTGTTTGATTTCATCTGCAGTCACCAGCCCACACACATGCAGCCAAAGTGAGCTTTCCACTGCCTCCCTATGACAAAAAGCTGCAGCCCCCCAGCATCAGACTCCACACCAGAGCAAGAGATGTAAGGAAAAAAAAAGACCAGAGGAAAAGCCACTGGCCACAGAAGGTATCAGGAGAGAGAAGGATTACCAGGGAGGAGAATCAGCCCATCTGATGCTCCTACAAAATTTCTGCTGCAAACACCAAAGCACAGATGAGAGGGTGGCAGAGGGTGCTGCTCTTGGCTTTATGCCTAACCTCCCGCAGCCCTCACGATATCCCAAATCAGTCCAGACTAGCAGACATTCCATTATGCCTTTAATAAAACACCCTCCAGCTGTCCAAGGTACCCAGGTGTTTTGGGGAACACCTCTGAGACCATTTTCCCCATGGCAGTAACTACAGTAAGCTCCAAGGGCCAGTTACACAAGTCCTGCGTGACCTGCCACATTTACTTAAGATGCTATTAGCATGCCTAAATTAGATTTTTAGTTTGAAACCAATTATATTTATTTGATTTTGTGCCAACATCTCTGCCTAATTTAAAGGGCACTGCAGCTATGCAGTGTTAATTCTACAAGATGGAAAGCAGGCTCAAACATCCCATTTCCAAACACAGCAACTTTCTTGGAGAAGGTTCATCCTTCCCTTTTAATCACTGTCAGTTGCCTTTATGGTATATGCAGCAATGTAAATATCATGCTGGCTGTCATCAGGTATTACCAAGGCTCAAAATACAGCACTGGTACAGTAGCCAAGCCAGTGTTCTCCTTTCTTCCCTCCCAATCTTTATCTCTGAACTCTGTCTCAAATGTAATTGTCAGCTGTAGAGGATATTTTATTTGGCTGGGTTTCCACTTAACAGAACAATCTGTCTGCTTACAGTGCAGATGTTTGATAGTACCGTGGTTATTTTAGGTAAATAAGCTTTTAAGTATCAGATATATCCTCTCTCAAAGGCTATTATCCTTTCTTCTCAGCAAGTATCTCAATCTAATAAATATTTTCTGCATCTATTAGTCTGTTCAGCACATAAGATTAGCCCACTAGTTAAAAATTACATTCTTTAACCAAGAATAATGAGAACCATCCTGAGCCTTAGGACCTGGACAAATAACTGAGCTGAGGTTGCCGGTTCATCAGGCCTCTCAGCTGTTCAAATAAGATTTGCACTGGTGAGTCGTTCAACAGGAAAACTGTTCATGCTCCAGATGTTTTTTCCAGTGAAGTACAGTTTGCTGCAAGTCAATACCAAGGTATTTATTAGCTGTTAATACCAAGCTATTTATTAGACAGCAAATTGCATCCTCAATAACTATTTTTACTTTAGTAAAAGGATGGAACTTATGGCTTCACCTTTCAGCTTGCTTCCTGCTCCTGAGGGGGACCTTATTGCCCTCTACAACTCCCTGAAAGGAGGCTGTAGCAAGGTGGGAGTCAGTCTCTTCTCCCATGTAACAAGTGACAGGATGAGAGGAAATGGCCTCAAGTTGCAGCACAAGAGGTTTATGTCAGATATTAGGAAAACCACCTTCACTGAAAGGGCAGTCAGGCATTGGAACAGGCTGCCCAGGCAAGTGATGGAACCACCATGTCTGCAAGTGTTCAAAAAACACTGGATGTGGCACTTGGCGACAGGGTTTAGTGGTGAACACAGCGGTGCAGGGTAATTGACTGGACGATCTTAAAGGTCTTTTCCAATCTTAATGATCCCATGACTCTAGGATTGTATGACTACCTTGCATGGTGAGAGACAGAAAGGTTCACAAAGAAGCAGCCTACGACAGAAGTAAAGACACAACAAATCAAGTTTCCAAAGAACTCGATTTTCCACTGGTAGATCTTGAGGAATCACAAACTGGAGATACTTGTATCAACACCTTTAAGGTTTGGAGAAAAAATGGAGCAAAAACACCAAGGTTCAGCTTTCCTGCACCTTCACAAGGAATTGTCCTTGCAGATACAGCCTGAACATAAAGTAAGTGTAAGAAAACCACCAAGCCTCAGCCACGTGCTATGAAAGACAAGGCATTGTTACTTGCCACTGTCCTGGGGAATCCATTAAGCAGCTGTTTCATCCAGCAATGACAGGGTCACAGGGAGGTTTCAGTGTTTAATAGAACGTGTGTCGGTAATTCCCCCATGTGCCATTTCCAGCACTAGCATTCATTAATTCGGTATAGGGATTATACAATTTGGCATCAGCCAGAGCAGGGGACTGAACTCTACAACCCCGGGAGTCCTCACTAGCTCCGTGTTTCAGCAAAATAAGCAACAGGAGCTTTCTGGTTTTGTTCTGAAAATTGACATCATGAAGTCCATCTCCGTGGATTTTGCAGGAAAGTTGTTTACTCCACAAGAAGCATTGTCTTTAATTGACAAATTTTCAAGACATCAAGATAACCTAACATTGTGTTGCCTGCCTGAAGCTGGATGCAGCCTGAAATTCCCAACTGCAGTTTCAGCGGCCCCAGTTATCTCAATAGGTATCAGCTCAGAGCACAGCCGAGCCGATAATTTTGTTAAGAAAAATATTCTGTAAGTGCTGTCATCCCACAGCCATTAATGTGCTCTCTCACTTTTCAAATACCCTTTTCACTGTTTTCAAGGCTTCCTTTTCAGACGAGCTGGAATGAACCTCAGAACCTAAGGAAATCGACTTAAAATCTCCCAAAGACTAAAAAGGAACAACAGCCTAACTGAGAAAGAATCAAAATTGAAAATGCACAACCTGTCCAACAGTAACTATGGAGCTTTCATCCAATATTTAGTAAACCTTTAGTTTTACAAAACGTATGTTGAACTCCCCAAAGATGTAATCATCTCACACCCTGCCACAAGTACCTCAACACAATTCCACATTCACAAATAGCTTTGAAGACATTTTCCTACCGGACAACACCCTTCCCTCTAATGAACTGTAAAATTTCTCAATTAGCTGTGCTCTAAGACAAAAGCCAACTTCAATTCTTCCACACAACAAACCAGCAGAGGATACCACTGCACAAGCCATGTGCTCAGTCAGATCTCACCAGAAGTGAGGTGGGTACTCAAGGTCAAATTTTCACTCTGCAGTTTTAACTTAATTCAACTCTGTGGATGGATGAAATGGGAACAGCATCCTCCCACACAGCTTTATTAATAGCAAGGTGCTAGCAATAAGAGTAAAGTTTGTCCTTAAATTACCATTCACAACTATAAAACAGTAAAACTTTGGCAAAACCCAAGGAGAATTTACTACAGTAAGAGATGATCCCTGAAGTATTTCAATTCACACTATTCCTTAACAGCTGCTTGTACCTGTTCTTTCCACAATGAATTTACATAGGCTCATTTCCTGCCCAAAGGAAATATCCATTGGGGAGAATGCAATAAAGTCAGTCTAGCAGGGAACAGTGAAATTAAAGAAAACAAGAATTTTTTCTCTCCCCCGCCCCAAACTCTCAGGACAAGACAGTTGGAGCAGAAAATTGAAATCTGGCAAAAAATTAAAACCTCATTCAGAAAAACTCTTCTATATTCCCTCACAAATGCATTTTAATTTGACTGAGTTATCAGACTTTGAAGGTGTTGTTTCACAAGCATGTAATACAAGCTTTATAAAACTGTAAGGGATGGGAGGTGAAAGGAAGATTTGCCTAATATGATAATTTGGTGAGAAAGTGAATCAGTGCTCTGAATTTACTCTGTACTTCATTCATGGATGGGCTCTGTGAAGCCTTTAAGAGTGGAAGGCAATCATCCCCTGCAGACTTACCAGTGTGTAGAACCAAAGAGGTCTCAGAAATCCTGGCTAGGCACATTAGACTCTAGTTTGATGGAGGTTGAGACATAACCAAATATTCTTCCAGGATAGAATTTCTCTTAATTACAAGAAAATTCACATTAGGCAAAAATTCTGTGTGCAGTGGTGCACACCAGGAAACAACAATCTTTAGGAGTCCAGGGGAGTGGGGAGAAAAATGACTTAGAAAAAAAACTTTGCTAGTTGTCGTAGCTGTTGAGCAGTTGTGAAAAGAAGTACTGGATTTTTTGTTTATGCACTTGTACCACCACAAATCCCTACCTGCTTGTGCAGTGTGACAGGACCACCTAATATGGTTAACACAAAGGAATATGCAGGCTGTGATGATTAACATGAAAACCCCACTCATGAGCAGTGTATCACAGCAAACAACACGCTCAGATAAGTTAAGGGATCAAACTTAGGGCTGACAGAAACACTAAGGTCAGTCCCTTCATTTACGTTCATGCACATGAGGGACATGAGAAATTCTCACTCAGTACCGTGGATGCAGTCAGGCACCTGTATCCCTGCTGACAATCAGCTGTAGTTACAGCATTTGCTGAAGTGTTCTTGTCTTACTCAAGCCAGACAAGTTGGATTTTGTTCTTAGTCTGGCTCCCTTCATTAGTATATACATTATTTTGCCTACCAGAGGTACTCCATCTCTTCTCACACACCAAGAGCTACGACCTTCTGATTAAGAGCCTGGACTGTCTGTCAGCCAGGGACCTAACCCTGTCTCCAAGACTTTCCCATGTGACTGCCCGGAAGAGAGACAGAGTTTCACGTGTTTTTTGGAAATGTCAAAGCTGAACTCCCTTAGGTGAAGTCACAGGAAACTGCAGCAACTTTGAGAGCCAAGTCCTTCATATCTGCATCTCAGTTGTTTGATTCTAAAGGGAACGCAGGATAATAGGCTGAACTTGTTTGGAAAGCCCCAGCATCCTGATATTTCAAAGATTTTGCAATGTCAAATTCCACTGCTCCAACAGCTATTCTTCTACACCCACAAAGCCCTCAAGTCTGTCTCTCCCTATTAAGAAAGTTTAATAACACCAAGTTTACAAGGACTCCATTAGCATGTCCACAGCTAAATTTATTGCCACAGAGATTTACGATGGATATTGCCTATTTCTGGGGAAATCTTTCAAGAAAAATTGACCAAGACACAGTTTGTTGCAACGCACTAATACAATTAGAAATAAGTGTTATTGCCATCATTTTAAAGAGCTCCATCTTTTATTAGAAGATTACATCTCTAGACTCTGGCTTAGTGGGCAAGCTGCTAACACTCAGAAAGAAAAGAGATGCTGCCAAGTTCAAACAGACAAATGTTCTGGGGAAGAGTTGATTCTCTTCAAGATTTCATCAGCTGCAGAAGCAAGAAGCCTCCCAGGCATGCATTTGTCAGGCAGCATGTACACCCCTCAGGTGTGCTCAGGAGCACAGCACAGCCACAGTCCCCTTCACCAGCCAAGATATTTGCATTAAACTGAAACTATTTAAATGGATTCTTGAGAAATGGAAGTGTTAAACATTAATCAGTCCAGGTACCTAACAGTACTGGAAGCAACTGCTACATAGAAACCAAGCCCAGAAAAGTGTGAACTCTTCCACATGAAACACCCTACGTGTTTTTTTCCTTAATACTCCCGAATAGCTGAAAGCAGCAGGATCTGTCTTTGCTCTCGCCTGCAACCAGCAGGCAAGGCTAACAACCACATATTTTTTCCCAGCCAGCCTCCTTCAACACTGCTTGGCTTTGTAAGCCCACATTTTGCTGCCTTGTGCATTTTATCCTCCTTCCTATCAGGGCACAGACAACAGAGGCACTAAAAAAAGGCACATGTACAACCTAACACCTTTTGCTTTCACTTCCCCAGAGGTGAAAAGCAACTCAGTTTAGCTCTAATTCTAGCAGGGCAATGGTATCAAAGGTCTTAAAGAAATGAAATGTGTCAAGTATCCAGAGGAAAGATAGCCTGGATGCAGGAGTAGCTTGCCTATTCTGTTGCACTCAGGACCACACAAGATATATTTGCCTAGAAACAAGCAGCAGAGAAACTGGTACTGGACATCTCCCACTGCCATTCCCAAGCAGACCAAGTACTATGAACGACCACTCATTTTTTAACTTATCTACATTTGCCCAAAGTTAATTTAATGTAAGTTTTAATATAATATAAAACAACTAAAGCTTGTCCACCAACTTTATGTGGAAAAAATGAGCACACAAAGAAAGTCTTCAAATGAATTAACCAGCCTGAATACTGGGAATATAGTGTAGGGATCAATTTTGCTCTGCAAAGCTGTGGGGGGAGGAGTGGGAATCCATGAGGAAATGCTAAAACAAAACATATGGCACCAAGACTGAATCCTAAACACTCCATTTAGAGCTCAGGCAGTTATATTTTGTACAGTGTAACATTTTTCTTGAATGGGTTTTAAATATCAGGCGTGTGAAACTGGCTGCAGCCAGCACACAGGCACCACAGCTAGCAATGAACACCATGCTCCAAAAAAAAAAAAAAAAAAAACCCCAAGCCCTGAAGTTAACATTGGACAAGAGCTTCCCATTCCAGCCTGGTTTTTACATCCAAAGACCCCAATTGCTCCTGGTCAGCATCTCCAGGCTGCTCTTTTTCAACAGCCTGATTTCTCAGCACATGAGACCCCCACACAAGAACCACACAGATGACCACAGACATCTTGATAAAATTTGGGAGAGCTGATACCTTAATTCTAAGAAGTTCCTCTCTACCCACAAAAAGAAAGTTCTCCCACACAGGGCTGGGATGAACACAGATAGAAATCTAAATATTCAGCCCCAAAAGATCAAAATGTTCGCAGGCAAAGCTCAACTCCAAAGCTACTTGAACCACAGTCATTAAAAAAACTAATCATTCCTTAAATGGTGACTTCAATTTTCAATTTAGGCTTGATTTCTGATGGGATAAGAAACTCCCACCACATCTGTTCATGCAGCCTGCACTGTCCTCATCGCTGCGAAGGAATCTGTCAAGGGAGAGAGGGCACAGGAACGGAGCCTGGGAGCACTCCCACCACTAATTTATCTCCTGTTTCTGGCACGGGCTGTTTGCAGCAAAGGGGATGCTCCTAAATCAAACAGCCACAGTCAGCACGGTTCTCATCTTTCCAAAAAAGTAGCAAAACGAGAATGACCCAGTTCCAACCAACTTCACTCCTGCTACCAGCATTTCCAAGAGGAATTGTGAGATCCAGGGAAACTCGCATGTGTGAGTATCTGATCAGCACAAGCAGCATGAGGTCGAATTTTTTTCAGGCTTCAAAAAGAAGACTGCAGTAATTTATATGCAATCCACGCTCAGAAGACCAACCACCTTCACAACCACAGCACAGACTACATTCTGCTTTTTAGATAAAAATTGCAGCATCTCCAAAGGCCCTATTCACCTGCAGAACTCTTGCTACTCTGGGGGTACACTTCACTGAAATGCTTTTTAAATTGCTTCCTCTACCCCACCTGCATTTTATCCTTTTTTAAAATGAAATCAGGTTCTCATCTGATCAAAGTTCCCTGATACAGTGTACCAGACGTTATTTAAGCCTAAGGAGGCTACTCAGCAGTTATTAACACTAACCAAGCATAATCAACACGGATATTAATCCACACCTCTATAATGGCGTGAGTCATCCCCAGTGCTGAGTAATCCTTTTTTATTTATATATAGTATTAGCCAGAATCAGGGGGGCAGTTCTACAGTAGAGGTTCTCATTGCAGGTAGGAAACTTGCTTTTTCTATCCCTGCACTTGAGTGGTATGGAACCATCCACATCCAATAAAGGCCACATATGGCTATTTTCAGGCACAACCAGCACAAAATAAAGAACTGGACTACAAATGGATTTCCATCATGAGAAAACAGTTGGGCTGGTAATCTCAAAATTTACTCTAAATTTTAAGAGTAATTTTTTTCCATCAGGAAACAAGGTAAATCCTTTAAAAGCACTGGTACAAGGTTCATCTCTTTCCACACCAGAATGTCTCTGTTGTGTGCTGAAGAAGCTTTACAGCTCCTCAGTTATAAAGAGAGCTCAAAAAAACCCAACCAAAAAAACCCTTGAGGTTTACAGGAGACATGAAGCAGGAGGCAAGACAGTCCAGCTCAGTTAACACAGTGACATTTTGTCCCACAAATCATATACGTGCTAGGAAACTTGCGTCACATCTCCATCCAGGCCGCTGGCAGACACACCAGTGTTTGAAACGAGTAAAGGGGGGGGGCAGGGGACAGGAAAGTTAAAAAGAGAAACCATATGTTTGCAATATACACATCTCAGTGTACACTCCATCACATGCCAAAATGCCAACACAACCTTTCAGTGAGCAGGCGACATCCAGAAACTCAGTTTGCAGAGGGACAGGGAAAAGATACAGAAGAAATTAAACACTTTGTCCAGATTTCTCCTCAAGTTCTGTCAGTTAACATGAGACAACACATCTCTGTGCTCCTCCCAGTACTCTGAGGCTGTGGGATGTGCATCTCCAGCAGCAAGTTCTCCCAAGAGCAGAAGTGTATTTACATTCCCTTTTGTTCCCATCCCACCCCGCTCCCCAGCTACAAAGAGGCATTCGCTCCTATCCTTGGTTACTCAGGTCCAAATCCTTGCTTTGTGCCCACAAAGCACCCCTTTGCAGGCTCTGAAAAGGAAGTATTTCCTACACAGGGAAATTCAGTCCTCTTTCCCCAGGAAACGGGTGGCATGTTCTCCCCCTTCCTCCCCACACCTGTATCTCCTGCTCGTCAGGGAGGCTGAACGTCCTCCTCCCCAGGGCGCATTTTCCAGAGGAGATTTAAAGGGCTGCTCTGCACGATTACATCTTCCCTGTCTTTACAGGGAGTTGGTCTCCTTCCTAAAGCACTGCTGCTCCCTCTAAGCAGAGGGAGAGGACAAAGCCCAATCCCACAGAGCAACAGGGATTTCCAGAAGGATTTCCCCCACTCCACAGCTTTAGTTCCTTCCTACTTTTAAACAATACTAAGAATTTAATCTCTTAAAACAGCATTTTCACAAACTCTCCCACCCTCAACAGAAAACAAGCCTCCCCACGAGGCAGAGATGGAAAGCCTGGGCATGACAGTGCTACGTCATCCTGAAACTTCAAATAAAAGCACTCCACAAAGATTACTCAAAGAATTAACCTCCTTCCTAAAACCCTTTGGCCGGGAGCTTGCCCTGCCACTCTCACGCTTCATTCCGAGCCTCCGGAGGGTGAAATGGGAAGCACTGACCTTAGAGTCACCTGTGGCACCACCTCTGATGTGTCACACACTCGCCCTAGAGCAATATATCCCTCAAACACACCCCAACAAGATGGTCGAGACAGCCAATAAATCAGTACAGCGGGAGGCTTTTGGTAACTGGGCAGTTTAACGCCAAGAGAGAGAGAGGAGAAGGAAAAAAAAAACATTTAATGGAGAGAGCAAGGGCTGGGGCCTCGAGCTGAGGACAATGAATGAAAACGCACGGCAGCAGCAAAATCCCACAGTGAAAGGCTCGTTCGGCGGCTCTACCAAACCCTCCGTACAGGGACCAAAGCAGCGCGGGGCTCCTAAACTGCTGAGAGGTGTGATCGCCCGAAAATGAATGGGGGTGCCCTAGAAAGAGAGAGCCCACGCAAATTCTGGAGTTCACTCCCGCTGACCTCCTCACGCCCAGCACATCCCAGACCACACCGTGGTGGGAAGAAAAGCCCCCGCAAGGCGGATCCCGTCCCATTCACCCCGACACGAGGAGACCCTGCCCGGAGTAGCGGGCAGAGGCCAGGGACGAGCCCGCTGCCAGGAGGGCGTCCCCGCGACCACCACAATCCTCCCCTGGGATGGAGCAGATCCACATCATCTTCCGTGGGCCCCACACACAGATGAGGAGGCAGCAGCCTCAGCAGAGGGGTCCCACAGACCCTCACGCCCCTCAGAGTCCCCCGCAAGGCGGGGGGACAGATCCTCTCACATCCTTTTTACATACGTGGCTGGATGGGGGGGTGGTCACACAGTCCCAGTTCGTGACGGGGTGTGTGCGACGGGACCCCTCCCAGCTGATGGGCACCCCAGACCCTCACATCCCTCAGAGTGGGGGGACAGACCCCTTTCAGCTAAGGAGTCCCCCAGACCTCCATACAGCTTAGTGTGGGGGAACGGACCCTCTCACACCCTCACATGGCTGAGGGAGGGGGAAGCCACACAGTCTCAGTCCTCTGCGGGGTGTGTGACAGGATCACCCTCAGCTGAGGGGGATCGGACCCCCCCTTCCCTCAGCGGATTCACACCCCCATATCCAAGGGGCAGCCTGCACCCCACTCCAAACCCCGATGACCGCTCACCGATGACCTCCTGCAGCTCATAGTCATCCTTGTTGATGGACCAGGGCAGCGCGCTGGGCTCCTCGGCCATGGCCGCGCCGCGCCCGCCGCCCTCCGCGCCGCGAGGGGGAGCGTCCCCGAGGGGCGAAGGAGCGGAGAGGAGGCGCTGCGGTGTCCCAGCTGTCTCCGAACCCCGGCCGAGCCCGAGCCCACTCCTCCTCTGCCTCCTCCTCTCCCGCCGCTACCGCCGGCCCAACTCCGGCGGCCGCCGCCACCTCCTGCACCTGCCCATGCCCGGAGCGCCTAACGTCACCCGCGTGCGCCCCGCCCGCCACGGCGGGGTGCCGCTCGTCGCCATCTTGAGCGTGGCGTGGCGATTCCTAGCCCACCGCCAAAAGGCGACTACGCCACAGTTTCCTCGGTTATCACCATCAGCCTTAGTGAAAGGGCCGGCAAGGGAGGATTCCAAAGCGAAGGACGGAGGAGGAGGCCCTAAGGAAAGGGCGGGGATGCCACACACAAGATGGCGGCCACGAATATTGTCCCCGCCCTCAGGCACAAGGCGGGAGCGGGTGCCGGTTTAAGAGCACTGAGGGCAACGATTGGCTGTCCCCTGCCGGATTCGCTGCTCCTATTGGTGGAGCGGCCGTCAATCATGTGCTGGCGTTTCCCGGGTCCCTGTGCCCGCGGGGCCGGGCCTGATCCTGCCGTGAGGGGATCCAGAGCCTGCGGGCGGCAGCGGGGCCCGGCCCAGGCGCTCCAGGGATGCGCATTCTGTGTTTAAAAATAGTGTGTGGGTGTGAGGGATTAGGAGGCCTGGTATTCTCGCAGCCCATGAGCATGGGCAATTCTCCGCTCCACGCTGCAGTTCCAGCGTTCGTGGATATGTCCAACACCCTCATGGAGATGTCCTGCGCACTCATCCTGTGGTTTAAGGCTCCGCACTCGGAGCTTTTTTTATCTGGATGCATTCAGGAGTACACCTGGTGGTCATTGAGGAAAACAAATTGAAATTTAAAAGAGTGAGGAATACAAGGCTGAGTGGCACCATGCACTCACGAAGGCTGATGTCTCTGTCTAATATATATACATTTAAATTGTTTGTAGTTTGAGGATTATTTTTTTTTCCCCAACATGAAAAGAGATAAAATAGCATCTCACTATTACAATGCAGGACTGTAACCATCAGGAGAACCGACTTGGAATCTCAGTATCAGGTTTCATCCTTCTTTGCTGGTCACTGTTCTTCTTGTGGCTTGATGTCAGTCCCTTCTGTGGGTCAAAGAACATCAGTTACATGTATTTTTAGTTTATTAGGACAAATTCCGGACATGCCTCTGGTGAACCAGGCTTTGTGGAGGGTCACTGCAAAGGCACGGTCTGACCACAGTGCTTTCACTCGTGCTCTAATGCAGGACACCAGCTCCTTCCTTCTACTCTTTTTTGTGCTCTACAAAAAGCCCCACAGCCCCATCTCGCTCACTGCTGTGCAGGCACTCCGCAACTCTGTCTTAAGGCAGAACCTCCAACTGAAAAGCTGTTTGTTTTCCTGCTTGTCTGTGTTAAACATTCCCCTGCTGAGCCATTTTTAATATTTGCTAAATATGCCTTAATTACTGCTCGGAACCGTCTCTGTGATCTTTTAACCATGTTATAAAAGGAGTTTATATAGCAATTAAAAACAGGTTTTACCCCAGAGCAGGCACCCGGGTAGCCAGTGTCGTATTTCTGATAGCTAACAGCATGTTAAAAATGGATCTGAGCCAGGCACCAACAACAAAAAGAGACTTATACACTTAATTTTACCACATGCTTTTAAATTCAGAACCATCTTTTGGATTCTCTTATTCTGGGCTGAAAATCCTCTCCCTGAAGGCAATGCTAAAACTCTTACTGCTTTAGACCACTGGAGTAGGATTAGGTCCACAATGTGCCTTGTTCTTTAACAATAACCATAGGCTTTCATCAAAATTAAAATTTAAAATGTTCACTGGCAAGACCACTAGTGGCCACGTGAGCATAGAGAGATGCGTGCTACATTTTAGTTTTCCAGCTCTGCCATGAAAATCTCATTTCCATATTTTTAAACCCAGATCTTTCGTTCACTCATAGACTCCAGGTCTCATAAATTTTGCATTATTTTTTTTAATGAACTCAGCATTTTGAGTCTCTCAAAAATCAGGGGTTGCTGTGCACTCATTCATTTAGTGGGTTGTTCCAACCTGAGTCTGCTGAGGGATGAAAACATGGAGCTGGATTCCACAAAGCTTTTATTCCTTAGCCAGCTTCAGACCTCCAAGAAGCACCTTCTCCTCTTTCATCACCTCTGCTCATCCTCTTTTTCCGGATTTGCTGTATTTTGCCTGTCTCGTGTAGGCTGTGAGCCCCTCAGGGCAGAGGCAATGCCTCCATTTATAAAAGAGCTGTGAAGTGGCGCTGCTGAATCAAGTGCTCTTTTGTAATAGTAAGAAATTTTAGTGGAAATCTGAAGTGGAAAAGCAGCTTCCTGGTGTATCCACCTCCGCTCTGGACCGGGCTTTAGGGGAGACTGAGAAGTGGAAAAACTTCAGATGTCTTTCAGGTGGGAATGCTGCAGCCTGAGAAAAACATTCCCTGAGAAAAAAAAATATTCCAGAGCTGGGTTTCCTGAATTTTTTGACTTCCAGTAAAACACAGATCAGGGCAGGCAGGGCCCTCCTCCACTGATTCTGCAGCAGAATGGAGGCTTTCTCCTGGCTCCTTCATTTCACTGATATCCTGGGGCTGGTGTTCCACTGCCAAAGCCTTGGCACACCAGGCACACAACGCATGCTCTCACACAAAATGCTCCCCTTCTCGTAAGGCACATGGTTTCCTGTCTTTCTGGGCCAATTACTTATTGTTTCAGTGAAACTTACTGGCACTCTCCAGCTCTTAGCTTGGTTTTTCCATCCGTGTAATATTGTAAAAATGATGTATAATGCTCAGGTTGGTTTTTGATGTTCAGCACACAGACATTGCTACCTTTAGTACCTGGAAAGGTTCCTTGATGGGTTTTGTCAGCAGGTCAGGGGAGATGATTCTGCCCCTCTACTCCAGCCAGAGGGACCCCACCTGCAGAGCTGCATCCAGGTCCTGGGTCCCAGCACAGGAAGGATGTGGAGCGGTTGGAGCGAATCCAGAGGAGGCCACAAAGATGCTGGAGAGCCTCTGCTGTAAGAAAAAATGGGAACAAACTTTTTAGCAGGGCCTGTTGCCTTTAAACTGAAGGACTGTCAGTTTAGATGAGATATCAGAAAGAAGTTTTTTATCATAAGGGTGGTGAGGCACTGGCACAGGTTGCCCAGAGAGGTGGTAATGCCCCACTCCTGCAAATATTCAAGGTCAAGTTGGATGGGACTCTGAGTAACCTGTTCTAGTGGAAGATGTCCCTGCACATTGCAGGGAGGTTGACCTGGATGGACTTTAAAGGTCCCTTCTAACCCAAACTATTTTATGATTCTATGATCATCATCACAACTGTGAACATAAACTAACTTCATTTACACTTGGGTCTCAGAAAACTAATTTAAACTCCAGTTTGTGTACTGAGGCCCTGCAGATTTCATCTTTCTAGTCATATAGCCTCTTAGATACACAATTTTCTTCTGGTTAGAGTTTAAGCCAAAGATGCTCTTTCAGCACAGCCACGCAGAGACATTTGCTGTCACAGTTCGGCAGTGTTTGGGGCCATGGCATTTGTTGCCATGTTTATGGTTTAAGGCTCTTTAAGGCGCCATAAAACCCTGTAAGTGCAGTGGCTCCCAGGGCTGGTGCAAACAATGGCAGTTAATGTGCCTGTGGAGCTGCCTGGTACAGGCCTGGGCTGAGGGAAGCCCAACAATGCCTGTTTTATTGCCTTCGGAGCTGGGCAAGCCCATGTCCTCGAGCAGAATGCCTGACCTTGTTCCACTGCAGAATTTGCCTGCTGTTCTCTCTTCATGGAAACACTTCCAGGTTTATTGAAGGGACCTTACTCTATCAAACTGCAGCTGATTACTTAACTAAGTACAAGGCAGTTTCCTCTCCAACAAACAAAGGCAGGCACCGCACTCAGTCTCCAGGGGTTTCTTCTGGCAACTTTGCTTTGGAGAAATGAGGTGAGGACCCTGCAGTGGAGGAAGGAGCAGCGATTTCAAACCCTCCAACTGGAGCAAGCTTTTAATAATAGTTGTTTTCAAACCACAAGCTAAGTTCCAGTCTAAACCACACCAGCAGGTTTTCCTAAGCGATCCCGTGTGCTACCCTGTATCTCCACCTCATCACTGAGCCATTTTAAATTCAGCTTTGAGGTCACTTTGAAGTCAAGTAGCTGAAGGCCCGGTTTTAACAGGTGAATTCTGGTTCTCACAGGGTGTTTACTGAAACCACCTTTCACTCTGCAAACACACTTCTCATCCCAGCACCCTGCCTCTCAACAGAAACTCTGTGCTGCTCTCTAACTTCCTTCACTGAAAAGATCCCCCAGATTTTAAACTCCAGGAAACAAGCAAAGAGTTTATGACCAAGATAAGTTTTTTCTTCTTATTCTTTTATTCTAAATTTATGAATGTTTTCATATATAAATTGAAAGCCATTTAACCCTCTCTGTAACAAATTAAAGCTTTGCTGCCTCCTTCCAATCTAATATAAAGTTGATGCTGGGCTTGAGACATAATTATAACAAGATCTTGATTAGCACATACCTGAACCACCATTTAATAATAAGCCCTTGCTCTGCTCTGGTTTACAACAATGCTGTCTTCATACCTCTTTGTCTTTACAGAAGCCAATGAAAGACACTTCACATGCCTGTCCCTCTTTTCACCCTGGGAATGTCACAGCTTCTGAGGACAGAGAGGTTTTCCCACCGGCCTCTTCTGTGAAGGGTAAATCTCCATCATAAAGCATTTTCTAAGCAGCTGACCAGGACAGGGATGAGAATGTGTTTCAGAGCTTTTTCCCTGGTTCTTGAAAGTGCAAAATAAGCCTGGTGGAAGCAGGCAGACCCTGATGGACAAGTGTACCCTGATGGATACACTTGGCCTGACTCTTCTGCAGCTGATGAAGGGTGGCCAAGGACTGTTGGTTCCATGATGTAAAGCTTTGTGTGTGTTTTTAAGACCATTTTGAAATGTTATTATTCAACAAAACTCTTCTAGAAAAAAAAATCTCAGTCTGGATATAACCCCTGATAGACCCTTGGAAGGAGATTGAAGTACCCAGGGACACTTGGGACTTCTCTGCTGCAACAGCAAGTGGCAGGGAGGGTTGGCCATGGCAGGACTGAGCGCAGAAAGCAGCTTTTGGAGGTCACACTGCTGTTCCCAGGTGGTACAGCATGGATATTCTCTCAGCTGGGAGTTCTTGGACCCAATTTACAGCTGGCAAACTTTGAAGAAATCAAATAAAACTTCTTTTGTATTGTTATAGTGAAGTAAGAGGAGTTCTCTTAAAAGGCAATGAGAAAAGAAACCCTAGGAAAGATAGGATTGAATAAGATTTCATTCATTTCTTGCCATCTGGGAATAAAATTTGTGAGGGAATACTGTTCTTATCCTTATAAATGGCCAATATCTTCTCAAACCCAGCAAAGCAGAGGGCAGGCAAGGTTTATGGTTCACATTAGCAGATTCTAGTGACATGAGTTTACAATAATGGTCTAATAGTTCAGTGTAACAGTGACTCATGGCTTATTACTGTGGTGATAGGAATGTAGAGAGATCTCATTTGAAAAAAAAATATATTTGGATAGTTCACATCCTTTCCTCCCTACTCATGAATTCTTCTGCCATTGACTGCTAGCTGCTAAAAATAGGATCCTTTTTGTGTATCTAAAGGAAAACCTGGAATCAGAGAGACAGTGAGAGGGGACCAAGGTCCTTCCACACAGGGCCTTCAGGAAATATTTGTAATGAAAGCCCTCTGAGAATGCAGGAATGTTTGTCAAAGATGGGAACAATCTAAAACGGTATATTGGAAAGAAGAAGGAGAGGAATTAATGAATCACAGCAGTTGCCAGCTTTGGCATTTTGCACCATAGAGGTGGGAGGTACAGGACCAAGCTGCAGCTTTGTCTTGGAGAAGCTATTCCACTTCAGCAGCAGGAAGCTCCAGGGAACAGCCCAGGAACAGCCCTGTGTGCTGATGAGGAGCCAGAGAGGAGGCACAAGAGGAGCCTCACCAGGAGTCATTTGAAGTTGTACAAGTCCCTTAAGGACAGCAGCAGGAAAGAGGATCTGGGAAGACATGAGTAAGGTATCTGCAAACAAAATGGATTATCACCACCACCCCTTTGAAAAAGAAAAAAAATAAAACCCACATGGCACCTCAGAAACAAACCGCTGAAGTGTGAAATCATGCATCAGGGAAAGCTGTCATAGGGAATCAGAAATTGATTTATTAGACACAAATTGACTGCTGCATGATTTGTGCAGATTGCTCCTTGCTGAGAGGGAGAGAGATCCACCTCTCTGGAGAGCTGAGCGCAGGCACCACCTGGCAAAAGCTGTGGAAAGCAAAAAATTTTGTCATTGGTAATTGAACGTGTACTGAATGCTCCCTCTTCAGCAGGGAAGAATTAAAATCGATGGCAGGATGCAAAGTAACAAAAGGAAATGACTGATCAATATGCATGTCTTGGAGCTGAAGACAAGCCTGTCTGCCAAGAGCAGCATGCTGATGAGGTGAGATTCTGAGAGGCAACCTGAAAAGCTTCCACTCCTGATGCTCAAAAACACAACACAGCTGAGCAGATGCCAGGTGCAGTGCTAGGAGAGGTGAAGACACCAAGGAGTCTAGAGAATAATTGTTAGGAAAAGCAGGGAATATTAATTTTAAGACTGAACAGGTTTAAAGTAAAAAATATTATGCTTCTCTTCTTTGCCTTTCTAAAGATCTCAAAAGCCCTTTACTGATATTGAAAAACTATGGTCTTTACATACCTGTGCAACGTTTTAGAGGTACTGAGACAGTGATATTTTAAGGCCAATGACCAATTTATTCCTTGGCTCAAAGCACTGAAATCTCATTTCCCTGTATGTTTCACTGAGGGGGTCTCTGTCAAGTGCTACTAAAGATCAAACACTAAATCTTCCATGATTCAGTAGTTTTTAAATCCATCACCCAGATTTCTGAATACTTCTGAAAATGTTGCTGCAAAGCCCACTGGAGGGTCTGCCATGGCTCCAGTGGGACAGGGAAAAGCATGTGGAACTCCAGGTTTGCTTTCCCAGTTTTTCTGCTCCTGAGTGGTATTTGTTTCTGAGGCAACAGCCTCAGAAATGGCACATGAGCAGTTAAACACCTCAGGTCCTGCAGCTCATACATCTCATTCTGCTGACACAGACAGAAGGCGGACACAGCTGAAGATCAGAGCCAGAAAAATGCTGCAAAAACTTTGTGAAAGTTCACTTCACGGTAACCCCACATTTGCCTGAACATATTCCCTGTGAGTTCCTGACTAGCATCCTAAACAGTGGATAAAGACTTATTTTATCACCTCATGTCTTTGATTTCATTGAGAAACCACAGAATATTGGTAGCATTGAGCCTCCATGTTCTCACTGGGCTTGGAGCAAGGGTTCTCCTCGAGGTCCTGGATCATGTCACCCACTGCCTCCTCTGCAGAGCCCTCTTGGCACAGGTGAATAAGCAGCCACTCCTCTGAGGAGCCAGCAGGACCCAGTGCATCTTTCCCTGGAGGCTGGCACCCAGCCAGACACGCTGCTTTGCTCTTTCCCTGCAAGAATGCACAGAAGGACTGAGAGCTGTGCAAAATCTGTCTGGTCCGGGGAGGGTTTGGATGCTTGACTGTTGAGGAAACACTGGCATGTTCCTCCCTGTGCGTCTGTGCTCCCAGCCATCTGCCACCTGCCTCCTCACTGGGGGTTCTCTGTGTTTGCTGGGAAGGGGATGCTTGGAAGCACAGGATGGAACAGCTGTGCTGTCCTTGGGCTCAGCCGGACACACTGCACATTGTCCTGCTCTCCAAGGCAGTGGGAAAGTGTGTGGAAACAGGAGGAGGAAAAGGTTCCAAGCAACCTTTTGTAGAGAGCCATAGTTAAGTGTTTCATGGACAACACAGATACATTCATTCCGTCCTTCCATTCCAGCCCCACCAAAACCCACCCTAAGCAAGACTAGGAATTGGGGAAATAGGAATCAAAACCCGTCCACTGGCTGCAAGGCAGGAGAAACTCCATGTGCAGCTGATACAGCCTTCCTGCTCTGAACTGCAGGGATGCACCCCCTGCCTTTGTGGAAACCATCTACCCAGCTGAGATAGAAGGATCAGGCTGTCTTGTGGGCAAGGGCAGCCCCAACCTCTGCCACGGCATGAGCAGCTTAATCAGTGGGAACAGGAAAAGGCTCTGCTAAGCTGGGTTCTGCTGCAGCACAGAAAATGCATTGTTTGTAAATCAGACTTTGGAACTGCTTAAGACTTAAACATAGCTTCAATTAATTAAACTTTTGTAGCGCAGCACAGCCCCAGAGTGAATACAACACTATTCAATCCCCTGACTGCAGATTTTGTTGCAAAATAAACAAGTTTTTCCAGGGGTGGGCTTGATAGTACTGATCAAGAGGTTGGGTTGTGTTCAAAGTCATCTCAAAGTCCTAGTGGGGAAACGAAAATGGTTGTAACACCTAGAGAAAATTACCTTTAGCAAAATATTTGTACACAGCACATGTTGTAAAGCCCCAAATGGTCTGACAGAGGTGCTCTTTAATAAGCTCTATGAGCATGTTTCCCAGCAGTGTGAACCTTGTGGGGTTTGTTTTTTATTGCCTTATTAAAATCTGTTTCCAAGATGTTCAAGCAACATTTTTCCAGCTATTTTTTATGCATAATTATACTTTCTTCCCTATGCTAATTTTATTCCTGTAAATGTGCCCTCTGGACCAAGCAGTGCCTCCGTCATGGTAACACAACTCTTGTCATGTTGGTGAAAATGAAGGATGGGATTTGATCCATCGAGGTCAATACTTGACTTCTCACCCCTCTCTTTCTGAAGCTGAGATCATTCTGCAGCAGTTTCACCAGGTAAACTCTGTCCTCCAGTAAATGAGGAAATGGCACCAGCTTTCTTGCACCAAAGTAAAACAGAGCACTGGGAATATTTCTTCAGCACAAGGGGAGTGACAGCTAGAAAAGAGCTGCTGCTGCTGCTGAACCCCTTATCCCCACCTGAATCAGAGCTCAGGCTCAAATATGGGTAAGAATCATTAACTGCTCCAAACCACAGAACAGGGGAGTGTATAAAGCTGCAGTGGGAGTGATGGGATACCAGCATTGCCAGGGAGTGGGACCCTCCTGGCAGGCTGCTCTTGCCAGCAGTTTCCATCTAGAATCGTCTACCCAGGGATGGTTTCCATACTGCTGTCCATATGTTCATAGCAGCCATAGCAGAGACAAGACTTCATATGCTCCATAGGGAATGTGGCCCTGCAAGTGCCTTAGGGTATGGCCCCTCCCATGGGGAAGAGCAGCTCAGCCTTGACCTCCAGGAATTCCTTCCAACCAACACTACCATGACTCAGTGATCCTCTGTCTTTTCCTGTGGCAGGGCCTTGGCCTGGCAGCTGCTGGGTTTCTAAGTTATTTCCCTGGCTTGGACTGACTGCGAGCCAAAGGAAATAAAGCTGGCAGAATCCCCCGGATCACTGTGCTGTCATAATCTCTGCTGGGGCCTCCAGAAAGGGTGTGGAACAGGAGCAGCATCCCAACAGAGCCCTGGCCCCATCCCCTCCAGCCTGATGGGCACCAGGGCTGAAGAAATCCAAGACGGCAACACAGATCACAAAACAAAAAACGAGACCTGGGGAGGAACCACGTCTGAAGTACAATTCCTTGATAAATTTTCTTCCTGGCATGACATAACTCTATTTCTCTCTCTCTCAGGCACAGCCAACCAACCCCTCTGATGAATTTACTTAGCCAAAACATGAAAAGAAAATAAAGAACTATCCCATATCATTCCTCACTTACACTTCATTTTGAGACACAGTTTTTTCTTCAATGTCCACAAGGCAGATTCAACCTGCTGGGTTTTCATTCTTTATTTTAAAATGTCTTCACAAGTAGCAAAACCTTGGATTTTTGAGGAGAAAAACAGAAACATTGTCTGTTTTCAGAATGCCTATAAACACAGATGCATTCCCCCTTTGTATCAGGACACAAAATTATTATAAATATACATGTCTGTATATAAAAATAAATGATTTGGCACTAACAGATCCAACTAAGACAATTTCAGTGAGGGAGAGACACAACATAAAAGAAACCCTGTAACATCAAAATTTTATAAATCCCTTTTTTAAAGGTGTTCAAAAATGTTAACCTTCCACTGAGCATGAAAGAGGGGAGGAGAACCCCAAATGCCACCAAAATGGGCAAACGGTTCATAACAACTACATTTTGTATAATTCACAATGTTACACTTCAAGTTATTGTGACAAGGCAGATATGAATGTCAGAAGTGCATAAACTGTGGGGTTCACATAGAAGAGGATACATACTTAAAGCATATTTTATGTTTTGGGGCTGTTACCTCACTTTACCCCAAAATAATAATTTTAGCCTATAAGATAAATAGTAACAGGTAATAAAGCAAAAGCCCTGTAACAGTAAGACCTTCCCAGCATCCAAGCCAAGCAGAGAGAAGGGCCAGGGCACCACAAGCAGGGTGGTAACAAGATCCCAACATCTTTCACCACTAACTGCAATACGGCTTTTATCTATTGGAACTCAGAAAATTTAGAAATTCAGCTCCTCTCTTTGCTTTCCATTCCAGAACCAGCACTTCCCCAGCTGGGTGATCGCCAAATCATCTATTACAAACATCATCATTTTTCCTTGCTGTTATTTTCCCCTCATATGCAACGCGCCAAGTCCCAAACCATCAGGACTCGGAAGACATCGCACGAGGTTCAAGCTGCCGAAATTCTCGCTGGTTTTGGTATACCTTGCTCAGAAGGGGAGCAAGGGGAAGAGGAGGAGAACCCACCTGTGTTTTTTCCATGCCAGACAGGAGTCAGTGCCCTGCTGGTGGCCGTGTCTCCCCATCCCACCCGCATTCCCTCGCAGGGTGCCAGCGTGGGCCATGGCCTCCCTCTAGCGTCCACAGCGCGGGCTCCTCTGCCTCCGCTCCCCCTGAACGAGCCACCAGAGCCCTTCCAGCTCTCCAGGCAGGAGGAATCTGGTTCGGTCCTGCGAGTAATGACCCATAATTGATGTTGATAGAGTCTCCAGAGTATGAGAATTCACCGAGCCCCCGGAGCTCCTGGGGATCAAGCAGCCTTCTGAAGCTCTTCTATAATTAACATTTAACGATTATGCAGAAAGCCTGAGGCAAGCAGCTGTCTCCACTTCTGCAGGAGAGGCCCCAGGGCAATAGGACACGAAGACAAACTATTCAGAAACCCCTCATCAACTTAACTTTCCTCCTCCCATGCCCACAGACTTCTCACTTGTTCTAGCAAGACAGGAAGGTGCAAATGTCACCTTGGTGCGATGGCAGCAGTTACTTTTGTAGAAGAAACACTCAGCTCCTGGGTCTATCCAAAAATGGCTCCTGCTGCCAGCATGATGTGCACGAATGAGCTTCCCCATGCTCAGCTCAAGGGCTGCTGCTGTCAGCCAGGAGGAACCAGCAGCAGCACCTGGGCAGGATTTGGCAGCATCCCTGGTGAGGGATCATTCACTGACAGGGAGCGTGAGGGAGGGAGCAGGAGCACATTTCTGTCTCAGCCCCGGTAATGCCTTAAAACAAAGGTAAAATTGAAAAAATAAAATCACATCCAGATGCAACCTGAAAAATGTAAACTAGTAAAACATTAAGCTGTAAAATCAACATGAGTCAGTGGCTGAAGTAATGAACAAAGGGGCAGAGTTCAAGCAACTGCAGACACATAAGCAAGATTCCTCTCTTCCCCAATTTAAAAAGTCAATATTTACTGTAAATCTGTTTCATACACCAATGGACCGCTTTAAACACTCCTTTGGGTAGATCTCCTGACCTCCACCCTGGAGCACTGATGAGAGCCACTAGTCACAGGCAGGATTCAAGGCCAAGTCTAACAAGCAGAGCAGTCTCGACATTGCTCCGAGCCTTAGTCACAAAAATACTGTCATTATTGTGGCAGTTAATTAAATTAGGCTCTTTCCTATTAATGTAACATTCACCTCTATATTTTAAACAGCCCAAATGTCAATTTAATACACTCCTTATTCAGTGTTTAGCCCTGTGCCTTTGAGGCATCCCAAAGGCTGCTGTGTTTTGGAAGGCTTTTAAAGGTGAAAGAATTTGAGATCTGAAACCACTGAGGTGCAGACCTTGGTCAAGTCAATGAGCAATAGCAGCCCATGCTTTGGGTAGTAAGGACTGTCACTGAAAAGATGTATTTTAAGAGTGAATTTCTTCTGAAGAAGTAAAAATTTAGTAATATCTGGGAATATTAAATGCTGGTATAAGGTCACTTAATCAAATGTGACCTGAATAGAGACAGACATGTCCGATATGGTAAAGTTCCCACAAGCATCAATGATACTGTAGCTTTTAAAACATTGACAAAACCTGTAGTTTGAGGCTCTGAGGTCTTGCTAATTCTTACAACAGAGTCTTCCTGTATCAGACACTCTTTAAATGTGCATTTTCAGTATTTTTACTGAAAGTGCTTACTCCACAAATGCTGGATGCTGCTGCTCACTGACTTAATGCAGAACACCTACACAGTTGCTTTATTTCCCTCAGAGTTGTGAGAAAGTGCTGGAGAGAGTTCTTTGTTCCCAGTCACAGGCTCCAAGCAAGGATCCAGGTTCTGAAGTGGTGGAAGGCCCTGTGTCAAGGACACCCCTGGTCTGAAGGCACAGCCAGGACAGGTTCCAAGAGCTCTCAGGACTTTGCATCAGGGCAGCATGAGGGATTTTGCCAGTCTCATCCAGAACCATTTTTTGGTGCAAGGATTGGTGTAGTCACAAATCGTAATGAACCGTAAGATACTTGGAAACTCTTTCTTCATGGACTTGTACTTGACTGGAATCAGCCGTTTGTGACGAGCACCTGAAGGAGAGGTCACACAGGCAGAGGGTTACACAGAGCCACAGGCAGAGCCCACATCCATTCCCTCTCCACCACAGCACACACATCACAAGATCCAGGTTTGCTCCTGATTGAGCACCATTTGATTATATTGCAACCAGCTCTCACTCTGGAGAGCAAGTCTCTGAGTCCTGATTTACTCAGATGTTCCCCAGTGAATGCCCCTGCTAACATGGACTGCTGGTTTTGAGACACCACGAGATGAGAATACCCTCCCTGTGACTGCTGCTGCTTGAAGGAGCAGCTCTTCTGCAAAGGACTTTCTCCCCTTGTAGCTCTCCACAGGGACACCTGCCACCACCTGCACTGCACAAGTGATGACACTGAGACCAGGATGAGGCAAATAACCAAGATATCATAACTGCAGCAGATGCTAGAGTAATCCATGGAGCTCCCAGAGCCTGCCACTAAAGCCTTCTGTGCATTACTAACACCCCACACAAACAGGTAACACTGTGACTTCTCTAAGCCTCTACTTCCATCTGTGTTCTCACTGGCAGAGCTCACGTCTCTCCGTACAGATGGAACTTCTTTTCCTGTTCTAATAGCAAGTATGATGCCCACAAAAAACTAGCGAAGAACTAAAAGGACTTCTTTACAAATCTTGAAGACTGGGGGCTGATACAAAGTCCTGGGAGTGTTCCATGGATTAACTGTTACCATGAAATTGGCGTGTCAAGGAAGATGAAGTGAATTCCTGTCTCTGCCACCACCTTCCAGTCTAACCTCTGGCATGGCCTTCATAATATCATGTCAGATGCCTCATCTAGAAAAGAGACTTTATATCCAGATACTCTTCCCAATTCTACATATCCTCCATACTCTTAGGCTGGGCTGCACTTCCTCCCCACCAACACAGACAACTGTAGAACAACTAGTGGCTAGAGAAGAGCAATCACAACAGACCTGGCAGAAGTAAACTGGTGGCTTTTCAATTTAGAACAAAATATGTAAAAAAATTCCCAACCTAAGTTGAACATTCATTCCATATTTTGTTTACCTATCCACAATACTCAAGGATCCCTGCAACAATCATAAAATGGGATGGGTTGGGTTGGAAGAGGCCTTGAAGATCATCCAGTTCCAACCCCCCTGCTATGGGCAGGGACACCTTCTAGACCAGCTTGCTCAGAGCCCCACCCAGCCTGCCCTTGAAATCTGCATGTTCATTACCTGTCACCTAATTCCCAGCTTTACTCACATCCTGGATTTATTATATTACTTGTCTCTTTAGCAGCAATTTTTCCTCTATGGATCTGGAAGCCCTTCAGAAGCCTGATATGCAGCTCTGACATTTCTGGACCAGGCAGCATTATCCCACTGACAGCTGGAGCAGTGCAGCACAGGCAGCTTCTTGCTCACAGCCACGTGAGGAAGGTCAAGAGCAGGGAAAGGAATGAGCCCAAGCCTCTGCCTGCACAACCAAATTATGAAGCCCCTGTTAGTTCCAGAGGTACAGTGCCCCCTGACCTCAGCTGAAGGTTTAGATGTCACTGTAATAAAAGTGATAATGTGCATTTGTAAATGGGATATTTGTGTGATCTTACCTGGGGAAAGACTAAGGGCAAATTTGGTCTGGAAATCACATTCGTCGCTTTCCAGGTAGTCATCTGAAACGACAACCACCATCCTCCGACACCTGGAGATTAAGCAGGGAAGAAAACAGATAAAATGTCAAATGAGATGGTTTTCATTCCCACAAACAGAAGCACATACTGCTCTGAATTGCTCCAGTGGAGAAGGACCTGGCTGTGTTCCAGCAGGAATTAACTGCAGAGCAGGAACGACTGACAGACACATAGTGATGTTACACAGAAAAACCTGATCACAGATACACACTCATACACCAAAAAATGAGGAAACAGTGAAGTCCAGACTGTCTGTGCAACGTTTATGTGATCCTGTGTCTATATATGACACACAAGGCAAAGAAAAGCAATTGAATGTAAGCAGCATCACCACGGTGGCACCTCCCTCATGAACACAATGAAGCAACACACTGGGGAATGCCTGATTCGTCCTTCTTGAGCCAAGAGCATAAAACAAACCCCATGAAGACATTCCTGTGGATTTTTGCTGTTTCACTGGCACCACGCTGCAGACATCACTGTAAAATGAATGTAATGTTCCACTACACTCACAGCTGGCCCCAGCAGCCACGGTTCACTTACCTCCTCTCTATAAGTTCTCCGCTGATGGACCACACACAGGTTCCTGGCAAGACATCCCGATCAAATACACAGAGCTTCAGTCTGAACTCTGTTTGCTCCAGCTCCCTGATCATCTCCTGGACAAACTGGAGGTCTTTCTGACAGTAGCAGATGAAGGCATCAAATATCTCTGTTCCACTCCCTGAAACCATTAAAAATGTAGCTGTCATCTTCTACTATAAATGAAGTTCACTCCTGTAGTGAACTTTCAAGAGCTCCCACAGACTTTAATTCAGAATCAGGAGTCTGACAGAAAAGCTCTGGCCAAACTTGCAAAGGTAATTTAGCATTTTACTAGATGAGCTGCCCTTCAGCCCAGACTCCTGTCCTTAACAGGGCTGGCAGGAGGTAACACACATCAGTGCCCTGGCTGCTTTCGCTGGCCAGGCTGTTCACACACACCCACATTGCCTGGCAGGGGTCAGGGAAAGGAGCTGAGGTGCAGACAGGCAAAATCTGTGGCAATAACATCCAGCCACAGGGAGTCTGGGTGGAGCTGGAGGGAGCAGAGTACCCCAGGGGGTGCAACTCAGAGCCCTGACACCTTGGGATTTCACTGAGACTTTCACACTATAATATCCTTGTGGCTCTGGGTTCTTTTTCCCTAGTTCAGGTCACAGAGATTCAAACTTCCCAACCAAAACAGCACTCTGCAATGTCCTGCCATCTGCTGTTGATAGAGCTGTGGGGTGAGCCTTGAAATTTGGAACCTGTCATTTTTATGGCTAAGATGTCAAACCTGGGTATATGAAGTCATATCCTAATGGGCCTGTTTTCCAATTACAGTAATGGCTGGCAGCTCTTGTTTATTTAGCAGTTATCCAAATATTAAAGTGCTCCTTTTTAAGGGCAATGTTTCTCATAATTAAGTGCCTTAATACTGCTGGATAGTTTCCAACTGTTTTATTTTTTCTTCCATATCAATGTCACTACAGATATATTCAATTTTTTATGCCAGTTAAAGCCTACCACAGCGAAAAAATAGGTCAGGCTCTGAAAGCTGCTGAGGAAAGTATCAACCCAGCAGGCAGATTCAGCCCAAGAAGCATCCAGTGAAGCAGAAGGGGAATGTCTGCCAGGTCAGTCAAACTGAGGGTACTGCTGCAGGGGCATGGCGCTAACTTGGGGGTCACGTCGGGCAAAGCTGCCGTGTACAAACAGCAGAACATTGGTCTGTGGACATTTGGGGATGGTTAGTGATGTCCACACATGCAGCAAAGGTGGCCACCCAAAGTCAGACTGGCCAGCACCCACATGTGCACACACCTGGCTTCACATGCAAGGCTGTACACACAGCAACGCACACACACAGAGCCCGTTTCCTCTCTCCACCCACTGCACACCCAGTCCTACTTCAAACCCACTTCCTTCTCATTCAAGGTGGTTCCACCTGCCAAAGACAGGGCAGGGAGATCACCTCTGACACCCTTCCCCCTGGGCTCCAACCCCTTGAGCTTTCAGCAGCTGCTGCTCTGGGCCAGGCTGGGCTAAGGGACATATTTCTGTGAAGTCTCCTCCCACGTGTGTCCAGTGGCTCTGTGCCAGCCTGTTCCCGGGTGAAGTGTTCCCCAGGGTTGCTTTCCCTCTCTGCACTAAGAAACAGGAAAAATGAAGAAAGCATTCTGGCCTGGGCTATGAAACTTTGTGGGAATGACGAAAACAAAGAGGTTTTCTGCACTTCCCATGGGGAAGGCCTTTCCAACACGAGGTATCAGGCAGCAGTGGGAGCACGGGCTCTTACCGTACGGATCATCCCTGATGGTGATGCCCAGCAGCTCCGATGTCTTTGGCACACTGCTGTCCACTGCTGGCACTTGGAGGGGCTGGTTGGCCTCTTCCTGCTTCCTCTGCAAGTACTTCTTACAGTCCTCCTCTGCAAAAACACATAACCAGGGCAAGAGGCTCCTGTGATGTGGGTTTACACTGCTGGAATTCATTAAAACAGGAATAGCTATTTCATGGAACAGGGATGCTAGAGGGAAACCCCCTGTCTGGTTTTTTTCAGTATGTAGAATTTCCCTCACCTCTTTCTGAATGTCTTGATGCTGCCTCCACCACCTCCTCTAGCAATTAATTCCTGAAAATCACTCCTGATATATTAAGAAGTATTTTCTTTTACTTGTTTTATTCTTCCTCCTCCCCTTAGCTCTACATATCCCAGTACACCTTTAATATCAAGAATAAGATACAGAGCAGCTCCCAACTCTGCAATCAGCTCCCATTGTTCTGCATTTTGGAGTATTTGAAATCACAAAATAGCTGGGGAGGTTTCCACGGTGTCGGACTTTCTGCCCATGTAAAAAGCCATAAGACAAGACAAAATGGCCTCAAGTTGCCCCAGGGGAGGTTTGGATTGGATATTAGGGACCAATTCTCCACTGAAAGGGTGGTCAGGCATTGGAACAGGCTGCCCAGGGCAATGGTGGAGTCAGCATCCCTGGAGGGATTTAAAAGATCTGTAGATGTGGCTCTTGGGGACAGGGTTTAGAGGTGGCCTTGGCAGTGCTGCGTTAATGATCCTGTAGGTATTTTCCAACCTTAGCAATTCTCTGCAGACACACAAGAGCTGATTCACACCCCCAGCCTTTGCCAGCCAGGACAACTGCAGGTGACAATGACTATCCACACTCACCACATACAGCAGGACCATGTATAATTTTAAGGAGCCCCTGACGCAGCTTTTATGTTGTGCAACAGCAATAGGGATCCTCTTATCCCAAGCAGAGTAGACATGAACGCCACCCTGAGATAACTGAAGGGCAAAGACCTGTCACAATCACTGCTGTGAACTTCCCAAGCAGGTCAGTGATGGGCACAGATCTATTCTAAACAGACTTGGTTCAAAAATAAATCATAAATCTACAGGTGAAGCCTTTGGAGAAGCAACAAGAAACTCTGCAGCCTCTGCTACTCTGCAATTACAGAAGAACTGAAAGTAAAAGGAGATTTGAAAACAGGAATTAAGGAAAAGATAAAACTCCCTAGAGACTTTGCCTTTACTTAAAATTAAAAAAAAAAAAAAACAAACAACAAAAAACAAGTGTTAATCAGTACTGATCAGCTGGCACAGCTGACTGGTTCAACAGCAGAGTAAAGGATCCCTTGGAAGTGCAGGATGCTGGTGGGAGCCCAGTGAGTCCTCCTGTAACACAACAAGCAGGTCTGTAGGAGCCCCAGCTTGAGTCCCCATCCCCTGCTTCTATCTCAGCTTTGCATCTCATTACTGGATTATCTCCAATCTAATCAGGCTCAGATCTGATCAAAGCTTTTCCTGAGACTGAGGCATTCCCAATCTGCCTTTCTCCTCCCCTCAGCCTCCCCAGTCCTACAGAGGGAAGAATCAGCCACATTCTTCACCAGCCAGAAGGTTCAGATTTCACAACTTTCCTCACTAAAGCCCTAACTCAGGTCCCACCTCTCTGGCAGCTGCCTGTTGCATGAGGTGTGGCAGCTAAGTCAGTATCTTTGAAATCAGGATTAAAGTCACTTTGAAGTTGCCAACGGGTTCAGCAGTCTCAGAGGAAGGACTGGCACACAGCCACCACCTTAAGTCTGCCTTGATTCCCTTGGGAGCCAGGTTCACAATCCAAAATACTGCTGAATAGGCAGGAAAAGGCAATTATTTAACAGCATTGCATAGTGTTCAAAAGAGAAATGTTCATTTTCAGTGTATTTGCTCCAAGTCTTCTCTCCTTTCCTCTGACCTGGGATGGATCAGTCCCCAGGACGAAACAGCACCTGATTGTACAGGTTAATGAGAGTGAACAAGGATCAGGGATGAGTTCGGGACCATAAAGGATGCTAATCAACACAACCAAGTAGCAAGAAACCCCTCCAAGCTGTCCTCCTCCACCAAGCACCTAACTAGGCTTTACAATGCTCTGGCAGTCAAACAAACTCCCGAGGAATTGGAAAAAAAAAAGAATAGAAATGTGAAATGTAAAGCACAAAATCAGTAGCATGATGAGAACACAGAGAAAACAGAGCCAGTAACTGTCAGGCAGGAAAGTAGCACTTTGTAACAGGTCAGAGAAAAAATAAAATAATTGAGTTTCGGCAGGAAAGAGTAAAATGTATCAAAGCAAAAAGTTTCACATCCCTGAAGATGATTCTACAGCGAAATAAACTGTGAGGAAGATCACAGGGCAGAGCTGCTGGGACATCAATACTGATGTTTTCTGATGAGCTGGATCCCACTGAAGAAGTTCCAGTGGTACACAAAGATGGCTCTGGCATCAGGAAATACCATGCAAAAGAGTACATGAAACCTTTCCTTTCCTTTCCTTTCCTTTCCTTTCCTTTCCTTTCCTTTCCTTTCCTTTCCTTTCCTTTCCTTTCCTTTCCTTTCCTTTCCTTTCCTTTCCTTTCCTTTCCTTTCCTTTCCTTTCCTTTCCTTTCCTTTCCTCGCCTCTCTATTTTTTTCCTTTCCTTTCCTTTCCTTTCCTTTCCTTTCCTTTCCTTTCCTTTCCTTTCCTTTCCTTTCCTTTCCTCTCTGGCTTCTGGAAGAGCTCTCAGCACCAGCAACAAGTCACAGGCTCTCAGTGCAGTCCTCAGCCAAAAATCATGCAAAAGGAACAGTCACACTGGTCAGGCTGAAGGTGCACTGGCCCCAAGCCTTATCCTGTCTCAAGCACTGCACAAAACCAGGTGTCTAGGGAGGAACATAAGAATAAAATAAGCTTACAGAGATATTTCCCTAATATATATATGTATTTCCATAAAATCTATCTTTTAGGTACAATCTACAATCTATTTTTATAATCTGTCTTTTGGACTATTCACAGTTAAGGAATTTCCTGAGCCCCAGACAGTATTTTTGTTGAACAGCCCTTAGTGGGCCTCTCTTCCAAGAATTTACCTGTCTCCTCTTATCAGCATGACCCAACTCTGGGTAAAACTTGTGATTTTCCTGCAGCCCACGTTCTTCCCACTCCTTCTGCTGGAGTCTATTCCAGCTCTGACAAAGCCCATCCACCACACTCCCTTCCAGTGGGACAGACAGGTCCTGAGCTCAGGGCCAGAACCAGCCTGGGTGATCCAAAGATTTTTGTGAAGCCCCAGATCTTTTGCACAGCTGGAAGCTCCCCCAGATTTGTTAGGAGCCTCTGATAAGCAGATCAGAAAGCACATTGATGCTTTTGTCTTTCCCAAAACCTGGCCTTCAGACTGTGATCTTAAGTAGGAAGAACCACAAAGGGAAGTCCTCCATCACTTCTGGTCAGGCTCTCTACAGAGATGGATTTCTACATCTTCCTTTATCTCCATGAGTAACAGGAAGTGAGATTTATTACTTCCTCGTTGCTAACTCAGTAAGCTCTGTTATACAACACAGGCCTTCAGGGAATTCTCTGGCTTTGGAAATCCTTCAGCAAAAAATTTCCATTTCTGATGACAGCTGAGTTCCCTCTGAATTTCTCTGACCACAAAGAATACAGACAGCCCAAAAAGAAAAAGTTATCAGAACAGCACAAGGACTTTTATTCTTCTCATTGACCTGTCTGAATTTTTTCAGTTTGCATGGATTTTTTTCCCTGACATTATCCAGTTCCACACATCACTCATCTCCCCCAACAAACATCTTCCTATCCCACTATATCCACACATGATTTTCACACTGTCCAGTGTCAGTGCAATCTGTCTCCTCACTAACCTGGCTAAGAGCATCTTTTGACACACAGAAACTTTTTAATTGAAGGTTTGGGATAAGATAGGGCTCCAGGTTACTTTGCAGGTCTCATGGTTAGCAGAAACACAGCACACATCTCTCCTCAAGCCAGGTGAGACTTCTGTGAATCACAGAATGGTTTGGAAAGGACCTTACAGGTCATCTAATTCCAATCCCCTGCCATGGGCAGGGACACCTTCCACCATCCCAGGTTACTCAAAGCCCCATCCAACCTGGCCTTGGACACTTCCAGGGATCCAGGGGCAGCCACAGCTTCTCTGGGCAACCTGTGCCAGGGCCTCCCCCCCCTCACAGGGAAAATTTTCTTCCCAATAGCTAATCTAATACCTAATTTTCTAATATCTAATCTAAATCTCTCTTCTTTTAGTTTAAAACCATTTCCCTTATCCTATCACTATCCGTCCATGCCCTCTCTCCCTTTTTCTAAGCCCCCTTTAGGCCCTGGAAGGGGCTTTAGGGTTTCCCCGGAGCCTTCTCTTCTTCAGGCTGAACATCCCCAGCTCTCTCAGCCTGTCTCCACAGCACAGGTGCTCCAGCCTTCGGAGCATCTTTGTGGCCCTCCCGATAACACCGAGGATGTCACTCCATAATGTGGAACGGGCTTCTCGAGCGGGATTTTCCCTTAACCTCACCTCCACGCACAGAGCAGCAAAGAGCGACACGAGCAGCAGAGACCAATATGAACAGAAAGACCAACACGAAGAGCATCCCTTCCCTCCCCAGGCATTGAAGAAGCAGCACCGAGGGCAGGCTGCGGGATTCCCGGGGCTACCCGGGATTCCCCGGGCCATCCCGGCTCTCCCCGTTCCCAGCGCCTCACCCACGCTGCCGGCCAGGTCCGTCAGGACATCGTCGCGACCCAAGCGGCGCAGCACATCCAGGAGCTGCCCCACGGTGGCCCCGCCGGGGCAGCGTCGCGGCCACTCCTCCAGCAGCGTGGCCGTGGGGTCGGGCAGCCCCTCCAGCCGCCGGATCTCCAGGAAGCCGCATCCCAGCGCCTCCGCCAGCGCCGTCCAGTCCGCGGCCACGGCCGCCCGCGGGTTGAGGTAGAGGCCGAGGCGGCGGCGGACGCCGTAGTTCAGCGCTACCAAGGGCACGGCGTGCAGGTCCAGCGGGACGGGGCTGGGGCTGGGGCTGGAGCTGGAGCTGGGAACGGGCTCCGATGGGGCCGTGGCCATGGGGGTGCCGCGCTCCGAACTTCCCCTTCCCGGCACTTTCGCTTCCCGGCTCGCCCCGCCTCTCCGCCGCCCCCGCACGGCTCGCTCTGCTCTGGCTCTGCTCTGGCTTTGCTCCAGCTCTGCTCCGGCTGGGCTCCGGCTCTGCTCCGGCTCTGCTCCGGCTGGGCTCCGGCTCTGCTCCGGCTCTGCTCCGGCTGGGCTCCGGCTCTGCTCCGGCTGGGCTCCGGCTCTGCTCGCCCGCCCTCCTCAGCGAGCGGCGCGGACGCGTTTGCATCGGGACACTGGGCAGCAGGACCCAGGGATGCTTCCCCTGTGCTCGGCACCCCGAGTGCCGTGTCTGGTGCTGGGCTCAAGGCAGGACGGACACTGAGGGGCTGGAGCGCATCCAGAGAAGGGAATGGAGCTGGGGAATGGTCTGAAGAACACGTCCTGTGAGGAGGGGCCGAGGGAGCTGGGGGTGTTTAATCTGGAGGAGGCCCAGGGGATACATTATCACTCTCCAAAACGCCCTCCTGACAGAAGGTCGTAGACAGGTGTGGGTTGGCCTCTTCTCCCAGGCAATAAATGACAGGGCAAGATGAGAGTCAAACTGTGCTGGGTGAGTTTAGGTTGAACATCAGGAACATTTTTTTTTTTTTTAATTTTTTTTTTTTTTTCACAGAAATCCCTGGATCATTGGAACGGGCTTCCCCAGAGAGGTGGTGGAATCACCATCCCTGGATGAGGAAAGACTGGAAGTGGCACTCAGTTGACATGGTGATGTTGGGTCACAGGCTGGACTCGACGATCTCAGAAGACTTTTCCAACCTAATTGATTCTGTGATTCTCCTGCTGGGCTTTGTCCAAAGATAGTGCCGTGCCCTCTGGAGTGGCCTGGACAGGGATCTGTGCTGTGTGTCAGGAGACACTTATGCCAGAGAGAACAGTGCTGTCACTAAAGCTGTTTCACTCTATTTCCCCCAAAATCACCCCCTGATGGCTACATTCCTGCCCAGGCCCCTAATACAACAAATGGTAGAATTGTTAATGTGGCCCTGGCAGGGCTTGTGTTCAAAATCACCTGGGTTTTCTGCTTTTGGCAGAACAACTTGTTCTTGTGTTCAATGTCTGTTTATGTCTCACCCAGATCTGAACCCATCAACCCTGAGTGTTCAGAGATTTTACAGTATTACAGTTATTCTTTACAGAACAGGCTCAGTGGATCTCTAGTAGGAATAAATCCAGAACCATGTCCCATCTTTGGTGGTCAAAGTGTTCAGATCTGGGCTCCCCTCAGATGACAATGCTCCACAAATATGGCCATCTCCAAATGCCCAAACTCTTCCAGAAAGTCAAACATTCTGCATAAAAATAAAATCCTAAAAATGGCTAGGGATCCATTTCAAACTGTTCTGGATGCCAAGTACAAACCACAATCCTTGGCTATGAACTGAACATTTTTCAGCTTCCAGAATGGTACCAAAAACAAGAGGGTACTGCAAGGAAATTTTCAGGAGGAACACACTGCTTCTCCAAAGTACTGCAGGAAACAGAGGAAAAGAACATCCTCTGCAGTCACTATCTGTTGAGCTCTGTGGAAATGAGGAAGATAAAATATTCCAGTAGCAAAACTTTTAATTGCACAACAATTGGTGGGTTTAAAACTTTAAAACATGAGAAATGAGCAGAAGCAGTTTAAGTTCTGACTGAAATAAACCACTGGCTCCAGATTGTAAGGAGAGATGCTAATACACAACCTCCAAACACCCACATCCAGTGAGTGTCCGAGGAAACACCAGACAGGCAGATCTCATGTTATTTTAATGTGCCAAACCTGTATCTTTGGCTTGTTCAAGGTGATTCACCATTATCCAGGCACCTTCAGCAGCAAAACCTCCTGCTGAGCACTCCTTCAGCCTTCAGCAAGCATCTTTCTTGCGAGAGAAGTAAAAATCTATCCCTCTGTCCTTGTGCTGCACTGGTCCCCTCCTGCCCCTGGGATGGGGACTTCCTCCCTGTGGCAGATGACAAGGAACAGCGAGATATTTACTGATGCTGCAGAGTGGATTTGGTCATAAAGCAGTGCTGACATCCAGGAGAAGGTGCACATGGAACTTCTGACTCCCAGGTTCACCCAAAAAGGCAGGAAGGCCTGAGAGGCACCGCTCTAGGCTGGGATTTAGGAAACCAGGGTTTCTGGTAAGGTGAGCTGGGAAAGTTGATCAAAATTGAACATCTGCCTGATAGAGAAGCTTTTGGCTTCAAGTTCAATCAGTGCCTCAAACTGGTGTCTCACCAAGGCACTCCTTCAGAGTCCTTTCTCTCATCCCAGGAGGTTGCTAATCCAGGCCCTCCAGCAGCATGGATGAAGCAGAAGGCTTTGCTTCCACAAAACCTTCCACTCATGGCTAAGGAATCTGGCCTAAAAATTTGGTACTGCACCTTGGGATTAAATCCTGAAATGGGGCCATGCTTCATTCTTCACTGACATTGTACAATGCCTAAATTTGGGCCTCCATAAAGTATCCTCACTCAAGAGGAGGGAGGGAAGATGCATGGGGGAAAGGCAAAATGCTGAACACTCTTATAATACACAACCCTTGGTTACATCCATTCCCTTCCATACCCATCTCCTCCAAGAACAGTGTCCCAGGCAGCAAATAAAAGCCTTGACATGTTGCAGGATCAACATCTCATTCTGCCTCCATTTTAAAGGGGAGATACACCCAAAAAGCAAAGTGCAAGGAGCAGTCCCCATATTCACAGGTCTTGCTAACTCCAGTTTGGACGCGCTCAAGCAGGAAGTGGGTTGTTTTTACTTCCACCTCCTGAACAGAAAGGACACTGGGTTGTTTCTCTTCTGTCCACCTGTATCAAGGGGTGGTCACACCAGTGGAGGCCTTGGAGAAACCCCATCCCTCTGGCAGGGCTGCCAGGGCATGGCAGGATGCTCAGAAGGACATGCTGTGGCTAAGCCCTGCTGACTACACAAGGGACAGAGAAGCAGCAAAAATGTACATCCTTCACCACAGTGGGTAGGACAGACAGCGGGTAGGACAGACAGCTAAATAATCCTGGCTGCACAGTCCCTGCTGTGATGTAATGTGAGCTTGCATTAAAACATCTTTTTTTCCCTTTACAGCTGAGAAAGAAGAGCAGAACTCACAGAGACTGATGCAGAGCAGCCCCTGGAGCCCTCCCACCCCATCCCAGCCCTCCCAGTACTCACAGCCCTCTGGTGGATGTGTCGGCTCCACTCTGGGGCTGTCACCACTGGCTGTGGGTAGGTCTCACCTAGAGTCACTCCTGCCTGGGAGAGAGCAGCACTGCTCAGTGCCCAGGGGGTGTGGATGTCTGCTCCCTTTATGCCCTGCAGTTCTGGCACCCACAGCCGGACATAATCGCCCTGCAAACAGAACCAATGGGACAGGATCCACTCAGTGATGATCTGTAAGTGCTTCCCAGCAAGGCTCTTTCTCAGCTGCAAACAGAGGAGCCAGATTTCCAGGTAGAGAAGCTGCTGTTGTACAGCATCAGTTACCTCTGACAAGCCTTAGCCCTTCTTGCAAAATCCTGCACCCAGAATTAGTGCCTAAAGAGAGACCTGGATGCTGGAGCTCTTCTCCCATGCTCATACTGCAGGCAGAGGAGGGAGGCAGAGGTGCATTTTCAGCACTGTTCACCTGTCCTGTTTAGGACATCCTGAAATGAAGTCACCCCCAGGAAGTGACCCGTGACTGAAGGAAAATGGGATGACTAGCTCAGCTGCACACTCTTGTATGCCTGAATCCCTCCTATTAACTCTACTGCTGTGTCCTCTACTAGGACTAATTTCTGATTTCTTGTTAAATCCTGCCAGCTACAGTGCCAAAAGGCAACAGCACAGCCTGATGTGAAGCTAAGGAATAGTGTGGAAACAGGTAATCCAGTATGTGAATACTGGCTAAGCACATGGAAAGGGCAATTTAACTGCTCCCACCATTTAAGAGGGGATAGTCAGAGGAGTCCCAGGTTTAATCTACTCTTCAGCACCTCTCCAGGAATGGTTCTATCTCTCAAGTAACTCCTGAGTTCCCCAAGAAGCTGCTCTGTGCTCAGGGAAGCATCTGTGTGAGGTTCTGATGGGATGTGGCTGTAACTTGGAAGAAATGGTGATGAAACACTTAACACACTGACCAGGGAGGGTGTGGGGAGTTCCAGCCTGCCCAGGGACAGCAGCAGGTTGTTCAATCACATTGTCCTGCACACAACGAGCAACCTGCCCGACTGCTGGCCAGGAGACACAAGAACTGGTTTTGTATCCACACAGCACATTGATCTCCTCTGCTCCCTGAAAACACCACGTCCTTCACTGCACTCATCCCTGTAAAACAGCCAAACAAGACTTACATTGCCATCGTAATCCAGGCCTTGTTTGATCATGTTAAACTTCCTGCTGTCCCGTGGGTCGTTGCCGATGCCAGCGCTGTATAACCAGTTGCCATAGTTGCTGCAAACATCGTAATCCACCTTGAGGACAGAGAGAGAGAGCAGTCAGAGGAGCTGGGCTGGCCCTTGGTCAATCTTCTTGTCCATCCTTTAGCTCAGGGGGAAAATTCCTCGAATGGGATTCACTCCAGGCAGACTGGGGTGGTCAGGGCTCCCCCATGTCGGTACAGGCACCAGGCTCAGAAAAGGACCTGCACAGCTGCTTTTTACAGCTGGCATCTGTGGATGTTGAATGGGAGAGATCAGGCAGAAGCAGCAGAATCTGTGTGAAATTAAACCAAATAACTTTCCTACACTGGCTTGGGATTTCTGTCCTTGAAAGAAAAACAGTCCTTGCAGGTGTTGTTTTGCCCACTTGTTGTTTACTTGTAAGAATGTTCAAGGGGTGTTGTTCTTAATGTCCAGTCATGTTTCTCTTCTCGGGACAGTCTATAAAAGACTGCCTTCTAATAAAGATTTTTGCCTTCTGATGCCCTCTGAATGGAGTCTTACATGTCATTATTCTCCGCTGTTCCAAATTATGGAATGACAGGCATCAGCTTCCCAGGCTACTTCAATTCACAATGCTTAGGTCAGTGAGATAGACAAAAGTCCAACCAAAGTCTCTTTCTCAGTTTCCTTCTTTTCAAAGGAAAATCCTTCTCTTTCTGCCATCATTTGGCAGACTTCACAAGTAGCCCTAGCATTTGAATGCTCATATTCCAAAAGAAAGTATTCAAATATGAGAGGAAATGCTTTCTGACCAGTTACCCAGACACCACACACTGGCAAAATCATCTCTGCAGATCCTACTAGGCAGTTTGGAGAGAAGTCTAACTCAGACTGTGCAGACAAACCACACAGTGTATATGAAGATGCAAACAATACGAACACTGCAGTTTTATCCCATTGTCAAGTTATTCCTTCTCTAAACAAATAAAAAGCTCTCAAAGATGCTTATATAAAATGGAGCAGGGCTTTTGGAACAAGCACAAATGAGAGCAGAATGTTATTCCATCTGAGTGCTCTTCAGCTGGGCAGGGTGGCTTAAATC
Source organism: Nicator chloris (assembly GCA_013400495.1). Classification (NCBI taxonomy): domain Eukaryota; kingdom Metazoa; phylum Chordata; class Aves; order Passeriformes; family Pycnonotidae; genus Nicator; species Nicator chloris. The sequence continues at coordinate 550,944 of WAAE01001237.1, forward strand.
CAACACCAGAAATTTTCCAGTTGTAGGACAATTCAAACCCTGCTCAAGAGAGGAGTGGAAGTAATAGCAAGGAGGGTTTGGGATCTCTGAGCATTCCTAGGGGTGTCTGTGCTGCAAAAGCAGCAGCTGTGGCAGAAAGAGCTGGTTCAGTGCTGTTCTCTTCTCCTTTGACTGCAGCCACAGCAGCAACCAGTCCACAAAAATGTTTCCAAGATCTCAGCCACTCCTTGGAGTGAGGAGCTCAATGCTCCAGGATGGCAGAAGGCTCAGGGAACAGGCTCCACCAAGCTGCCCTTTCTCTGCAGAGCCAGTGAGTGCCGGGGTCAGGGTGAGCAGCAGCCAGCTCTGCCCCCTGGGCACCAGCCTTCCCCTTCCAGGCTTCCTCCAGCTGGTGAGATAAGGAGGGAAGAAAGATGCCATTGGAGGCCTGATTGTGTGATTAACATGCAGGAAAGTGTGTGTGGGAGGTGAGGGCAAATCCAAGGGGGCCTGGAGGAGGCAGGCTCATTTCCCCCTCAGCCTTGCCTCTTCCTGGCATTCTCTTCTGTTTGTTTCCCTGCCTTTCCTTGGGGCCTGACCCTGGGAATGAAATCAATGAAGTCAGAGCTGAAATATTCTCAGTTCAGGACACCAGTGCTCTCTGGCCTTTCCCCTGGCTCCAGCGGGTTGCAGAGAGCTTGGTGCCTCAGTTTCCCTGCCTGTCTGGTGTGGATGGCACACACAAACACTCAGGGAGCCTTTGCTGGCAGTATTGGAGATGAAATAGGCACTGCTTTCCTTTTTTTAGAGGCAAGTGAGACCAGTTTCAGTTCTGTACTGGCCTCCACCTTCTACAGCCATGTCTTCCCCACCAAGCTGATGTCCCCTGCGTTCTGCTCTGGGGATGCCACCAGGTTACAGTAACAGAGCAGTGTGACACAAGATGGGACTGAAGGGCACAAGGACCAGCCTGTGCCACACCAACCTACAGTGGCCATCAGCATCTGGGGCTTTCCCAGGTGAAAGGGCCAGTGCAGCATGCTGAATTCTGCTTCCAGCAAGGCTGGTATTCATGGCCTTAGGAATAAATGTAGATAACACAGGCAGCATCTTTCTCGTGTGAGACCTTCCAGGTCTTCCTCACTTGTGGAATAGGACACACTTGTGGAAGGCTCTTGCTCTTATCTGGAAAAGCATCACTGCATGGAGCTCCCAAAACCCCTTTCTGGAGGATCCTGAAGTCCTCTACTGTGTTGTTGTCCAAGCCCACTGCTGCTCACAGCACTGGCATGGGAGAGCACCCAGATTTTCCTCCTGCAGCCAAAGCCACGTCAGAGCCCAGCTCCAAGGCAGTGAAAAAAGAAAATTACATTCACAAAAAAAGGCTCTTTTAATTGCAGATATTGCCAAGGCAACTGGGCTTTCTCTGCCCATCCAGCACTCTGAGTGAGTGGAAAGTTTTCTGATTGCCAGTAGCCTCCTGTATCCCACAGATAAGACCTTTAATGTGAGGCTGATGTGAGTATTTGGCCTTTTCCAGTCAGTAGCATGAGAATCCGTGGGGACTGAGGTCAGAGAAGTGACCCAGCTATTTAACTGAGCTCACACAGCTGCTGATTGATATATGAGAGAGGAATTGGTGCTCCAGTTGGCAGGGAGGCCTGTAACACCCCAGAATGAAGAAGGATGCCTCCAGCCAGGGTGGAGCTCCAGGAAAGCTGATCCAGCTATTGTCCCTACTTGCCTGTGCTTGACTAGATGGCTTCCCAGGCCACAGGCATCAATGCATAGACACTGTGCCAGCACACACTTCTCCTTATGTTCTGTTTCTGGGCTGCCCTCCTCCCCAGCCTCTGGGGCGAGCAAATCAGAGCATTGTTAGCATAATTCATGTTTGAAAGTTTTCTCAAGTGCAACAGATCTCTGGCTAAAACCCTGCACAGAGGATCAACACTTACTGCAAACTTCCTAGCTACATCTTTGTTGATGGCAGCTCCACTGTGGCAAAATTCCTTTCACTTATGTGAGCTTTGGGAACTTCACACCCTGCAAAAAGTACCTACATGGTCTTGTATCAGCCTGAAAATTACTGATCATCTCCTGCACCCTTTCTTGTAAACCAGGGCTGTCCTCCTGCCTGTCATGCAGCTCCAGGTGCACAAAGGGCCCAGCCTTACCAGCAGGGATTCAAACCATTCTGCCCCCATCCTCCAGTCCAGCCCCAGGTCCTTGGTGAGGAAGCTGGCGACGTTCTGCCGCCCTCTGTTCGACATGAAGCCCGTGGCACTCAGCTCCCTCATGTTGGCATCCACAAAAGGAACCCCAGTTTTGCCCTCTGCAGAGACAAAACACAGCACTGGGGTATCAGGATGCTTTTGGGCACTCACAAACCAGCCTGTGGGCATTCACAGCCATTTCCAAGACAGGGAGTGCACAGCAGCAGGGAGAGATTTCAGTGCGGTTCAGCTGGAGTGCAGCCACTGAGATTCACTGGAAATTAAATGGGATATCATACTGAAAATTAAGCTGGGGAGAAGTTTTGGCAAGAAGAAGAAAAAAAAATTACAGGAAAATCTCAGACTGGAAAAACAATCAGGTGAGTTGAAGGGAATTTTGCAGAGTAAAACAAATATGCAGACAATAGTGAGATGGGCCAAGAACAGAAAGACACTTGACAAGTGACCAACAGAGGGATGTACTGGACAGGGTTAGTACCTGAAAAGTAGAGTTTGTCTGTTGTTAAAGAAAAGATTTACTGTGCCTGGATGATTTATTTTATCCTGTGTGCAAGTGGCATTAACGTGGCATTAACAGAAAAAAAAAGATACAGAGGTGTGTATCGCACTGATTCTAATACTTTAATCTGTCAGTCCCTCCAAGTTTTGAGATATTATGCTTGCTATTCATGTTACAACAGCAAAGTTATAACAGCTAAAAAAAAAAGGCTGTGGGACTACAAGAGATGTGATTTACTCTAAATCTGTGGTAACCTTGTAACCAAAGCAAACAGAACCAAACATAGCAGGCATGGCAATCTCATATTGACAAGAAGGGCTGGTCAGCCTCTGTGTGACTAAACAGGAGGGACCAGCAGGTCACAAACACTCCTTCCTGGGCAGGCAAATCTACCTGCAGCTCACCTCACAAAGCAGGGAAACCCTGTGGGCTGCTCCTGCCCAGCACTCAGTCTGGGAAGGGAAGCCACACACATTCATACCCTGGGGATGCCAGTTTAAATGCCAGCCCTGACCATGCTGGCAGCTCCCCCCCAGAGACGTGAGCCAGTGTTAGGGCACGTGTGAGCCCCACCAGACACGTGGGGAACAAAACACACCCAGCCACACCTGCGGTTTCTACTGACCTTTCCAACAGTGGAAGAGCTGAAGGTCCTTTTTCCAGGGGATCTCTTTGCTTTGAAGCCCTGTGGAGGAAAATAATGACCTGCTGATGAAGAAATACTGACAGAGTCAGTTACTCACACCACAACATGGCCAGGGGCACTGGGTTGACACGAGGTGTGAGGGTGAAGCTCGGCCCCTCAGTGCCATCACAAACAAACCTTCTGCACAGGTTTAGAGATGATCCATTCCTCCCCTCAAGTGTTACAAAGGGGTGTCTTTGGCACACACAGCGTGCTCAAGCCCTGATGGATTTTGTCTGTTTGTTTTGCTGATTGTTTGCTTTTATTTTTCCCCTTTTTTTAATTAACCATGACTCAGACCTCACAAGTGGACAGAGATGTGCTCTGGCCCACGCTGGTGTTTTCTTTTTTCAGCTTCACTCCAGGACAATGTTTATGTGAAATCTGTTTCTGTAGCAGGTACTACACCCAGAATTACCTGGCAGAAGCTCCAGGTAACACTTGGCCCCTGCAAATGGGATAGGAACAGATGAGGGGGATGATTTAATGTTTGCAGGATCCAGCAGCAATTACAGCCTTCTGTGCAGGGGAGCACAGGCAGCAGGGACAACTCAGCTCTAGCTACAAGCATTCAAGATCAGGCCACCACTGACATCCAATGGCATCAGAACAGCCACACAGGCCTGGCAGATGTGACACAGGCCCTGAGAGAGACGTGTCCCCCTGCAGCCACAGCTGGATGCCAGGCAGGCTGGCCTGGAGCATCTAAGCCAGTGCTGCATCACCTGCAGAGCAGCTCACCCAGCACAGGCATGGCCTGCAGGGTCTCCTGACACATCCTGGGTATTTGTTGTTGCACTGAGTGTTCAGGCCCCCATTTCACATGCACACTCCTGTCACTGGGGCTGGAGTTGAACCTCATTCTGATTGCTATGTAGTGCAATATCTGGTTTCTTGGGATTCACCCTGCTGGGTCAGTTCCTGCTCTGTCCCAGGTCCTCTGGAGAACTTGGGCAAGCCTGAAGCCTGCATTCTGCTGGAAGGTGGAATGTCTCTGGAAACAGCACCCTCACTTTCCTTGTGCTGCTGTCTCCCACAGACATGTGGCAATAATGCTCCCTGTATCTAACCAGATCAGATTTGGGGATCAGTGTCCAGCCCCGTGGTGCTGAGGCACTTCTGTGCTAACAGAGAGTTCCCACCAGCATCCCAGGCTGGTGACACAAGCACCACGAGAGGGACATTTGTACAACTTAATGCCAACAGCCTCTTTTTTCTCTTACTTTCCCTGTTATGTATCTTTATCCCCTAAACGTGGTGATCCATACACACCTCTTAACGAGAAAATCCTTCTGCCGTACTTGAGGGCCACGAACCGAAAGTAATCCCTCCACAGCAGCTCAAACAGGACCCTGAAACACAAAGGCATCTCAGTATCTCACTGTGGGTCAGATATGATTCCTGAACCAGGATTTTGCTCCCATACAGCCCACCAGGAACACTGTGAGGTTTATTTACAATGAGCGATTTCAGGGACCTTCCCTGTGACACCGGTTCTTTCCCCAAGCCTGCTTACAGGGAATAGGGAAAGCAAAAAAACCTGCTTACCCAAGCAAACTCTGCATGAATCACTTGGGAAGCTTTCCTTAGCTCACATGCAGGAGCAGAGGTTTGGGAAATATGTTCCTCCTCCATCTCTACTGGCATGTAATTCTCCACAGAGCACGGCGAGGGCCTGATTCAGCTTCACACTTCCACAGGAATGAGCACATTCCTGAGAGCTTTGTGTTGATTTAAGCAATAACCTTTGCAAGGGACTCTAAGACACCTTTGAATACTGGATTACGGTGCTCCAGCCCATTAGATCAGGTGCTATGCCCATGGAAAAAAAGGACAGTTTTATATGAAAACTTTTATATAAAAAGAGCTTCTTATAAAATGATGGCACATCAGCCTCAGAGACCTACTTCAACTCTATGCCATATGGGAAGCACTCTGCTCAGCTGACTTTTAGGCTGTCAAGATCCTTCTGATAACCTAGTTACAGAACAGAATCACAGATTTAGGGAATCACTTAGGTTGGAAAAGACCTCTGAGATCATCCAGGCCCATCTATGACCAAACATCACTGTGTCAGCCAGACCATGGCACTGAGTCCAGTCTTTACTTAAATACCTTTAGGGAAAGTGACTCCACCACCTCCCTGGCAAACCCACTCCCATGTCTAATCACCCTTTCAGTGAAGAAATTCCTCCTAATGTCCAACCTGAACAGGACACTGTCCAAACCCTAAAAACCAGTGTCATAACACTGAGGTTCAATGAGTCCCTCATGTGCAGCCACCATGACCTGTACTTCATTGTACAGTTGACTTCTTGGGAGCTTGACAGTTTCATTTTTATAATTACTGAACACTTTAAAATGCTAAAATCACCATGGCATGCCAGCTGCCAGCAGGCTGACTGTTAGATGGAAAACAGGAGTATGTTCATTTCTTGAAATCTTTCCTCTCTTAATTGTCTTTGGAGTAAAAAAAGATCCTAACATACACTTCATGGGTGTTGATTTTTTATCTGTCATTTGAATTTTAATGAAACTGAGCATCTTGGCCAGGTTGGCAGTGTTCTGCCTGTTCTTCACCAACCACTGTGCTGTTTGACATGTTGCAAATGTAACAACCCAAAATGAATATTTAGTTCTAGAGTTTGCACAGACGTTATGGTTTGGGATTTTTCCCATCCAGGTCTAGTGTTAGGCCAGGCTCGAAGGTGAACCTGTTTCTCTATCAGAGCTCCAGGTTCTGATTCAGTGTCTGGGCAGATCTGAACAAGTTCAAGGCCAGCCCAGGGATGGATAAACTGAGAGGTGAGGAGGAGCATGGGTGACAAGATGGGATGCATTAAACCCAATTCCCAGGGCCCTCTTTCCCTCTGCTCTGATGTGGTGGTCATGGCCAGGCAGCTGAGCAAACACAGGGCCACTTGCTGGACTTGTGGCCATGGGACCTTCAGACACCATGAGATTTGCAGGAGTCACACACTCCCTGAGACTTTTGGGCTCATATCCTCGGCCTGAGAAACCCTTTGGCTTTTATTTGTAAACTACTCCTCCTTCTCATTTAGCCCATAACAACAACACAGAGACGGATGGTGCTGAGTTGCTGAGACTGTTTTCAAAAATCATGAACCACGGTTTCCCAGCAATAATAATGACAACTGGCATTTATAATCTTTACTTACAAAGTGCCTAAAGCCCCTGGGTGTCGAAGGCAGACTAATAAATCCATACTGAAAGAGAACTGCAGTGCAACCCAGAGGAACCAGCCAGCAGGCACAGGAAAAATAAACATTAATTACGAAGAGAGTTAACAAATCACTCTGTTGTGCATGAAATGCCAGGCTCCTTCTCAGAGAAAAGAAGCCATGCTGATGGTGCAAAGACTTACCAGTACGTGCTCTGATTTGCTGTTCTCTCTCTCTCATACTTCTGGATCTGCTCATAGATGTATCGAGGTGAGATGCAGCCCAGGGCCAGCCTGAAAGCAGAGGAAAGATGTCCTGAGTGCCACACAGGACTGACAGCTTGATGTCAGCTCAGAGGGAGGAGAGGGGCAGTTTTGTGTCCAGAGTTGTTGTCTGAAACTTTTGTTTGGCTTGCAGCTCTGACCCTGACTTCCTATATGGCTTTAATCAAGTTGTAACTTCTCTGCAACTCTTCAAGAGAAAGAATTCTCTTCCAAGAGTCAAAATCCTCCCCTTCCTGGGTTATGACTGTTATATCTTTTGGAGATAAATCATTTTACTCAAGTTTGACAAGTTTTGCCTAAATGATTTAACAAACCCAATGACAAACCCAGAAAAGAATCTCAAATGTCAACCTGCATCACATGTCCTACCTGTCCTTTTACCACAAACCTTTTCCTATGCCCAGGGCTCCTTTTCCTGCACAACCTCAGTGGCTCATTTGAGCAACCACAGAAGGCAAGTGACTGCTGAAAATCTGAGCCCTGGCAGGAAAACTAGAGAATCAAACCCTGCTCTGGCATTTCAACCCACTGGGCTCCTTCCAAATCAGTGCTGTTGCAAGACAGGAAAGAACTCACAGACTCCAAATCATCATACAGGGTGACAAAGAACAACTTTTACCTTGCTTTTCCTAGAAATGCATTTTCTGCCATTTCCATTACAGCTTGTGGGAACACTGGATGTGCTAATGAATTGTTAATGGAAAACAGGAAGAAAGGCTTTGAAGAGTTTTTCCTTAATTGCTGAGCAGCTCTAATGGCCAGTATGAGATAGGAATGACTGGCTGCAACCTGAACTGCTCTGATTTTGATTTCGTGACAGAGGAACATTTTGGGGCATGCAGATCAGGACTGTTTGCTCTGAGCAAATGGCCAGCTTGGAAAAAGTCAAGTAGAGGCCACAAATAACAAACTTCCACAGAGCCAGCAGTCCTGGGATCCCAAAGTGCCACCAGATGGAGCCATCCACTGCAACCATCAAAGCACAAAGCTCGTTGGAAACAAGAAATCCTGACCTGTAACAGCCTCAGAAATTTGGTTCTCATTGCAATTCTGTTGGGAGAATTCAGATGCTCTCAGCTTAGGCCAAACTGGGTCCTGCTGCTGCAATTTCAGTCTGGAATTAACCCTGCCTCTTCCAGCACCAGGGACTAAAGCCCCTAATTAAAAATCAAGATATTTACCTGAACAGAAGATCCTTTCCAACAGGAATAATCAGAAGGGTCTCTTCACCCCGCAGAAGGAGAATGGCAGTGAGGTGGGGTGACTTGCCCCAAAGTATTCAGGAAACCAGGACAGGGCTGAGTTCTGCTGCAGCCCTACCAACACACTGAAGCTGTGTTGCCTCCCTGCCTTTCCCCTCCCACACAAAGCAGCACGAAGCCAAAGGCAAATGGTGAGTCCCTCCTGCTCCCTGTCCACACTGGTGCTCCCAGCACACCCAGCTCCTGGCACAGTTCTGCCTCAGAGCTGCTCCACCACAACACAAAGGGCCAAAGGAACCACACCCAGATCCCCACCCACGCCCAGCAGCACTCAGCAGACAGGTAACATCAGTCTAGGATGGAAGCAGAAAAGGATTTTCCAGCCTCAACAAAAATCCTTACCACGGTGCAAATTTGGTTGAGTAATCCATTCCCACCAACCCATTCCGAGTGTCCTTGTAAGAAGCAACCAGGTTCTGTGAGAGCAAAAGAACAGAAGGTTTTAATACTTTACAAGCAACCTGGTAAATGTTCTTTCCTTCTGGAGCCAGAGGAATCTGGCAGGGCTCGGCTCCCTCTCATGGCTGCCTGCAAGGATTGCACGGCTGCCCAATTCCTGCCTCCAGCACACAGGCATTGATGCCTTAAGTTTTATCTTTCATGTTTTCAGATTCTGTTCTGCACAAGTGTGTAGTTCTAAGTCTCACATTAAGTGCTAGTGAGCTCTCTTCACAGAGTAGGGAGACAAAAGAAATCTTTTCCCATAAGAGACCAAGGACAACTTTCAAGCCCAAAAGCAAAAACAAGGGTGGACTGGAAGGAAGAAGAAGGATGGGACCTCACAACCTAAAGCTGTAATTGGACAATTAAACCCCAATATGCAAATGGACTATATAAAACTTATAAAAATGTAAAACCTCATGACCAGGGGGCCATTTTGTGGCCATTTTGGGTCTGTCTGGGGTGTAGGCCCAGTCAAAGTTTTGTCCTTTCAATAAATATCTACTTTATTCTCTAGCTCTGTCCAGTCTCTGTTTCAAGTCAGCCTTTCTAAGGCATCAGCATGAATCAGCCCAGCAGTTTTCATTATAGCTCTGGGGTGTGTGTCACAAGCTGTGCTCCCCACTTCAGCCTACAGCACATTTGTTTCTACAAGCACTGTGCACCTGGCTGTGCTGCTCCCTGCCCATTCCCATCTGACTGGATCAAAAACCCACTGAAAAGCACCGGTGGAACTGGCAGCCTTGTGGCTGCTTGTTTGGGGGTTACAGAAGCAGTGTGACAGCACCTAACACCCGGCTCCAGGAACCCTGACTGCTGTTGTTTCTGTGCCCCACACATTTACAGCAGGATGCAGATCTTCCATGTCCTGAGCATTCCATGGACAATGCAGGGGACACAGGGAAGGCCAATCTCTCTTTGGTCACCTTCACTGCACAGGTTACAATTGCTAGAGGGCTGTTGTAGCTCACTGGGGAAGTCAGTATCTGCATTACAAAAAAAGAAGGAACAGGTTTTCCACCTCTGGTTGCATTAATGCCTGACCAAGAGCAGAATCTATGAATACTTGTACTCATTTTGGGTGGGATGGGGTTAATTTTCTCCATCGTAGCTAATCTGGGGCTGGTTTGGATTTGTGCTGAAAACAGTGCAGATAGCACACCAGTGTTTTTCCTACTGCTGAGCAGAGCTCACACAGCCCCAAGGCCTTTTCTGCTTCTCTCCCCACCCCACCCTGAGTAGGCTGGGGGTACACAAGGATTTGGAAGAGGACACGGCTGGGACAGCTGATCCCAGCTGACCCATATGATGTCATGCTCAGCATATAAAGCTGGAAGTGAGGATGTTTGGAGTGATGCCATTTGTCTTCCCGAGTAACTGTGAGGGAGCCCTGCTTTCCTGGGGATGGCTCAATGCCTGCCCACTGGTGGGAAGTATTAAATGAATCCTTACCTTGCTTTGCCTGTGCATGCAGCTTTTGCTTTCCCTATTAAATGGTCTTTAACTCAACACGTGACTTCTCTCACTCTAATCCTTCTGAATCTCTCCTCCATCTCACTGGCAGGAACTGAGGGAGCAGCTGCTTGTAGGGCTGAGCTGCCTCACGGGGTTAAACCAGGACAATGCTCCCCAAAAGCAAAGGAATGCAGGAACTTGGGAAACACAGCTGAAAGGATGCCCTGGGGGCTGCTCCCAGTGAGGCCCCTGAACACCACACTTTTAACCCATCTCAGCTGGAGAGGTGCTCCCTCCTTTATCCAGAAAGCTGCTTGGGGTCTGATGCTGTTGGAAATCAGCACATATACCTTTGAATTCAGACAAGACAAATTCAAGATAGCTCCTCAAACTAGACCAGAAAGAAGTTCAAAAACTGTCTGACAAAATGAAGTCAGCAGGAGCTTCACTCCACCACAGAAAGGAAACAAATAGTAGCTGTCATTACTGGCTGCAAGATTTTAAACCAGACTGCAGAAACCTCCTACTATTTATAACTGTGGGCAGAACTTGGGTCGGTTGTTCCTCACCCCAGTTGCAATTCCAGCCCCTCAGGCCACTTTTCACTCCTCCAGAACAGAGGAACTAATTGCTGATGATGTGAGACATGAGCATAGAAGAAGCAAATCAAGGTAAAGCAGCTAAAAAATTTTGTCCCCAGCCCCAGAAATTAATGGAAAAAAATACTTCAGAGAGATGGCCAGTAAACTAGGTTCCTAAGTATTTGGCTTACACTCCCCAGTCCCAGATGAATTCTTTTTGGTCTAGTTTGTCTCTCTGAAAGACTGAAATAATGTTAATTCCCTCCTTTGTAAAGTTTTATAAGGGAGCTAAGGAAATATTATTAGGAAGTGAAATTGCAGCCTCACCCACTTGCACAGCCATGTGTACAAGGGGGAGGATGTAGGCAAGGAAATATAAGGGTTACCGTGTCCCAAAAATAATATTGCAGCCTCATTAAAGCCTGGGTCTCTCCTCCACTGCAGGGGAAGGCTGTTCGTGGATCAGTCACGGGATCTGCCACAGAAAACACCAACACCTTGTTACCCCCTTTAGGGAGCTGAAAATCTAGGGATGCTCAGCAGTGGGGATGGCTGCTTTGGGGGCAGAAAAGATTGTGTGGTCTTCCTTGAAAATAAGAGTCATATCAACTATTAAAAATCACTAAGAGGATGTTTCCTACCCAGCTGCAAGGCAGCTCCTCCACACAGGGACTTTAATTTCATTTTTCGTGTGAGTGAACTGAGGATTAGTTACAGTTTGAAGGGCAATCACGGCCTCTGTGTTTTGGTTCTCAGTAAGAGATTATCATAGAATCACAGAGTGGTTTGGGTTGGAAGGGACATCCAGTTCCAACCTCCTGCCATGGGCAGGGCACCTTCCACCATCCCAAGTTGCTCCAAGCCCTGACCAGCCTGGCCTTGGCTTCCAGGGATGCCACATTCACAGTTTCTCTGGGGAATCTGTGCCAGGGCCTCACCACTCTCACAGGGAAGAATTTCTTCCTCACATCTAATCTAAATTTACTCTCTTTTAATTTGAAGACAAATATCTGCCTAAAACCCTGCAGCTAAAGACAGATGCTCCTACAGCACCTCCCAGACTGAAAGGGCCATGACAATCCAATCATCCTTAGGGACTTTATTTCATGTATCACTCAAGCACTAGTTGTCTCTGCATTTTTACAAGAGGACTTTTTTTCTGTGACAGAATATAATATCCTCTGCAAGGTGTTTAATTTGTATTAACCACCAGAGCTCAAGTGCAGCCACTGCAGGTACCTACTTCACCCTGGCTGAACATCTGGGAATCTGGAACAGCAGGAAAGAATTTACTTTGTAAACCACATCTTTCAAAACAGATCTAAGTAGGATATTTTTAAGAACAGGATCTAAGCAGGATTTCATTATTGAAATAGTTGATGAGATGAATTAGTTGCTGCTAAGCAGCAACCTCCAAATTGAGTTTTCTCACCCTTCTGTCCAAAATCCTCCATTGTAGGGATACTCCCTTCTTCCAGCCCTGGAGCCAGGGGTTTGAGCTGATCTGCCATCCTCAGGGTTGGCCGGACCTTGGCCCCAGATTCCAGAGCTTTTCGGAAGTGGGTGTAGACATCAGGTAACCTGCACAGACAGGAGCAGTCAGGTCACTGCCCTGGCCCACACACACACCACACACCCCTTCCTCAGGAGCAGGATTAGCATTCCAGGCTGTCCTCCCAGGTTTGTGATGCCTGTTTGAACCCCAGGCACAATAGGGGCAGGTGCCCCCGGGGATAACAGCCACCAGAAGCTCAGTCCTTGCCCAATTTCTTTCTGCTTCTGATGCAAATTGTGCCTTTTCAATTTAAGGTGTGCCTTGGTGGGGAAATCGTGAGAGCCACATTTATTTCCCCTAACTTCTGATTAACACAGCTGATCTCCGTGTAAAAATCTATATCCTCCTGGTGCCTTTCCAGTCAAAGGAGAAAAAGAGGCATTTTCACGGCCTGACTTGTCTGCCCTTATGTACATTTCCTACAGAATTCTACGAATCACTCAACTGCATCAACGACACTTCAAGTGACTACTGAGGGAGCAGTGAAGAGTACACACACCAAGGGGGGTTGGAGGTAAATCATCTCTTAGGGCCCTTCCAACCCAAATCATTTAATAGTTCTATGAAGTTGCTTCAGGTGAAGTTTAGATTGGATATCAGGAAAAGTTTCTTCACAGAAAGGGTGGTCAGGCTGGAACAAGCTGTCCAGCTCTCCAGGGAAGTGGTGGAGTCAATCCTAGAGGATTTAAAAGATGTGCAGATGTGGCATTGAAGGACATGGTTTACTGATGGGCTTGGCTTAGTTAATGGTTTGATTTGATGACCTTAGAAGTCTTTTCCAGTCCCTTAATGAATGGTCACACACACACCTTGGCTTTATACATACAGAAGCATAAATCCTACTAGTGCAGAGGGCTGAATGTGCTGCTTCCCCTTCGTGTGACTGAGCATGACAGCACTGTTCCATAAAAGCACAAACAGATGGACTAACAGGTCCTTTCTCTGTGGGACCAGAGGACTGGGAGCCCTCCTGAGTGAGAAACAAAGGGGACAGTGGAGGGGTGATACCACAGAGCAGCCCACCTGTCAATAGGCCTGAAGGGAAGATCATCCCGATGATAGAGCGTGGACCCCCAAAATGTCTGAATCTTCACCCCGTGCTGCCTACACACCTGGCACAGCCCCTTCTCCACATCCAGCTCCTCCTGCGTGGCCTAGAGAGAACAAAGCTGTGAGGCCAGGGCTGCACAAACGCAGCTCCCACACGTACAAAGACCCTGGTCCCTGGTCTTGCCCTCCACATTACCTTCATCCCTCTGCCCCACCGAGGACACCCACTCAGGGAGTCCCCATCCCAGGAACTCCCCAGTTGCCCCAAGGTTAACAACACCACAGCCAAGAAAGGCTCTGAACACACTCCCACTCAGGGAGTCCCCATCCCAGGAACTCCCCAGTTGCCCCAAGGTTAACAACACCACAGCCAAGAAAGGCTCTGAACACACAGGATCTACATCATCACTCGGTCATGGAAGAAACCTTCACAGCATAATTTTAACTGTGTCACTCGAGTATTTCCCTTACCTCTTCATGGAAAACCAGAGCAGTGACAGAGCCCAGCTGAGTAATCAGATCACAGACCACATCTTCCGGCTTCCCCTTCCTCACAACCAGGGTACTAAAATACAAAACATTGGCCTGAAATAGGTTTGATGTTATTGTTATTTATGTGTACAAGAGGCCATCATCCCAGCCCAGGCAGGCACTCGTGTCCTAGTTTTCCATGGAGCACAGAGAACATGTGGAAGCAGACAGACAGGATTTGACCAGCCTGCATTTTTTAGGAGCCCCTGATCAGAGTTTGAAAGCCTCTGGGGCTTAGTTTGTATCAAACACATTTCTGCCACCCTGGGTGCCTTAGAAAGGATGACTGGGCACAAAGTCAGGCTGTTACCTAACACTGAATCTGTTCATCCTCACAAACTTCAAAGATTCAAGGGCTGGCTGATCCACCTTGTCCAAGTTTCTCAGAGAGGTTGTCCCATCCCTGGAAATATTCAAGGTCAGATTGAACAAGGTTCTGTACCTGGCCTGGTTGAAGATGTCCCCTGATCATTGCAGGGGGTTGGACTAGATGGCCTTTAAAGTTCCCTTCCAACCCAAGCTATTCTATGACTCTATGACCTTTGGCTCTGCAATGATAGATATTGCCTGGTAATGGATTCTTCAGGCCCTGGTCTACCCCAATTATGGTTCTAAAGGCATCATAAACAATGATGAGTCTAGAGACTGGGCTTAGTGGGACAGGGCATAAGGAATTTTACTCTCCAGCCTCAGAAGCCAGGATTCGTGCTGGTCTATCTCAAACCAACCTCAAGGGAAAGTCCTCCAGGGTCAAGGAAGGCTCCAGGCCACAGTGGCTAATGTAATTGCCCACATCTCAAAATTCTGCCGTTCATGTTTCCCAGAGTCAGCACTCTGGGCAAAGCACTCAAGGCTGACACTCATCTGGGGTACCTGAGAAAGCAAAACCCATGTGGCACAGAGCCTGGATGGCTCTTTGTCCCCTCTGCAGGTGACCACAGCAGGACACCTCAACAGGGGCTACACATGGGACCCTACTGTATCTAACAGAAGGGCTGTGGCTCTCTGAAATCAGCCACCAGCAGAGCCCAGAGTGCCCGACACGATCCGAGTCACGGCACAGGTACGTGTTGAAAAAGAGGAGGAAAATAGAAACATGTCATTTAAACGGCGCTTTCTCAACTACCTTCCTTTTTTCTTGAGCGTTTCCCTCAGATCCTTCACACTTTCCAGCAAAAACCTGAGCCTGTGGGGCCCGGTCTTCGGCAAGCTGTAGCAGTGGGTGCGCAGGTAGTGCCGCGGGTCGAAGCAGTAGAGGGGAATCACGAAGTCTGCGTGGTGCTGAGCCCAGTGGAGCACCTGGAAGCACAGAGCGGGCCGTGAGAGCTGTCGGGGCGGGATGCAGCGAGAATCCCTCCCCATCCTGCCCAACAGCAGGCTCGTTCCTACAGAAACCCCCGGCGCTCCCTACCTGGTTGTCGTGGGCGCGCAGGTCGCAGCGCAGCAGGCAGATGGCCGTGCCCGCTGTCCCCGACATGTCCCTCGGCGTGGCCTCCGCCACCTCGCCCGGCCCGGCTGTGTGTCCCCTGTGCCCGGCCCCTCATCCCGCCCCGCCGGGGAGGAGCCGTCCTGCCTCCGCATCCCCGTCCGCCCCCGGCGCATCCCGTGGGACGGGCAGGTCCCGTCCCGCGTCCCCGGAGGGCAGCAGGACCGCCACCAGGTCGCTTCCCTCGGTATGGGATCCCCCTGGGTCCCACCAGAGCTCTGCCTCGGCGGTCGCTTTTATTCCTGGGTGTGTTTTATTTTTTTAACCTCTTTATCTTTTTAAATTTCTTTATCTTTCACACAACAGCATCAGGGAACAGCCTCACTCCGCGCTGCAGCGCGCCATGCTGTGCCGAGGCTCAGCCACGGGGACAGCGACCCTCTGCAAAGGTCGGTGACACCGAGCCTGGCCCTGCTCTGACGCTGTTGATCGGTGCTTATCCTGTGAATGCCAAGGCTGCGATGGCCACTAGCACAGGAACCAGCTTTGCAGAGAGCTTGTCACCCGCTGACCGACAAAAGGCGAGCTGTAGATTAGCAGTAATTAATGCACTTGGTTCTCAGCACTGACAGAAGCGGCTGAAGTGAAAAGGCTTTGCCTCACCCTATGGCTTCCATCAGCTGACATTGGGCACCAGTGGTCACACATCCCTTACTCACTGAATTGTCCCTCGGGATCCCTTTTTTTCATTCAGCTACTCTCAAAGAGAAAACCAAGTACAGGAACTGCCTGGGCAAGGAAGTAGTGGAGCCACCATCCTTAGCGACCCAGCTTAGTGGTGGATGTGGCAGTGCTGGTTAATGGTTGGAATGGAGGTCTTGCACAACCTCAACGATTCTGTGAAATGCTTGGTTGATGTGTTCTCCAGCCACCTGCTTCCCTTGTGTAACTCCACTGATTGTCCTGGGATAGGAGAGAGTGGAGAAGGGGTTAACACGTTGAAGAAAGGAGCTGGTGATGAATCAGGATCCGGGTTTACAGCAATGAGTTGCTGCAGCTCATTTAAGTACCTGAATAAGTGGAGTTTTTGGTGAAGCCACACGGACTCTGAGCAGCTGACCAGGGACTAAATGTGGTACCCAAAGCCCAGAGGGTCCTGGGGAGTCCTGGCTTCATGTCCATCTCCTCCAGGCCTGGTGGTGCTCTGCATGCAGCCTGCATGGGCTGGCTGTGGGAAGTGATGTGGTTCCCTGTGTAACCCCCATGACACATCATCTCCTGATCCCTTCTCTGTGCACCAAGGGCTCCTTTTCCTGGCTCAGCAGCTGCAGCCCATTGAGAACCAGTGACTCATCCCAGAGGGCTCATGTTTGGTAAAAGAAAAGAGGAGCCAAAACTTTGGCTCGTGCCCAAGGAAAACACTGCTGTCCACTTGCAATGCTTAGAAGACAACATGTCTCTTTATCATATTAGAAATCCTGAAAAAAAACACCAGTTTATAAATCTTCCCTGTTTCCCTTTGCCTTCATTTGGACGAGGACAAACAGTGCAGTTGGCTTTGCTTTTGTTTGCAGTCAGGCTTCCCCCACAGTGCCTTGGTTGACATTAAGCTGGGCCAAGTCTGGCAATGCTGACATCCTCTTGTAGCTTACTCAGAGCTGCGAGACAGCCAGAGACAGCCAGAGACAGCCAGAGACAGCCACCCACGTGCACTGCAACGCCAAGAGCCCCATCAGAAGGGAGTGCACAAAAGGGGTGCCCTGCTGCCTGCAAAGGGGGTGTTTCCCACTGCCAAGGAAGGCTGGTTCCCACTGAACACACACCTCTGCAACACAACACCAAGAGATTTGAAACTCTTGATGTGACGGTGAGGAAAGAAAAGTGGGTTTAACAGAGTCTCTGTTTCGATTTGTGTTGATATGAAAGGTGTGAGGTGTCCAACACTGGCAGCAGGAGCAGCACAACAGCCTCTGCACCCGCAGGGCTGTTGGATGTGGTGATCCAGGCAGCCAGAGCGGGCAGGAAAAACAGATGTCCATGAGGGATGGCGAGTTTGCTCAGGCCCAGAATCCAGATTTAGACCCAACACCATACCCTTTCTGTCACATGGCTGGAGGTTGGTTTTATGTCTTTTGCACTCCTGTAGGAGAGTACAAATCCTGTTGCACACTTGAACCAGTGCTTCCTACACAGTGCTGATCACATCCACTCTGGATTCTACCCTGAGAAAAAGGAGAGGTTTTTACCTACACAGTTTCTTCTCTTCACATTCTGCAAGTACATCTGCCTAGTCCCTGTTTCTGTGAGACCTTATGAAATCATCCTCTGAAAATAAGTGTAACAGGGGTGTTTAGGAAAGGCAGTGTGGGCAGGAGTACTTTGTTCTAAAATTAGAAACCAGAAGACCTGGCATTGTGAACAGCAGGCCTGCCAGTCTCCTTGCCTGGATTTTCCATTCAGATGAACACAGTCAATGAGAACAAAAGCTTTCTTTTTTTCCCCACTGACACCTGTCTCTTTACTCCAGGATGGTGTTCCAGCTTTCCATCCTCCCTTTGGGAAGCAGGGAAGCATTGCCTGCTTGCAATACCAGCAATCTCTATGCCAATATGGAGGGAACAAGCTGTTCACTGTCCTTTTTTATTTCATCTAAGTATCCTCCAAGAACCAGCTCCTTTCCTGCAGTCCTGAAGTTGGGCAATTCATGGGACTTGGGAGGAAGTCTGTGAGCTTTGACACAGTTACACAGGGGACCTGTAATAAAAGAATTGGCCATCAATGTGAACAGCAGCATGTGAGCTCTGTTTCTCAGAGAAAAACCCCTGGGATACCAGGTCATGGACAGACACCAACTTCCAAGTCAACAATCATTCAGTCCTTTCCCCCTGGCTTCTTTGGGTGTCCTTTTTCACTCATTAACATCATTTATGGTCTCTTGTTTATTCCTGGTGTTGAGTGTGACAGTCAGAACTGCCTGTCGTACTCATCCTGTATAACAGAGTCAGAGGATTGTACTTCATTACCCCTGCAGTGAGGTCAGCCTTTATGGCTTTTGCTGAACAAATACAGAAAAATCCTAGAAATATAGCCAGTTTTGTGACATTTCTCTTTTGCTCTCCTCTGCTTCCCTCCCCTCCCATGTTCACGAGCACTCGTGCCCAATTTCATTCATGAAGTGTACCCACCATCTTAATTCAGATGGTGTTCCACCTGTCAAAAGCACAAATTGGCCTGAAAATTTTCCTTTTTCATTTTGGAAGCAAATCCCAACTGTTGCTCCTTTCAAGTCTCTGTGAGAAGGATGCTTTTGCATTTAACTTGTCATGCATGAGAAGTTTGACATCGTTATTTGATGTTTTACTGATTCTCCCTCCGAGCCCTTCGCAGAATCTTGAATCATGTCATCATTAGCTGTTTTCATAAAAGCATCATAACTCTAGGATCAACACAGAGTGCAGCTGTGCTCAGGGACAGAGCAGAGGTTCTGTTACCAGTCCTGTTGTATCCAAGCGTGTGCTCTAATGGCTCTTTGACTATGACAAGCACAGTTTGAGCAGTATAAGGCGCCAGTTATAAGAGAAGTTCTCTCAATGGTTAGATGATATACTTCAGGAGATGGGGTTGCTCATGGAACACATGCTTTATTCTCAGGGGTCGTGGGTGCCAGCGTTTGCCATTAGTTGCCAGCCCAACTGCTGGCGTGGTTCCAAGAGGGTTCCAAGAGAGCGAATTTCCTGTTACAGTCTATTTTATCCTATTCTGTGTTGAATATTCTATTTACAGTGACCAACCGGTGTGAGACACAAATCCTATAGAATTTACATACAGCCTATGAGAACTACTAGATTTGAATAAGGCACTACCTTCTTATGCTAATTTCTATAATCCCTTCTTCCTGCTATCCTGCAGACTCCTTTTCTGCCTGGTCACTAGTATTGCTTAACATCCTGTCCCTGGACTGGCATCCCTTCCCATATCAAAAGTGACCGACATTTCTATCTCATTCACTGGCCCAATGTTCTCTGAACCTCCTGCTAAACAATCATATTTATAAGGTTTCCCTATATCACCTTCCCCAACAGAGCAGCATGATAAATCCTATCCACCAAACACCTCTCCCTTTTCATGCATATCTGATGCTGCACCTAGACCTATCTTTCAGCTTTTGGAACCATTAGTAACAGTGACAACCTGCTTCTAATGCCAATTTCCTTCTACAGACAATGCTTTGATGTTTTGACTGCAAAAGGCTTGGTACTCTCTTCCCTGCTGGAAGCAGGACATAGCCCTGCTCCAAGGGTTCGGTTGTCTGCCTGCAGAAATGCAGCCACACTTTTTAGGGGTCAGAGGCTTTTCCCTGAGGCCATTTGTCATTCTGGTTTGGAGGGGTCTTGCCATCAGAGAGAGTGCAGGGACTGTCTGGCCTTGGTCCTGCTATGATTGTCCTTGTAGGAAAACATAGAGACTGACTGCTCTTTGTAGTTCAGCTTGTGACCACTATTCACTAAATCTGTCATTTCCTCTTCTGCCTTTCAGCGGTGTTTCCTCCATCAGGAACCTAATGACCCTCTGCAAGCTCTCATCCACCTACAATTACTGGACCTGTGTCAGCTTTGCCAAGTGGCTTAAATACCGTTTAGTCTCTGGTGTCAGCTGCTGCTTATGGCTGGCACACAGGTTTGCAACACACTCTCACCTGGCTTTTATTATACCCACAAAATACCAGGAAAAAATATCTACCCAGGCAAAGGATCAGATTTGCACCACTGCAACTGAAGTAGCTTAATATCAGTCGAGTGTACTCAGATCCTTGGCTGATGGAATTCAACAGAGCTAACCAAGGATTTACTTCGACTCTCAGCTGACAAAAAAAAATCTCTGTTCAAGAGGCTTTTAAAGTGAAAAAAAAAAAAGCAAGGCAGCTGTGGTTTTGTGGTCACAACTAGACCTGGGAACATGATGTCTGTGTTATGTTCTGCTCCATGCTTCTCCCTGTGTTCTTGGAAGGGATCATTTCAACCCTCTGCCTACAGCAGAATTTCTTGCACAGGGCAGTTTGAGTGGTGACTGCCTTCATATCAGACAGCCAGACCTAATGGTGCTATTAAAAGCACAGAAAATTCTGGAAAATCATATATACAGAGGGTTACAGTCAAATCATCTTAGATATTTAAAAACATCCAAATGTTCCTGTCCGCTGGGTTAAAAATCAATAGTCACCAGGCAATTTCAGACACGCAGGCTGTGACACAAGGACAAGCACTGCAGCCCTGTGTCTGCCCAGCTCAGTGGGATGTCTACAGCAGATATGGGCATAGTCAGGGACAGAGGAAGAGGTTACAGTCCTGCCATGGGTGCTGAGGAGCAGCTCTCCTACACACCCTTTTCTTTTTCACACCCCCACTGGACAGAGGGTTCATGTTGAGTTTTGTTTAAAGGAGGCAATAGTTCAGTAGACAATATTTAATCGAATCACATGAACACTTTTGCAGGGTAGTCGTTATTAGAAGGAAATGCCATTTTAAAGTGTCACATCTGTTGGATTTTTCTCTTGGAGACAAACCCCGTGGTCCTGCAGCCATCTTCTCCTTGCCCTGCAGAAAGTGAGGCTCTTTGCTGGAGATGGGAAGAACCAACATTGACCAGGGATGTGGAACGCTGGTCTGCAGGCTCAGTATGGAGAGCTTAGTGCTGCTCCTGCAGGTGACACTGGCATCTTGGTTTGGCCAAGGAGAATGGCAAAGGAATGGAAACAAACAAACAAATAGACTTGAAAGAAAAAAAAGCCTTCACTTTCTCCACTCCTCCTCAATTCATATTTACTGTCCCCACCAAACTACACCTAAAATAGCTTTTGTCTGTTGCTATTTAGCCATTTAGGTCGGATCTACCAGCTGCATGAACTTGCCTCTATTGTACTATTGCAGTTGGACTGTTGCCATCCTCCCCCCATGGGTTTTCTACAGATCTATATTTCAAAGTTATGGCTCTCGCAAAGCTCTGCCCTCTGAGTTCAGACAAGCTAAAAAAAAAATTAGTCATGTTTCCTCTAGTCCTGCTGCTTTACTAGGCTTCCTATTTGCAATCAAATTATTTTTAATTTTGACCACGTTCCTATTGTTTGCCAGGAAGATAATCATCTTATCTCGCTGCCGGGATATTTCTCTCCTTTCTCATGTAGTTTCAGATGGATTAAATAAATACCCCTTACACAAAGCACACCAAGCTGGGCAAAAGGGCATTTCACCATTGCTGGCTGATCTGAAATTTAGGAAATGTCTCTTTTTTGTGGAAAAAAAAAATTTGGAAGAACCCAGACATGCCATAACAGCAGCTGTGCTAATTGTACACTCTCAGTTAATTTTTATCCATCTCAGAGAAGCTTTATGGAAATTTGTGGATGAAGTTAAAAGTCAGTGAGTGACACTGGCTCGGTTTGCCAGTGCCAACAAGGGCCAGAGGTAAAGTCATTTTGAGTCTCTGGTAAGGTAGAAGCCAAAAAATGTCTGAGTGGTCCTCTGGGACCTTTCTGTTCCTTCTTCCCAGATGAAACAATGTTTGATCCATGCAAGGAACAGGGAATCTCCCACTGTGCCATCTGTCCATCCAAGGAGAAGGATTTTTCCAGGACCATCAGAGGGTCCTTTTCTTCCCTCTACTCATCCGGAGATCCCATTAAAGGTCCTGAAATGGGAGCGGGTCAGTTCTCTGCCTTTGGAGCTCTGACCTGGAGTCCTTTGCAAGGGAAGGATTTCTGCCCAGCAAAGGCCAGCAACCAGGCCAGCAAACCAGCTCAGAGCAAACCCAGCGGGGAAGATCAGGCACCCTCAGACCCTCCCAGTGCTCCCAGCATCCCCGGGTGGAGGAACTGGTTTGTAAACGCGAGCGACAGGCGCGCAATGGAAAGCAACACGGCTCGAACCCAAACTGCTCTGCTTTGTGTTCTGCAACCTTCACCCACATCCACTTTCCTCCTGCTGGATGCTGAGGGCTTTACCTCCAGCTTCCTAATTGTCGGAGCGCCACGGCTTGTGTTTCACCGCAGATGAGGAAATGAGGACATATGGCTTTTGTGATAAGAGATTTATGTGAGCTGTCTGTGCAGCGGCGCTGCAACTTTCTATACAAGTCCATTTATAAAACAAAACACGTGTAAACAGCCAGGTTCTGATTGTTTCAGTGATTTCTTCCCCCTCGTGACAGATGTAAAGGAAAAACTGGAGGTTTCCACTTGGTGCGTGCAGATAACTCTGGCAAATGGGAGAGATCCCACGTGCAGTAAATCACTCAATACTCCCTTTGATTCCTGTCACCTAAAATCCAGCTCCATGTGGGTAAATGGGAGGAAATACAAAGAAATTGGGGCTCGATGGCTGCTCATACATGACCCCCTTTCAATTGTAGGAGTACAAATATTCCTGAAAAGCTCCTGGCAGCAGTACAGCAAATAGTGCAAAAAAGGCGGCCAGAATCCAGTGATTGTAATGGGTGGCTTTGACTACACCCCTGTAGATTGGTTATCTTTCAAATCAAGAGACAGGTTGGAGAAATAGGGTCAAACTCTCAAGGAACACAATCCTATTATCAGTGGGGACAAAGAGCAGGGCAGTCTGGAGACACATACCTATATCCATGTCTGGGCCATGCTCTTTCAGTCCTTCTCCTGTCCCTTACACTCTACTCAAGAAAAGCCAGTTCCAGGGTGGAGAATCTTAGTTCTTTTCAGGGAAAGTCTCAAGGTTTTCTCTGAAGTTTCTGGGGAGGTGAGATGGGAAACACAGGATGTCCATTGCGATTTTTGGCTTTCTTGCAGTCTCAGCTGCAAATGCCACAAGGACAATATTTCTTGTGCGATTTCCCACAATATTCAGGTGCCAGATGAACTCATAAATATTCTGGAATAGTTCTGACCTTACCTGAGAAAGTTCAAACTGAGCCTGTTTGCAGATAAGCAGGGTTATTCTCCAGGGCTTCCAGCTTCACACTTTTCACCAGTGTGACAGACTCACCTTGCAAATACAGTTTGGTTTGGTTGACATAAGTTCCAAGCACGACACACATGTGAAAAAGCTTCACAGAAAAATGCCCTCCAACAACATTTCCTTAACAACCCACCCAGAAATCAGACCCTCTTCACTTTCACTCTGCCCTTTTTGGAGATGTTTTTCCCTCTGTTTGGGCAGAGAAGGTGAGTCATGGAACAGAGGCAGTGTGGAAAGTTACGTTCAGCCGTGAAAGTGCATGTTATGACTACCACGAAAAAAAAAATCATCCATACAACTTAATCTCAGTGTAAGTCACACCCAGCTTCAAAGAAATATGAGTTGAAACTTGTTCTTTTTGGTTGATTGACACTGCTGGTTGCTGCAAGCTGCTTCCTCTGCATGTCACACACAGCCTTCAGCCTTTGCTTTGAAAGATCTGAAATCTCTCTCCAGGCAGCTGTATCCAGCCAGGTGGATGGACACAAATGCTGGTCAGAGAGGGCTGAGGGGCATCTCTTTCCTCTGACTCCCTCATGGAGCAACTTCCCAACCCCTCAAGATGGGGTGTTGCAGCATTCCCAAGTATTTGATGAGTGGCATGGAGAGTGGCTCCCTGCTCTTGGGTTTTCATGCCCTGACTCCTCTCCTCCAGGATGGGCACTGAGCATTTTGTCTTCAAGTGCAGGATTCACCCTTTCCTTTTAAAATACAGTGTCTGCTGCTGCCACCTACCTTTTTGCTGCAGTGGATCCTAGAAATATTCCATGCATTGAGTCTGGGAAGGAGCCCAGGATTTCCTCCTCATCCCAAAAGTTAAACCCAAGCTACAAACCACAAGGTCAATTTGTTGTGTGGACAGGAGGCGTTATCTGAGAAACATTTCCTGCCATGGAGGAAGAAAGGTTTCCAAACCCATGGAGAGATCCCTTCTTGCTCTTGCCTGGTTGTGAGGGCTTTCATACAGCAGATTTTGGCCTCTGCCCTGCATAGCAGGTGGTCATGTCATCCAGGGAGCATTTCATGCAACCGGAGACGCAGAGAAAGGTGGCTGGGAAGTGTGTGGCCCCACAGCAACTGGGATCTGAACCCGACTTTCTCCCTTCTCAACCACTCCACGACATTGTGATAGTAAAACAGAAGCAGGGGTAGAGATGAGATGCCATTCCCAAATGTTTGTCCCCAGAAAACCTCTGCACTCCTGTGGGCATTTCTGAGGAGGAGCACAAAACCCTTAGGAATGCTGACACGTGTGGTTTGTGCCAGGTTTGTCTATCTGGCAGTCTCCAGTTTGTTGAGAACACGTGGGAAATATTTAGGCAAAATAAATGTGGCTTTTCTAAGGGTCCTAACAGTAAGAAGGACATAGGAGAGCTCTAAGTCTCCTTTTCCACCTGCTTTTCTGCAGCAAACAGCAGACCTGCCATTAATTTTCGATGAGGAGGAGCTGCAGCCGATGCAGATCTGCCAAGCCCAGAGGTTTCAGCATCACAGGCTTGGATTTATGTGCTGACATCTCTTCCAGGCCCATCCCCAGCTCCAGCCTTCAGCTGAGGAGCAGCTCACAATCTCTGAGCAAGAAATTAGTTCCTTTTCTTTACCCCGAGACAGCATCACTCCTGTACAGTTTGGAAACTAAGTATAGGAATGATTTCACCCACCATTCTCAGCATCTTGATGGGAGAGAAGCCTGGCAGACAGCAGCTTTATGCTGCTGCTCAGGGCAGGAAGCAAGAAAGGATATTATATCAAACAGAAGGCATGGGAGAATTTCAGGTTAGATGGAGCATACTTAGTCACAGAAGAATTGGGTCAGTGCTCTGGGACCTGTGTTCACTTCCTGCAGGAACCCTAACACAGCCCAAAATAGCAGCAGTTAGGTAAAAGCCAAATATCTTCCCATTTTTCTCCCCACAGCAAATACTAATGCTTACGTCATTAAAGGAGAAGCATAAATAGAACAAGCCTGGGGCTGTGATTTGCAAAGTTCTTGATCTGTGGATGAACCATCAGCTTTTCTTATAGCTCACTATTACCCACTTGTGCCATCAAACTTTTCACTGAAGATGCTATCAGGATGAAATAGGCCTTCATATGCACCCAATATTTGCACCAGTCAGCTAAGAATCAGGGCACCCATCTATGGGTTTTATGTGGTTTTCATCTCGCTGACTGGGACAGCATGGGACACCATGCACCAAAGAAAGTGTCCTAGTGGCAGTTTGGACAGTGTTTTGGAAAAGAAGGGAGAGTTTGGCTCTGTGGGTACAAGGTGTGCCACACCTGCTGTCCTCAGGGACACAGAACAGCCCAGGCCTGTTTAATTTCACCGTGAAGAGCCACGACAGCCACTGCCTGCAGCACTCAGCTCTCCACCAGGTGTTCACTCCTCTCCAGAAACTGGCAGCCAGCATCTGTAGAACACCTGAAACTCTGCACAGAGCCACACACCTCTGCCCATCTCTCCTGCCCATCCTTCTGCCAGGCTTTGGAAATGTTTCCAAGAGCGACTCGAGCTGGCAGAATCCAGGGGCAGGTCCTCAGCACTCCCATCAGCAGAGAGCTGTTGACATCAGTGGAAACTTGACACACATGAGGATCCTTATATTGTTCAGGGACACCCTAGAACTGACATCCCCCTGGCAGGATTCCTGGGCCACCAAACACATTCAGGAAAGAAGAGATGCTTGGAAGAATGACGGCTTTCAGCAGTAATTGGTGTGTGCAGAATCAATTCCCATTAAAACCAGGTGGTTTTAAAGGAGCTGCTTGTTGCTTTAGTGCCTTAAGAACCTCAAGTCCTGGGGTCCTGTGCCTGGTTCCCAAGGTAAACACATGTGATTTATTTCAGAAAGGCATGTGCAGCACAGGAATTCATGACATACATCCCTGATGGGCAGCAGCCAACTTTTCAAAAGTGCCAAGTTGCCAGAATTTTATTAAAAGCTGTTAAGAGCTAGAGGGAAGGTGCAGAGAAAAGCACCCTCCTTCCCAAAGCCAGGTGGCTTAGGCTCCACTCACGCTGCTTCCCGAATGGATGAGGCAAGCTGGAGTCAGAGGTTCCTTCCAGCAACAGCTCAGTCCCCCTGGATGTGTCTCTGTAAGCTGCACAAATATTCTGGGGAGGGGGAGGGAGAGAGAAAAGAGTGAAAGCTATTCAATTACATCAAGATCACGACTGGCCCTAGTAAAATCATTTATGGAGTGAGGGAACCCGGAGAGGTTTGGGCTGGAGCCATCTGCAGTTATTTGGTATATACAGAATCGGTTTCTATGGATTTTATTAATAGGTCACGCGATTGTATACGAGGATGTGAGATCTGAATCTCTCAGGAGGGGTCCCTGGTTGGGGTTTCTATTGCCTTTATAGGCAATGGCTCAAACTTTCTTGCAGCAGTAACTCCTTACAAACTTGAGGGGAATGGGGCTGGGTTTAGGATCCAGCCCATTTTTTCTTCTCTGCCACCAAAATCTTGAATTGACTTTGTTCCTCTTCCTCTCCACAACACATTTACTAAATGGGGAAACAAGGAAATAATCAGAGAAATATTCTTACTTACTTTTTCCATTGTCTGCATGAATTTTCTCTCCTTCCCATCAGTCTGAGGGATATCTGGTACATAACTCAGCTCCCACTTCCATCTGTTTTTCAGCCTCTCGTTGGCCCTTTTTAGGGGTAATTTTGCTCCTATGCCATTGTTGGCTCCTTCCATACAGAGAGTTGAGCCCAAAGGAACTTGGACACACAACAGAGATTTGGGACAGTGGGAGTAAATCAGAACAGCCCAGAGGCTTCTCCACCTTGCCAGGGAGCTGCCCAGGGATCCCTGAGCTGTTCTGGAGAGCAAGCTGTGACTCAGGAACAGTCTAAAGCTCTTTGGTCTTAACTATGGATTAGTTTTACTTTAATTGCCCCAAAGAGGCAAACCCAAACCAAGTGATCAGAGCAATTCCTTCACATCCCAGCCATGTGGAGAAAGCGGGGCCCTGCAGAAGGCTATCCTGCTGCAGCAAGAAACCACCATCTTCACCAGCATTCCAGCTGATGAAGCCCCATCCCAGAATCAAGAGGTTTCACCCCTGTTTCTCATCATGTCCTGATTTTTTGTGTCAGCCCTAGGTAGGACAGCTCACATCCAGCCTCGTTTTTCCAGAAGGCAGGAGAACCTCAGCTAAAGAGCAGAGGTCACATTCCATCCTTCTTGAAAGCACAACCAGGGAGTCCACAGTGATCCCAGGGCTGATACGACCTGCGGGAGCACGGGAACCGCACCTGGACGGAGCGGGGCTAAGAGATGAGGCATCATCCGGGCAACGAGTCAGCCCGGGGGTTGGAGCTGCCTCGGGATCGGAGCTGCCCCAGGTGTCCGAGCCGACTGGGCATCGGAACCGCCCCAGGGGCCGGAGCTGCCCCGAGGGTCGGAACTGGTCCGGGGCTGCCCCGTGGGTCAGAGCTCACTTCGAGTCTCACCGGGGCTAATCCCACCTGCAGGGCCAGGGAAGCACCGCCGGGACCGAGCGGGGCTGCGGGACGGGGCATCATCCGGGATGCGAATCCGCCCGAGGGCCGGAACTGCACCACGGATCGGAACCGACCCGAGGTCCGGAGCTGCCGCAGGGGTCGGAACCGCCCCGGGGCTCGGAACCACGCCGGGTTTCGGAGCCGCCGCGCGGGTCGGAGTTGCCCCAGGGTTTCGGAGCCGCCCCGGGGCTCGGAGCAGCCCCGGTGTCGCCCCCCAGAGGCGGGGCAGGGCCCGACCCCGCGGTCGCCCCACTCGGTCGGTTGCTGGCGGGGCCGGTCCGCCCCCGGCCCCATCCCCGTCCCATTGGCCGCGGCGGCTCCGCGCGTCACCGCTTCCTCTCGCTTTTGTGCGCCGCCCCGGCCGCGCTCCAGCCGAGCGGGGCCGAGCTGAGCCGAGCTGTTCGGAGCCGCGCCAGGCGCTGCGACCCGCGGTGGTGGCACCAGCCCCGGGTGGGCGCGCATGTCCCTCCGTCGGTGACCCCGGTAAGTCCGGCCTCAACCCCCCCTTCCCGCCGGAGCTGGGTGCTTGCCTCCGTGAATAGTTTCGTTCTTTTAATTATTTTACTGTCTGCAGTGCTGACCGAGAGTTTTGCCGCCGGGTCTGGCTTCCGCGGCTTTTTCTTCCTTCCTTTCTAGTCTTGCAAGTGGGATTTTGACCCTGCGGCTGGGTTGGGGGAGCGGGGGGTGCCCAGGTGTGCTCCGCAGGAGGAGGGCGCGGGTTGTGTCCGGATTGAAGGACTGACCTTCCCCGGGGCTCCCCGCGTACCCCTGCCTGGTGCTGATGCCCTCGGGTCGCTCTTCTCCCCAGGTTGTTGCCTGGGTGCCTGTCCCAGCTGCGGCTGCTGACAGCGAGCGCCGGGATTAGACTCCAATACGCATTTTGGGGTGCATTAGCTTCTGGAGCCAGCGGTTTCTGGATGTGGTCACTTGGGTCCCGGGTCCCTGGAAAGCGTCCAGGGAGGTGCGGGGGTGCTTGGCCATCCGTCGCTCTCCTGCAGAGCTCTCCCTGCACCGTCTGTCCGGAGCGGTGAGGATGGGATGAGCGCGGGGAGGAAGGCTCCGCGGCGGGCATGGACCCGAAGCCCGTCCCCGCGTGGTGCAGGTGGCTGGCGGAGCTGGGAGAGCTGGATTCCCACCTGGACGGAGCGAGCGGCTGCCGTGGGGCTGTGCCACGAGTCGGGATGCTGCTCAGGAAGGATTTGTGCTGCTGGCCCCAAACCTCTGCCCTCCGCGGCTGTGCGGGGAGGAGCGGAGCAGAGATGGGAGCCGTGGACCAGCTGGGCAGGTCGTGCACGGTGGCCAAGTACAGCTCTTGCTGGCCCTGACGCAGCTCGGAGAGAGGCTTCTCCCTCGGCTGCTGCTTTTATCCTCCTCTTCAATTCCTGTTTTATAATCCAGTAGTTTTTGGGAGTGGACCTGCTCCTGGTTCGGGAAGGGTTTTGCATGTGTTGCTGGTGCATGAACCCAAACCACTGGGCTTGCTTGGGATTTGGAGGCTTGGGATTTGTGCAGGGCTTAAGTGATCCCAGGGATTTCCAGGGTCAAGCTATTTCATTTCTTTCCTGAGAGTGAATAGTTGGGGGGAATTTCTTTCTGTGACACCTTTTGGATTCGTTTCTAGTCTGATTTGTGCAGCTCCATGCAGGATTTGTGCATGGAGTGCAGCTCTTGGAAGCTCAGGTGTGCATGAGCTCAGTTGCATTTGGGGCTTTGCTCTACCTATGTCTCGATGCTTGTGTAAGATGATCCAATTTCCAGAACTCCTAATTTGAAATTAATTATAAACAGGGATTCAAGGTCTCCCAGGGCTCCTGCAGATCAGAGCAGACTTCCACAGCTGGGCACAGCCTTTGCCCTGGGAAGGTTTTGCAGCTTGTAAAAGCTCCTCTGTTGAGGCAGGACGTGAGGCTGGATGGGCTGCCAGCCTGGTGGGATGTGGATGTAAAGGACCTTTTATACCTTCCTCGTGTGAATGGGTTTTGGTGCCGCAATTTTTTCCATGGGTCCTTAATCTCCACCAGAAACCCACAGCTCTGCCCTGTCAACGTGTGCTGATGGGCAATGCATTTAGTTTTTTGGAGGCTGTCAGAGCCTGTGAGGGAAGCGTGCTCATGCAGAGAGATGTGGTCTGGATTTTCACCCAGACGAAGCGACTCCGACGCGAAAAGCCAGCGGCTGTGGCGGCCAGAGGAGCGGCTCCATCCCGTCCAGAATGTTCCTACTGCTTCATGCTGCTTCGTGATTTTAGCCTGCAGCTTGGACTTGATGCTCTGTGAATTTTCCCGTTGGGAAGACGCCGGCGAGGCTCCCACGGTGTGTCTGGCTCCCTGGCAGAGCCGTGGGATGGAGTGTGCTGCTGCAGCATGGAAAGGGATGTGCTTCCAGCCCCGCTCTCCCCAGATGGATGTGGGAATGAGTGCGAGGGCTGGCAGGATCTTCTGTTCTGGTGGATCTGGCCCTGCTGTCGGAGACCTGCTGGTCGAGGCTAGGGGGAAGTGAGTCAGGGTTTTCTGTTAGAAGGGATATCTTTTATTAGACTGCTCGGGGAAGGCAAGCTGGCTTTGGAGTGCACAAGCCTGGCTACACGTAGAAGAAAGGAGGGCGTGATTGCTCAGAGTCTGCCTCAGCTCTCCAGACTGAGGGAATCATCTGGAAGAAAACGGGGAAAAAAAGATTCGACTACGATTCAACCTGTGCAGTTCATCTGGCCTAAGGAAGCACATTTCATCCCTCTGCAAATCTCTGGACTCCTTAGGTCGTGAGGTGCAGCACAGGCCAGGGACCTGCATCCCACGTGCCAGCCCTTCGCAGGAGGTGGCCAAGCCCTTTCCAGCCTGGCTCCCGCAGCGAGGAGCTGTGGGAGACAGGGATGGTGCTCGCTGGTGCCTGACGGTAGCAGGAGGCTGCTGGGCTCTGTCCCTTCCACTGCCCTCTTTGCACAGAGCACAGGGCAAGCGCAGCGTGCACAGAAATGTGCAGAATGTCAGCTGTGCACTGGGGAGATGGAAAATGCAGTGTGGAGCCATAAGAAGTGGAATACGGATTTAAACTTTTTTGGTTTTTATTATTTCCCCAGACTGGGGGGAAAAGCTGTAGATGGCCCTCTGATGCTGAACCTGGCAGGTTCACCCTCAATCCCCAGGCTTTATTTATTTAAGCTCCACAAGGGGAAATACGTGACCAGGTGTTTTTGGTGAATTCCTTCAAGGAGCAGGTCACCTTTCCCACAGGCCAGGGCAGTTCAGCATTTCTTTCTGGCACCTTTTCTGCCTTTGCTGAGTGCAGTGTGAGATGCAGAGATGGTGAATGTCATCTCAGTTGTGCCTGAACCACGCTGTCTCCGCAGGCTGGCCCCATATCCCGCGTGGCATGAGCCTTCATCTGATGTGGTCAGTGCTGTGGTGAGCATCAGACAGGCAAGATGAGGGGTTTTCTGTCTGTGAAGGTGCAGGTGAGCACGCAGCAGTGTGGATATGTGGGCATTTTTCTTTGTTTTCTGTCTGTCCCTGCAGTTCTGATCTGGTCTAGCTAAGTAATCTTCCTGTTAGTCACTAAAATGCTGCTGGTGCCCAAATCAGAAGGGTGGTCAGGTATGGGACAGGCTGCCCAGGGAAGTGGTGGAATCACCATTGCTGGAAGTGTACAAAACCAGTGTAAATGTGGCACTTGGGGACATGGTGTAGTGGTGGACTTGGCAGTGCTGAGTTAATGACTGGACTTGATGTCAGAGGTCTTTTCCAACCTTAACAGTTCTATGATCCAATCAGTCTGTCTCAGTTCATCTTTAATGACACAAGAAATTAAAAGCTAAGATCTTCCTTAAAAATCATTTCCTTACTCCTCAAAGGCCCTGGGGAGCTGTTCCCTGCAGCAGACCTGTTGCATGGCCATGAGGAGCACAGGAAGAACATGGGCAGGGGGTACCTGGCTCGCTGCTTTTGGCACTGAGGATGTTGCTCCAGGAGCTTCCCCTGGAGCCATAGGGCTTGGGGCCAGGCTGAGCCCAGGATGGTGGAAGAAGCAGCATCAGCCTGGCCCGTGATGGGGACCCCTGCAGCTCTCCATTGTGGAAGAATGGATTGTAAGAGAAAGGAGATAGTGCTGAAGGCAACTCGCCCCTGATGAGTTGTAGCTGTGCTAATTACCAAAGAGTGGAAACAGCCTTGCCCTTAACAGGTCACAGCTATGTCCAATAAGGATGGGTGTTAGAAAAGAGTGGGGCAGCCCCCCGATTGGGGAGTAGTTGGAGTTGGTTGTGCACAGAAGAAGGAAAAGAAAATGGGAGAAGGAGTCAGTGTTGTGTGGAGCTGCCTGTGGGGACTTCACAGGAAAAAGGTATGAGAGTTTTGCTGTAGGACTGGTGCTTGCCACCATCTTTGGTGTCAGTTATTTGAGCCCTCTGTCAATCAAGGGAAAGGTATGAAGGTTTTACAGTAGGATAATAAACTGAGGGTGTTGGTCAGTTTGAGTCCCTGCCAGCTGTGAGGAATGAGCATCAATGCCAACACAACATCCCTGTCTCTGTGACCAGGGGTGGGGTCACACCATTGCATGTCATTGCTGTGTCTGGTCCCAGGTGCCAGCTTCTGTTCCCAGGGCACTTGGAATGTCTGTGAAGGGAACCCAGAGAGTTTGACCTGAGCTTTCTGAGGCTTTTAGAGGTCAAAGGTAGAGGGTATGCCTGTACCCTCTAGAAGAGGGGGTTCAGCTCCCAAATGCATTCCCCAAGCACCTTTTTTCTATGCTGGAAGATCCTAATATGAATGTTAGTGGAGACAAAATGGCTCAGAATTTAAGGAGACTCTGTAGTTGCTTCTGCTCTCCTGAGTTAAACCCCAGGCTGGCCACCATTTAATGCAGAACTAATTATCACTTCTGCAAGAGCTCCTCTGATTTTATTCTCTCCACTCTGGGAAATGATTGGGTGCAGCCCAGGGAGAACGAGGTGTAACAGCAGTGAACCAGGGTGGAGCTGAGCCAGGGTTTGGCTCAGAAGCTGCCTGGGACAAAGTCCTGCTGGCAGAGTGTGCCGTGCCCAGCGGCTCGGGCCAGATCCTGGAAGGAGCTGGCCAAGCTCCTGCGTGGGCTGCTGTGTAAACAGCATGTGTTCAGGCCAGGTCCTGGGGGGGTGGGAGGATGGATCAAGTGTTCAGGTAGCGATTAAACACCAAATTGCTTGAAAAAAAAATAGCCCTGGGTGGGTGGATTAGAGGCCCTCTGCAATACTACCAGGGACTTGTGTGCTGAAGTGACAAAAAGTCATCTGATTGATAGCGGGGTGATTCAGATGGAGAAAAAGACTTTGTACAGTTGCTTTGGGAAAATAATGTGTGAGATAAGAAATCTTTGTGATGGAGGTAGGAACGCCTTAAATCCTTCAGTGCTGAAGGGTGCCTGTGGCCCCTGCAATGCTTTGAGTGCTCCTGCCTTGGCATGGTTATGTTTGTCTTGTCCACGTGCGAGTGTGTTGTGCACAGTGGCTTTCAGGTGCTCCCAAATCCCCCAGGGAATGTTGAAACCTTTGCACGTGACTGTCCTTAGCACAGATCTTGTGTGTAGGAGTGAACCCTGTGTTGAACTGGTGCAGAGGGTGGGAGGAAGATGCTGCTGCTTTGGCACATCTGATGAGGTCTGTCCTTGTTGAGGTTGTCTTTGTCCTGGAGTAGTCAGGCAGCTGGACTGGATGATCACTGTAGCTCCCTTTCAATTGAACTGTTCCATTCTGTGGATGTGCATGGAAGTCTGTTGTGATGAGGCTGGTGGGTTACTCAGATTGCTTAGTACTTTTGTGCTTCAACCTCTTGTTTTTGGGGCTTTTGCACTGAGCAGAGGTTGTATCATCGCAGTCTAGTTGTGAACTGCAAACAGTGCAGCACCATCCATGGTAAATAAGAGGCCAGGAGAATTTAGCAGATCCCTTATCTCTTCACAGTGTGTTGTCTGCACCTTTTATTCTCTAGGTGGCAACAGGGATGCTCTATGCCAAGCCATGAGGACCCTGCAGAAGGGTGATGGGCAAATCTCACCAGCTCTTAATAACAGTGGTATCTTGCCCAGATACAAATTTAAGGCTTGGGGCATTCCCTGCATGGGGCAGGGATTGACAATGAAGGGTTGTTTGGGTTAAATGGCTTGGGGAGAAGGTGTGAGGCCTGTTATCACAAGTGGTGAAGGTGAACAGCAGAACAGGTGAGAGTGCATGCAGAGAAACTCTTTAATACCCTTTTCCTTTCAGCCTCGCTCCTCTTCCTCTCTGTCACTACCTGGGGGGATCTGTCCCTCTTTTGCAGGGTCAGTGCAGTGTCATTGCAGAGGGCAGCTGATAACAGGTATCTATAGCTGGGTGATGCAGATGGGGGCTGATGATAGTGTTATCTACAGAGGGGTGATAACCCTCAAGTCACTGTGCAGTGGGGCTGGAGGGAGGTGTGTGGACTGGGTCTGTGGGGCAGAGAGGTTTGGGAGTGTGTAACTGATGAATAACCAGTATCTTGAGATCAGAGATCAAAGATTTGGGCTTCCTTTTGTTGAGACTGATCTGTGCATTGATGTAGTGTGGAGCTGTGGAGCAGGGCTTGTTTGATGAAGCATCCTTCAATTAAGATTCCAGGCTGGGCCAAGCTCCTGGAGAGCTTTCCTTGCTGCTGGGCAGTGTTCACACTGCACCCTCAATGCCTTCTGTTTGCCTTTCAGCACAAAACTACAGCACTGGTCCCTCTACTGGAATCCTCCTGCTGATTTCCTCTTGGAGAGTGGCTTTTGGGAAACCTCAGCACCTCGTGGTTAATAAACCACTGGTTTGCTGCTCCTTGGTCTTAGTCCCTCAGTGCTGGTGCTAACAGAATAGCAAGAGTCATTAGAGAAATATGCAAGATATTCCAGTTATTTCTCTTTGGATGGTGCTGGTAGCAAGTCAGAGAGATAAACAGACTGTGTTGAGCTGTGCTTAGCCCTTTGCATCATTGATTTTACTGAAAGGGTCAAGGTCCAGCTCTGGATGTTGTTGCAGGATGCATTTGAGCTGCTCCTGAGCTGTTCTGTGCCAGAAGGAAAATGTTTGGGAAAGGCATCATTTTAGTGCTCTGTGTTCCTTCTGAATGGTGGCCATGGCTGAAGTGCCTTGGTAGAGTTCATGATGGGACAAGTCCTGTCAGGTTAATTTCTCGGCTTTGCACTGGAAAACTCTGCACTTGGCTCCTGTTGAGCCCCAGGAGCTGCTTCTCCTCTGGCAGTGGCAGCCAGGGGAAGCCCTGCTGACATCTGCTGCAGCCTGCTGGCTGTTGGGGCTGGGAGGGGACCATCAGGGCTCCCTGCATGTGGAACCACACAGCACAGAGTGCTGTCTGTCCCACTCCTGTCCTCAGTTTTCTGCTAGGATGGCTCCTGGTGGCTTTGCTGGCTGGATCTGCTTCACTGGTGGCCTAGGCTGAGGTCTGCTTGCTCCTCTTGTGACATGGCTGAAGTGAAGGATTTGAGGCACTGTGCCCATTCTTGCCTGTTTTTGTTGGGATTGGGTGTGCTTGTTGAGGCTCTCCACAGTGCTCTTCCCGAGAAGCTGAAGTGTTAAAGATGTGCACAATGCACCTGGCTGATGACACAAGAAAAAGAGAGAAAATGTTTGTTTAATCACTCTAATTTTTCAGCAACTTCACCTCCAGCATTACAGGTGTGAATGAAACCTGGTGTGAGCCTGGTCAGCTGTAAGGGCTGAGGATGTGTTTTCACAATTGGCTTTTGGACTCGGCACAGAAGGTGCTGAAGATTGTAACTGTCTTCATCTCTGCATGGGAATGAGCTAGTTCGAGTCTTAGTCTATGTCCAGGAAATCCTGTGCTGGAGAGCTTCCCTTTCAGGAACCCAGGGGGGCTGTCCCAGGGAGGTGTTGTGGCATGCTGAGCTTGGATGAGATGGAGCAAGGCTTCCTGTGCCTGGTTCATCATCCCTTGGGAAGCTGATTTGCCTTTCACACCAGGTGTTGCCGGAGAGGTGTGGTTTGGTGTCTCACACCTGTGGGAGCTTCCGAGGCAGCAGTGGCTTTGTGGTTGCTGTGGGAGTCACCAGGAGGTGGTGAAAGTGGGAAATGTTTGTGTTGAACAGGACCTCCCCTTGACGCATGGGGATCCTGCCACCTCCCTGACCTGTCTTGGGCTGGGTTTCCAAAACCTTGGGCAGGTATGATTGAAGGGCTCTAGGCTGCATCACAGGACATCACCACCTTCATGGCCATGTCCAGGAGTGTCACCAGGGGCTTGGAGTGGTGCCCCTGCAGGGGTGCCTCCAACCCAAAGAGGATTCTTGCTAATCCCTGCCTCTGTCTGTTGCTTCCCTTTCCACTTGCTGCCTGCAGCAGGCATCTCTGCCTGCTCCAGGTGTGGAGCACTGAAAACACCCCTGGACCAGGACCAGGGGGGATCCTGGCTGCTGGAGGCTGTGCTAAGTGCTTTCATGGGACACAATTTGTGGCATCTCCCATGAAACCTCCTGCAAGGTACCTTGCTGCAAAGCTCTATTTTGGGGCTGTCTCTGACGTAATCTGTCAAGACACGGGCTGCTCTTTGACTTACTGCTGCAAGTCTGGTTGGGGATGGATGACCAGTTGCTTACCTAGCATTACCAAAGCAACAAGTTGTTGCTTTCCATGACTCATGAAAATGCACTGTAGGCTCTCTTAAGAATGGCTGAGATCATTTTTTGGCTGGCTTTGGGCATCTGGTTTCCTTAGCAAATAGCAGTGGGGGTGGAGGGAGGGGGATTTCCAAACTCATTTCTTTGTGTGTGTGATCTGGTTTCTAGAGCTCAGCTCAGAAGATACTTACTTCATGTTAAAAAGGGGATGAAAAAAAAAGGACCTGTAACTTCCATGTCTGTTTAGTTTTTGTAGCATGTTTCATTTAGTCGTGGTTTGGTGCAAAAAGGGAGAAGGTGCTAATAATATTACAGAGCTGTATGCTGTGTTTCTACTCTTAAATAAGGAAGGATAGAAACATTGAGTGGTATTTTCCTTTTAGAGTAAATCGTTCTGGGGAAGGAGATGGAGGTACAGAGGAATTAAAGCAAACAAAACTGTAATATCTTTTTTTTTGACCATGTTTGCTCAAATAGGGGACTTTGATGCATCAGAGCAGTCTTATCAAGAGACGTTTCAGTGTTCAGTTCATCTGATTATTATTTAAAATATTTATTTATTTGTAGACTCTGGATTCACTTTGTTTTTTTTTCTTGTGAGTCCAAAGTCAGCAGCACAGACATCCTTGAGAACCAAGTGCAGTACCATAAGCATTAACCAGAAGAGAATCAAAGCCCTGGGACAGCTTCAGAGGGCAGGAGGTGCCCAGGTGTTCTGACACCTCTGCAGCCAGGTTGCAGCAGCCACTGTGGTATCCTTCCCAAGTCCAGCCACTGTCTGCAGGCAGAGAGAAGGGAGGGGAAATCCTGGGTGGGCAGAAGGTATTCCTTTGGACAGGGAGATCTGTGGTGCCGTGGGTTTGGTGTGCCCATCCTTTGCAGGGCTGGGAGAGCGAGGGTTTGGTGTGTTCCACGCTGTGCAGCCACGGTGGCCGAGTTCAGGGGTTTGACAGCTGGGAACCAGCCTCTAATGCTGGCCATGGGCTGTGCTGGTGCCTGGCTGGGCTTCATCCTGCAGGCAGGATCGTGTGCTGGGGAACGGGGCTGGAGCTGCCCCGGGGCTGTGCTGGGAACAGCAGCAATGCAGCAGCTCAATGGCCCGGCCCTCGGCCAGGGCTGAGCGGGAACAATGTGACTGAACAGGTTTGTGCTCACTTCCTTGTCATCGCGGAGATGAGATAATGCAGAAACCCAGAGGCTCTGCCAGAGAGCGCCGAGGTTTCCTTCTCTGCCCCCGTGCGTGCCCGGCGAGCGGGAGGAGGTGACTTGCTGCTGTCTCTGTGAAAAGCTGATGAAAAGCAATCCCTTGGAGCTCGAGGAATGCCACCCCTGAGCTCCAGGGAGGGTGATGGATGCCACCCCTGAGCTCCAGGGAGGGTGATGGATGCCACCCCTGAGCTCCAGGGAGGGTGATGGATGCCACCCCTGAGCTCCAGGGAGGGTGATGGATGCCACCCCTGAGCTCCAGGGAGGGTGATGGATGCCACCCCTGAGCTCCAGGGAGGGTGATGGATGCCACCCCTGAGCTCCAGGGAGGGTGATGGATGCCACCCCCAGGGCTTGGCTCAGGGCTGATGGCTGTGCCGGGAGCTGCTGTGAGCACCACAACTGCATGGGCCCTTCATGTTCTCCTCCACCTCTGAATTTCTCTGCATCTTTGCTGATTAATTTGGACAGAAGAGGTAAAGAGCACTGATTTCACCAGAAGTGTAGTCTTTACCCTCTTTTTCCATGGATATAATGTATTCAATGTGTAGCCTAGCACGCCACAGGTCCAAGTCTTCTGGGTCTTAATTGTTTTGTTCCATGCAAAAATGGGAAATAAACGTGACCTGAGGTCTTCTGCTCTTTGTGGTGCTTGTGAGTATTTGAACATGTGGCCAAAGTTGGTTTTTTTTCTGAAGTGGTGGGCAGCTGCAGCCCAGGTGCCTGTAATGCCATGGTGACACTGCCCCAAGCTCAGGAACAGCACAGGATGAGCTCTGTGAGATCCAACACAGGCTTTTTCAGAAGGTCAAGTCCTTCCTTATAGACTAATTTTTACCATAAGGTAAATTTCTGCTGGGCAAGATCCACCAGTAGGTGTGAATCTGGTGGTTTTGGTGAGCAGGGAATGCCAGCAGATGAGCTGGCATAGCTGAATTCCGTGGCTTTACCCTGCTTGATGCTGGATAAAAGAAGTGGAAACAAAATTTGCAAAGTTGTTCTGCTGTATTATTATTTTTTTAACTGCTGTGCCTTGATATTGTCCCCCAGTGCATAATGTTCTTTTGACTAGGAAAGCCAGTATCAGGGTACCCCAAAGGGGCTGATTAGTTTCTAGGTAGGTGTTGCTATGAAAGCTGTATTTTTCCATCTGCAACTTACAGATGGAGATGTTGAAGGAACCCACCTCTCCCCAAAACTAGTCTCCCCTGTCCAGTCTAAGGTTTCCAGTGCATAGTATTGGCAAAAAGGAATCCTGGATCACATTCTTTCCTCCAAAAAATAGATTAATTTCTTTTAAAGTGGATGTTTGTATTCCTTCTTGTTTGAGCATTTCAGACATGACTTACACTTCTACAACTTTTGACATCTGCAAATACTTCTTTTTAACAAAAAAAAGAAGGGGAAGTGTGGGTTCTGATGTAATCATGTGACTCCAGGAACAAGGTTCTTAGGAAAAACACAGAATCCTGTGAGACTTTGCAATGCTCAGGGCTATCTCATTGTTCAGCAGAAAATTAAGTAAAACCTTCTACTCCCAGCTCCCTTTCCAGAGATGCTGCCCCATCCCTTGGTGTCCATCTTGTTGCAAGAGATATTTAGGCTGTGTGGCTTTTGGTGTTTTTTTGTTTTTTTTTTTTTTAATGGTGTGGGGTCTTTATGATTTATATGGTGAAATATTTTTCTCCTTGCATGGTGAAATTTGCAGATCTGTGGCCTTGAGGCTCTCTGGGTTATGTGTGAGGATGGTCTCTCGTGGAAGCCTTGCACTCTTTAGGCATTTGAAAACCAAGAGAGAGCCTTGCTGCTGTTTTGGCATGAATCAATGCCAATGGAAATTGCCATGTAAACGCCTAAGCTGCGCTGGAGCCTCTTCTCCCCCAACTCTTTGCTTCCTTGCATTTCCCTTTCTGGGGTGGTTGGTGTTTTTTGAGCTTTTTTCTGACAGTCTGTCACAGGAGGCTTGACCTGGATGTTTGCTCTCTGTGCTCTTGCCAGCCTGCCTTCTGCAAAAGTAAATGAAGTGCCTTTCCATTTTGATCAGGAGCAGCCTTGAGAGCTCAGAGAAGCACAAATACTCTGATAGTACAAAAATGAGGTTCCTGTGCTGCTCGTGGCTGTGGGACAGGAGTTAGGCTAAAACCAGGCTGATGCAGGTCCTCTGTTGCTTAACTTTCCTTGGGTAAGCCCTGTTAGCTGTCTCTGGAGGCATTCAAATCCTGCCTGGACGTGATCCTATGCAACCTGCTGTGGTTGAGCCCCCTTCAGCAGTGGGGTTTGGACTGGGAGATTTCCAGAGCTCTGGATCTTCAGAGCTGTTCTGTGATTCTGTGAACATCTGGAAAACAAAAAGTCTTCAGAGGGCAACTCTCCCACCACAAGCAGGCGAGCAAAGCCAGCGCGTTTCTCTACAACGTGGGGGATATTTATCCTGTGACTAAGCAGAAAAGTTAAGAGATGGAAAAGGTCCTATTAGATCATGTCGTCCACCTCCCTGCTGGCGAGCAGCTTTTCTCCCTGGTGTATTTTTATTAATAGGCTGCTGGGCAGACAGGAATGGTTTGCTCAGGGCACTGTGGAGGAGCAGCAGGCAGCCTGTGCAGGTGAGGGACTCTGCACTCACATGACTCAACCTGCACGTGCGCAAGTTGCTTGCAGCAAAAGGATTTTGTAGTAAAAGGGCCAAAAGCTCTCAACTTGTCATTTTTGGCGTGTTTGGAGCCTTCCCCTCAACTTGCTGTCAGTTTGTGCAGGCATGAGCTTGTCTTTTTATAGCATTCTAGGAATAGGCTAATTTTACTTTATATTTATGATGGAGTAGGTGGCTTGAAAACTAATAATAATGAGAGGGGGAAAAATAGAAGGCTTTTGGAAAGGAGAGGTCAGCCAGCTGGACCTCTGCACAGCTGGCCTGGGCTCTGCTGGCCATGATCTACGCCAGCGGTGTGCAGAGGCTCCCAGAGGAGATGTCAGAGAGGTGCAGGTGGAAATGCTATTGCCATGAAAAACAGAGCAGGGCTGGAGCCTCAGGCCACAGCTTGGGGCCCATCAGCATTGCTTGGTTTATTACTGCTTAGTAACCACAGCACAGGGCACACAGGTGGATTTTTATTTCGCGTTCCCCGGTTGCAGCTCAGCACTCGGGTTGAAATCAAGTGTTGAGAATAAAGGGACAACTTCTGTCCTTAACTAGACCAGGGAAGAACTAGAGCATGAGCTCTCCTAGGGAATGGGAGCAGGAATTTCCTATCCAGGCATGTGCTGGACTGCCTTCTCCTGCTGAGACTGCACTGGTTTTTGCACTTAGGATCACTTTGCTGGCTCCAGAGGTGTCTCCTGGTCAACACCAGTGTGAAATCAGTGTTTAGGGTTAGGGATGAGAATCGTTCTGTGGTGCAGGTGAGCAACCAAGCTTCCTCTGCACATCTTTTTGCTGGTGGTGGCACTTGTTTGGGCCCCAGGGGCTGTTTTGCAGGGTCTGATGATCCATTTCCTGACAGCAGTGCACATTCTGTGTGGTTTTTGGAAGTGTTATGGGACATCTCTTGGCTGAGCAATGGCTCTGTTGCGTGGGGAGAAGCTCTCCCAAATCCATGGAGGGTGTTTCATGGTACAGGCAAGTGTCCCTGGCATCACTGGTCTTTCTCTTGGCTTGTCCTGTGGAAGTGACATTATCACAGATGATGTTTTCTGGGAAAACTTCCAGCACTTGTAAAGATCTCTGAGATGGGCTTTGCCTCCCTTCCCTCCACCAGACATCTTCTAGGGAGGAGGGAACTGGAGCAGGGCACAGTGCAGGCAGGGAGCAAATCTGCCTTATTATTATTTAATTTAGAGAGAACTTGGCCTAAAGATGTAAAAAGGGATTGCAAGCCCTGTCTGGACACCACCTCTCCTCATCAATTAGCAGCATTAAACTCTCAGCAGGGAGGATTAATTAGAAAACTAAATCTTTCTATCATGACAGCCTTCTGGTTTCCATTGAAATGCAGGGGACTGGAAAGGCTTCTGTATTTTGTTTTGATATGCAGGCATATGTTTCTTTCCATCCTGGAAATTAATTCTGGCTGTCTGTAACGGAGCCGTGGGAATCGATATTGAGCTGAACTGTATTTCTCCAGAGCTTTCTTCTAAAAGTAGTTGCCTGCTTCCCCACTGTGCCTAATAAGTGACCTGATTTCAGAGCAGCTGACCAGCTGGTCTGGCAGTTCAGAGGTGTTGTGCAGCTGCCCTGATGGTGCAAAGCTGGTTCAAGGGTGATGGGCTCCTCTTTTTCTGAAAGTCTCCAGGTCAGACTTTGTCTGAGCTGGACAAAATGCCCACAGTGACTTTCCATTGCTCCACACCAGGCTGGACATCGTAGGAGGGGAAATTACTCATCCCACTGCCTCCCCTGCAGACTGCTCTTGGCCTTGGTGAGCTGTCATGCTCTGTCTCAAGTTCTGCAATGCCCTGAGCTGGGTTTAGAGGCAAGATGTGTCTTTTCCTCAGCGTCATCATCTTTTCTTCCCTCTGCTGGGCTTGGGGAATAGAGTGAGTGCAGCAGCAGGACTGTGCTGCCTTGCACTGGGGGAACACGACACTCTGGGGTGATGGCACAGCTTGGGCAACTCTTCTGGAGAAGAAGCTACCTCGTGTGCTCTGCAGCAAGCAACAGGCTGTGCTCAGGCTCTGCAGAACCACAGCTTTGTGCAAATTGGGTGGGGAGGGCCTGGCAGGAGAGGCAGGGCAGGCCTGGGAGGCCCTGAGCGTTCTGAGCTTTGGGTAGTGTGTGTGCTCTGCAGGCCTGCGAGGGTGGCTGTGTGCTCACAGTCTGGTTCCTGCACTGTTGATGGCTCATTTTTTACCGTGAAGGCAAGTGCACTTGAGTTCACATGATGCTGCAAGTCCAGAGGACGAGGAGAACAAAGCCTGTGCAAGCTGCCCCTCATGCTTGTTTCGTAACCCCATCACCCCCCACTGACAGCAGGCACGAGGCAGCAGCTCATGGAGGCTGCACAGTCCTGGGGCTGTGCGGAAACCTGGTCCTTCTGCCCAAAACCACAGCTGGCTTTTCATCTTTGCTTGCCACTAAGCACTCGCTGAGCTCTGCTTTGTCCCACTGGAGAAATCTCAATCCAGAGTTAAGTGGCACGAGCAAGGAAAGGACCTGTCAAAACTTGTGGTGGCTGTTGAGGTCCTGGTCTCCCCATGTGCCGTGGCGGGGGGGCCGTGCCTTGCCCACAGAGGAGGAGCAAATCGAGCAGGTAGCTGCTGAGAGAGCAGAGAGCGGTCAATTAATCCTGAGCCCTGGGCTTCACAGTCGATCAGAAAGTCTTGTTGGGATCGATAAAACCCAGCCAGGCTGCGGGGGTGAGGCGGGTCTCGTTAGAGAGGAAGCTGTGCAGGGGGATGGCTGCGAGGGACTATCGATCGATCGTGGCAGGCTGAGGGGAAACGCTGGCTCACCCAGGCTGGTGGGATGGCTCCTGGCATGTACAGGTGTGCTACCCTCGGTGCTCTCAGGGGGGTGGTCCAAGGGAGGGAAAGTGGGTCAGAGACGAGGTGGGGTGAGTGTGGAAGTTGGCACAGGGGCTTCAACCCCTGATCCTGCCACGGTGTCGTGCCGAGGCCATGGATCTCCCTCCTTCCCAGTCCAGAGCTTGATCACTTAGTGTGAAAATCCCTGCTGGAGCATGTTGGATCAGCCATAAGGTTGGTTTTGCATTTGATACTCTTGGGTGTTGAAGCTACAGAGACGGGGCTGGTTTCTGCCTGCTATTATCCTCATGGAGAACTGGGCATCCCAGTCCCTGGTGCAGATTCCTGCTCTCAGGCCAGGTTTTCCATAGCACAATTTTGGCTTTGCAGCTCTCTGGTGTAAAGCTTCATTCATGGAGTCTCTTTGTTTCTGACACCAGATGATTTTCTCCCAATTGCTTTTCCCACGAAAGATTTTTTTTCTGAGACAAACACTTTTCTGATGGCTTATTTCATCTGAAGATTTTACTATCAATTCCTCTTTTTTGGCTTCTGCTCTTTCTCCTTCCTTTTTTTCCCAAGAACATGGAAGAAAGAGGCCTGAAGCTTCACTTTTCCAGATACACCGTTTT
Organism: Nicator chloris; assembly: GCA_013400495.1. NCBI lineage: Eukaryota > Metazoa > Chordata > Aves > Passeriformes > Pycnonotidae > Nicator > Nicator chloris. The sequence goes on from WAAE01001237.1 coordinate 594,538, forward strand.
GCTTTAATTTCCCTCCCACAAAATCTTTGGTCATTTGAGGAAAAAGACAAAAATAAGGCAATGAAAACCTGCAGGAGGAAGAAATGACAACCTTCTTCTGCATTGTTTTTATATTATATGTAGAAATACCTTCCCTTTGCTGTGTTCACTTAGAAGGGAATGGATGTTCATTGGAATCAGAGGGTTTCTGTAGGTGTAACTGGCATCAGGGGTTACTCTGATGTTATTATAACTCTCAGTTATTCCCTCTGATTCATAAATGCACAGAGAAGTATCTGAGGACAGGATTTTGCCCTGTGAAAGGGAAAATGATGCAGGATACTGCTCTGTCCTAGCTGCAGATCTTCATCCTCACAGGCAGGGCTGTGTGTGTAAATAATCCTGGCTCAGCTTCATCTGCAGAGGTGAATGTTTAGGCTTGCAGGAGATGAGGATCCTTTAGACTTGGTCAGTGCCTGATTGGAAAACTTGGATTTAGGCACAGTGGGACTGAGGTGGGCTGTGGGGTGTAATCAGGGTGTCTGCAAATTGGTTCATCTCCACCAGTTGCTGGGGGAGGTGGTTCCTCTGTAAAAAACGTGAGTTCAGCAGAGACACAATTCTGTGCAGTGCAGACCCTGATAGAAATAAAAACCCAAACAGGTGGGGAACACGTGTGTTCTCTGGACACTTGCTTTGCTTGACCTGTCTGTTACATGTGAAAGGGGTTAGCTCTGACCTGATGGGGCTGTGTTGTCTGGCCTTTGCTGGTAGAAGAGTCCTTTAATCCTTTTCATTCGCTTCTTTGTTTTATTGTTCTAGAAGTTTGAGATCTGTATGGAAAATGGAAGCTATTTAATATGCCAGTATACATTAGTGATTACTGCACTGACTTTAGTAAAAGGAATATTACTGCAAAGCAAGAAAAGGGAGTGAGGAAAGTACCAGTACCTACAACGGCTGCAAGAGAGTGCTGAAGAGGGACTTCTTACATGGACATGGAGTAATAGAACAAGGGGGAATGGTCTCAAACTGAAAGAGAAGGGATTTAGGTGGGGTATTAGGAAGAAATTCTTCCCTGTGAGGGTGGGGAGGCCCTGGCACAGGGTGGCCAGACAATCTGTGGCTGCCCTGACAAGCTGTGGCTGCCCCATTCCTGGAAGTGTCCAAGGCCAGGTTGGCTGGGGCTTGGAGCAACCTGGGATAGTGGAAGGTGTCCCTGCCCATGGCAGGAGGTTGGAACTAGAAGATCTTTAAGATCCTTTCCTACCCAAACCATTCTATGATAACTTAGTCTGGAGTGTGCTGTCTGGAACATTTCATTTATAAAGTAATTTCTGAGAAGAGGACTTGTTTTAAGATCTCAATGGCTTCTTTAAAGGGCTGTCATTGGTGTTAACAGCAGGACTCAGGCAGGTTCTAAACCTCTTATTCTCAGTACATGTTGTGCTATGAATGAACAGGATGGCTCAGGAGATTCTTCTCCAGAAGCAGCTGTCAAGTGCAGCTGCCCTGGCTGGGTCACTGACTGAAGGAATCCTCCACTGAGCACCATGGCTTTTAAACACACATCTCTTCTCCCAGCAACAGGTGTTGTGAGAGAGATTCTTAAGCAGTTTTGGGGTTTCATGCCCAAAACTGGGGAGAAGAAGCCTCAGCTGATGGGTACTGGTAGAGAATTGCTTGTTGGGTTTCATGGGCTGTAGTTCCCAGGGCACGGGCTGACTCCTTCCATGAGCTGTGCTGGTCTGTGCATGTCACTCCCAGCTGAGCAGCTTGATCAGGGGAGGTTTTATTTTCCTCAGCTTGGCTCATGAACTTTGTCCCTGGAGCACTGTGGGGAGATAGACCTGCAAACCTGGCCTGGTTACACACACTTCTGCAGAAAGTCCATCCCAGCTGCATGCTCATAAACATGGAATCAGAGAATCATTTAGGCAGGAAAAGAGCTTTTAACATCACAGAGTCCAACCATTAACCCAGAACTGCCAAGTCCATGACTAAACCATGTCCCTAAGTGCTACATCTACAAGGATGCACAGTCTGAAATTGGTATTTTTTTACTTCCCTTGCATGGTATATCCTTTAGATAACCTGGGTGGAAAATGCCATCAGGGCAGGGCCTTATGTGTCTGATGTGGCACCAAAATTTAGCTGTTCCTTTGTGTATCCCAGAATATGGATCCAAGTTCCAGGGCAGTTTTAAGTACAGTAGGTTGAATGTTCTGTAGTGTCTAGAGAAACTCTAAAGATGAGGTTGGGATGACCAGAGAAAACCTGTAATATTCCAACCACTCTCCCTTTGCCTTTGAATCCTTCTTTGCCAAGCCTGCAGGCTGCCTGAGCTATCAGCACACATCCATTTGTGTTCTCACCATTAAAACAATCTCATTTGCTTTGCTGTTGTTTTTAACACTACCCCAGCACTGGCCTCCGAAGCTTTTTGAAAATAACATTTACAATAATATTTTTAACAGTTCCGTAGTATACAAAACTCCAGTGCTCTGGCAGGACTCCCGGAAACTTGCTGAAAGTTAATGTGGTCAGCTCTTAAAAAGGAGAGATTTTTTCCGCTTGACTCTTGCTTGTTAAACTCTCTGAGCCCAACATGTTCCCCGCTGCTTGAAAAAACAAGGAAAATCCCAATTTTAGCAGTGGTAGTTTGAGTAGCTTTCCAGCCGAGCCCTATTTTAGGGGCAACTGTGGCTTATTATTATTATTTTTTTTTTCAGTAGTGTGTCCCTGCACCTTCAAAGTGGTAAGTGGTGCTCAGGCAGGATTAAGTAGGTGCTGCTTTCCCTGGAAGCCTGGGGATGATAAACTGCAGAGGGAGATGCTATTTGCTTGTGCTGCAGTAGTGGAAAGACATGAAAACTTGAATAAAACATGGAAATTTCCATGTTTTATGGTGGATGCTGAGCCTCTGTGGGCTAAGAACAGCCCTTTTGGGGGTAGGTGATGCTGTAAATCCCATCTACCAGTAGCAGACTGCAGGTGACTCCAGCTCTCAATGCTGGACTGCACTCTTCCTGCTTTCCTAACCTTCATCCTATGTAATTCCTCACAGTAAATCTCCTGGTCACTTTGTTTTGTCTTGCCTTCCATCCAGGAGAAAATCACACTTCTCCATCCTATCTTCCACTGCTTTGCTTTCTGTAACTTAGATCCAGAGAGGCAGGAGTCATGGATGCACAGACATGTCATAGCTGAGCTTTTGTCTCCTTTGAGCTCAGTCTTGCTTAATCCCTTCCCAGCCAGGAGTATGAGAAGAAAAAGGAAAATTTGGGATTAATTTTCCAGGTGGATTAATAACCTTGCAGACATCTCTCACGTGGATACTCACACCCTGCACTCATGGAGCCGTAATGAGATTGAGCCACTCTGTCTGCAGAGTTCAAGCTCAGGCAAATCAAAACTGCTTTTTCCCTAGATGAGAGCAGCTGTACTGGGCTTTCCTGCAGGTGAAATAACTTCCAGCAGTTCCCTGAGCAGACAGAGACTCTGGCATGCACAGCACAGACATTGCCCCAGCATCCCTGGGGGCCAACGCCTTGCTGAGCTCTCTCACTGCTTGGCAGCTGCTTACCAGGGAGATTTCAAGTAGATTTACAGAGTTCTGTGGGCTGTGGGAGTGCTGCAGTGGCCAGTGGGAGCCCAGTTTTAGACGCTCACTGGTTTTGTGTCCCAAACATCCAGCACTGGTCAGGGAGCTCAGGTGGAGGAGAAGCTGCTTGGAACAGCATCTATAAGAAAAGGATTTTCCTTTTTTTTTTTTTTTTTCTCCCCTCTTATTTTTTCCTCCTCCGTGTTTTTTAAAGGACATAATAATAGGACAGAATTTGTACTAGAAACAGGAATTTGTCCTTCTGTAACAGGAAGCTGCTGGTGTGTATTTTTGGGAAGCCACGGAAATCGCCAGTGTTTGCAGTCCAGTTTGAAGGCTGGCTGTCCTTAGGATTGAAGAGATCTGCTAAAAGAGAAACCCCTTTCTCTTGTGTATCCGTGGAGATTTCCTGCCCTGTGTGCAGGGGCTGGTTTGCTCACGAGGGCTGGGCAGTGGGGTCTCAGGGGTTTGCTGTGGCAGAGGTGATGGAGAACAGCACAGGGGAGGGCTCTGCTGATGGGAAGGTCACCTGTTTTTTCCAGGGCTCGTTTGCACAGTTCCTGTAGGTGCTTGTTTTTGTGACTAGATATGGTTTGGAAAGGTCTGGAAGGTCTCCAGAAGGACACTAGAAAAATCTGTTACTCTGATAGGGGAGTTAACCTGGGCTGTCCCAGGAATTTACAGTTAATCCAGGCTATCTGTGGCCCTAGGTGCAAACTATGCACACAGCTTAATTCCTGGAAGTGTCACAGGAGTTTTGAAAGCAAAAGTGAAGGTTTGGGCTGTTTCCTGCTCTTGTTATAATCGGGTGGAATTTTTACCCTGCTTTCTTGCTGGCTTTCTGCTCCCTCTTGATTCAGCATTGCATAGACTGACCAGTCCTTCCTCAAGGTAGGATTTTTAACCATTCCAGCTGTTTGGTTACTTCCTTGCCTCCTCCTTGGTCTTGAAAATGGACAGAGCAGAGTCCCTGGAGCCCTGGGCTCTCAGGCTGAGTGGTGCTGTGCTGGGAGGAAGCTGCAACAGAAGGAGCAATGCTCTTGGGGGGCACATGGATGTCTCTGCCTCTGCTGCTCTCTTATTGCCTTCCCTTCCTGCTCATCTCTCTCTCAAAATAGGATGGATAAATGTCCCTTTGCTCACCAGCACCGAGGCACCAGAGCTGCAGAAAATAGTTTTAATTTGTGCTTGGGACCATTCCTGGTTCTCTTCAGATTTGTTGCTGTGTTTGAATTGATTTGACCAAGCCAGGAGGTTTTCAAAGTGCCTTTTCCTGCCACTTCTGACCAATGCCTTTTATTTAACACTCCAAGATCCATGGCAGTGTCCTGGAGCACACGGCTCTCATTGACTTCAGGGCAATCTGCAGTGACTGCAGGACAGGACTGTCTTACTCCCTGTGCAAGTCTGATCAAGTTCTTGAGGTGTTTCTCCCTTTTCTTGTGCTATCTCACAGGTTTATGATCAAGAAATCTGAGGGCTTTTCAGGCAGCTAAAGTGGAATTTGATGCTGTCTTCTATCACAGTGTCCTTTAAAAGGTGCCCATCTTTAGGTGGATTTTGTCTTTGTTTAGTCTAAAATGAGGCTTTTCATTAGTAAGCAGGATCCAGCGGGCTCAGGCCTCCTAAAGGTGGCCAGAAAACCCCAAAAAACCTTACTGGGTGCAGGAGTTTGGCTGAATACAGGATGCAAGTCACTGAGGTCTGTGCTGGTGTTGGGGGCAGATTAAAGGCAGAAACTCTGGGAGGACTCCTAGGGCAGGGCAGTCACTGCTGCTGAGAGCTGCCTGCACTCAGCTGTTTTCCCATGCCACCAGAGGAAAGCTGGCCCAGCCTTAGGGAACCTTGGCTGCCATTTGGAATGCCTAAATTTAGGTTTCTGCTTTGACAGCAGGACATGGAAAAGCAGTCCTGAATCAGTCTGTTCCCCAAGTGGGTGTTATCCCACAGGGATGGGAAGTGTTAAAGATGGGATTGCTTTAGGGTTACATTAATCATCTAAAAACACATTAAAGATACCATGTCATTAAAATGTTCTGCTCTTAAGGAAGTACAAATTGTTTACTCCAAGATTTTAAAACCACGAAGGCCCCAGGTGTGTGGTGTGTTACCTTTGGTGTGTGCAGAGGAAGGCAGACTGCTGGTCTCCATTCCTAAGATGAGGTTCTCCTCTTTGCTCCTTCCCAGGGGATGGTGGGGAGAGGCTTTGGGAAAAGTGGTCCACGACCCTGTTGTCATGTCAAAATTAATCCGTAACCTCTGTGTATGTTTGTTACAGGGTGGATGCTTGAGAGAGGAGGATAAGGCACAAGAGTCTGGGACTGGTGGAATGGAGGCCTGATGTAGATGGAAAGATGGGTAAGAACTGGATTCCCCTGGAGCAGTTAATTTTCTGCAGCCTGTTAATTTTGGTTGGGACTACCAAGAGTGGCAATAGATTGGGGGACACTGCTAAGATAACTCTATTGCATTGCTTTCTAATTTATGTTTAGGATTTTAGCGGAGCCAAAATTGGATAAATTTTCTTCTTATTCTGAGTGTGATCTGGTGGGTCATGTTCTAGGTGGAGTCTCCTCCCAAGTGTGCCTTGTATTTCTCTGCAGAGCATCTTCATTCCCTGTAGATCTTCTCCCAAGGAATTTTCTGTTTCAAACAAAGCTTGAATATATTGCTTTTCTAATTGGTGACCTGGATTACTTCCACTTTCTCCCTCCTCTGCTGGAATAGTTGTATATCAGATGCTCTGTGATGCTGAGGGAAACTTTATTAAGTGGGAATTATTTATAGTTCTGGAGGTACATAATGATTTCGATCTTATCTCTATAGACAAGACTTTTCTCCTAAAGAAAAATCATTATGTCAGGAATTGGGACCACTTGGAAGTGCTTAAATGGCTTCCTGACCTGGTGAGAAGGAGAAGAGATCTTGGAGGAGTCCTGGTTGAAGCTGAGCCCTTCATTTACACAAGTTCACCCAAAACTTTTCAGGGATGGCTGAAATGATGCTTTAAAGAAGGAAAAAAAAAAAAAAGAGATATGCATGGGAATACCAGTAAATTTAGGGTTTGTTCTTGCAGATGTGTAGAATCACACAATCTCAGAATGGTTTGAGCTGGAGGAGACCTAAAAGATCATCTCATTCCTGGCCTTGGACACTTCCAGGGGTCCAGAGGCAGCCACAGCTTCTCTGGGCGCCCTGTGCAAGGGCCTCACCAGTCTCACAGAGAAGAATTTCTTTCTAATATCTAATGTAAATCTTCTCTCTGTCAGTTTGAAGCCATCCCCATTGTCCTGTAACCAACCTCACGAAAAGCCTTGTAGAATGTGATTCAGAGTTTAGTAGTGGTTTGAATTTCAAAAATGAAAAGTGTGAAGCCACTGCCACACCTTAAGTGTTTATTCTCCCCTATGGAGAAAGGAGAAGAGTGGTATTTACCCCATCCTGGCTTTGTGTGGTTTTTGCTCTTTCTCTGTTACTAGAAGAGAGATTCTGTGAGAAGAGAACTAGATTAAAAAAAAAAAAGGGAAGGGAAGAGAAAGTCCAGATCCGCTTCTTCAATATAAAGAATGACAAATTTCAGTTTAAAATCTCTGGTGACTAACCCCAGAATTTTTTAGAAACATTTTCACTTTGAAGGCAAAAGCCACTGCTTTGTAAAGATATTGTGAGTTGTTTTAACAAGGAAAGCTCAGACTGCCCTGAGCAGGGGAGGAGTTGCTGGCTCCAGCCCAGTTTGCAGGAGGTTGTCAATTTGGTGATTTCTTGTACAGAGAGTGGTTGATAGAACCTGCTCAAGGTGCCTTCAGCCTGCCAGCTGCAAATATAAAATGTTAATTGTGGGAATTCTGTAGTGAAGAGAGGCATAGTGGCTGTTTTCTGGGAATGGGAGCTGAATCAATAGTAGTCTTGGGCAGGTTTGGAGTTCTGCTTGCACTTGTGTGTGGGTGGAAGGCACTGGGCATGTCCCCTCACCAAAATGTCATTGCTGTGCCTCATCACCAACAGCATCCACACCTGTGTGGGGTTCGATCTGCCAGAATGTATCCAGATGGGATCATGTGTGATCCTGAGTCTGGTCTGTGGCTCAGCTGTCGGGATGAGATGGGTGAAGTGCTGTGTGTCCCCTGTCAGGGTGAGATGGGTGTCCCCTGTCAGGGTGAGATGGGTGTCCCCTGTCAGGGTGAGATGGCTGAAGTGCTGTGTGTCCCCTGTCGGGGTGAGATGGGTGTCCCCTGTCGGGGTGAGATGGGTGTCCCCTGTCGGGGTGAGATGGATGAAGTGCTGTGTCTCCCCTGTCAGGGTGAGATGGCTGAAGTGCTATGTGTCCCCTGTGGGGATGAGATGGGTGTCCCCTGTCAGAGGGAGGTGGCTGAAGTGCTGGGTGTCCCCATCAGTGTCACCAAGTGCTGCTTGTCACTTAAAGAATTGCTGCAATAGCTTTGCTGATGCACAGGAATTTGGGCTAAACTTTGAGGGTTTATTAGTTTCACTTCTCTCCCTTTTATATGTTTGTTTACTCCATGCATTGGGGTGAAGGAGCATTTTCAAGGGAAGTGCAGGGAATTTGCAGTCACATCCTTGATTTCCTTTTGGAGAAGACTGCAGAGGAGATGTGTTGGATGAGATGATCTCTGGCAGCCTGTTCCAGGTCTACCTTTTTTTTTTTTTTTTTTTTTTTCCCCAAGATCCTGTTTATAGTCTGCTCAGTGTCTCAGAGTTCAGCACAGGACTGTTCATTCCTAGACATGTTCTAGGGAAGTTGCATGACCTTGCATGAGGACCACAAGACAGGAAGTGGGGACTTCTGGCGTCTCTGTGTCGTGCAGTGCTTGGAGCAGCCCTGTGCAGCCCTGGTATCCCCAGGCTGGTGCAGGATCTCTGCATGTGCCAGCTTGGGACCAGCCTAAGTCCTTGGCACTGAGTCTGTTTTTATTCATCTTGCAGTCCATTTCTGTCTGCAACCTTTCCTCAAGAGTCCAAGACTCCTTGTAATTTGATCAAACGAGTGCTTATGACACTTTCAAAGGTGTATCTTCAGTGCAACACAGTGGAAAAACCCTGCCCAATTAGTATTAAAAATTGCAGAGTTTAAACATGACATCACAGTAAAAGTAATACTAAAAAAACTGGCAGAAGTTGGCACAAAACCCCCCAGCTTGTTTGTTGCTTAACCTTTTTTGTTTTAAAAATTTAAGTATTCTTAATTGTGGTTATGAAATGCTGTGTGCCTGCATGTATGTTTCTGATGATGAGAACTCCAGGAAGGCTGATCTGTTCTGCTCAGTGTACATCCATACAACTCAAAGGTTTAGGTCTTTAGTGCTTTGCTGGAGCGAGTGTCACTTTCACTTCAGCAGAAAGGTCATCTGAGGTGTGGGAGATGATATTGTTTGTAGTATTGACTGGACAGAGTGTGTGTGATTGCAGGCTGGGCTGGCAGGAGGCACAGCAGCTTGCTGAAGGCTTGTTTGGACAGCCATGGCGTGGCCATTCAGCCCAGTTCCTTGGGCTTTTGGGGGGCTGCTGAAACAGAGAGAACTGCTAGAGCTGATGGGGGCAGAACAGATCCCATCCTGTGGATGTCTCAGCCCTCTCATGCTGTTTTTTCCTCATTCCTCAGCAGGCAATGCTTTCACTCTTCACTTCCTTACTGCTCTTAACTTTCTCCTTGTGTGCTGAGAACTATTAAGGAAAAATTAATTCATGTTGAATTGCAGCACTTTATATTATAATAAGATACATCAGGCTTTCCACGAGGTCAGGTTTTGTTATTTTCCAGAGGTGTCTGAGTTAAAAAGTGCCCATGGTCTCCTTCTCCCTTTCCTGGCACTGCACCTGTTGTACCCAGGGCTCAAATTTAGGGTGCTCTGGGCACCTGGGGAATGTGGGATTGGGCTTGCATCACATCTGGGATGTTGCAGCCGTTGCTGCAGCAACAGGTTAGGAGTTCATGGGCTCTGGGCTGAGGCTTTGAGCACTGGAAGTCTCTGGGCTAGGAGGGAGAACGAGTTCTTTATGATCCCTCAAATACCCTTCAAAGGTATCAGAGTCAGTCAGGGGAAATAACTTGCCAGTTACATTTCTTTGCTGGGTAAACATTTTTCTCCTTTCAAGTGTGCTCAAGAGAGAGGTACAGATTGTGGGGAGAGGTAATAACATTTATTAGACCAAATGATAGAGGTGGAAAAAAACAGGCTGCCTTTTAGGCACATAAGCCCTTCCTCAGAAGGAGCAAATTTTAAGCTTAGCAGGGAAACTGCTGGAATAATTGGCCCAAGTTTAATTCAATTATGTTAATCCATTAGAGGAAAATTAGTGCTTGTGGAGCAAAGAGCAGAGTTAGCAACAAAGTTGGGAAAGTTTCTTGTGGGATGAGAAACCTGGTACCTTTCAAGTGGTGAGGAGTAGCAGAGCTACAGGCATGCAAAAATTTTCTTAAATGTGGTTAGTTTTGCTTTTTAGGGGTCTATCCCCTGCTTGCAGCTCTCCTAGACTAACTTTAATTCACAAAAGCAGACGAGAAGCAAGGGTTTTGCCACGAGCAGTGTTAGGTTTATGGTTGGACTCAAAGATCCTGTCTCCTGTTCCAGCATCCCAGTCACTGCCTGGATGCGAGGGGCAGCAGCTGTTCCCCCAAACTCTGCCCTCTTCAGCAAATCTTCTCCCCACCAAATGCCACCCAATTTCAACCCAGGCTTTTGCCCCATTAGCCAAGAAGTGGTGAAGGCTGTGAGGTGGCTGCACCTCCTTAGGTTGAGCTCCTGAGCTGCTGGAGGTGGGCAGCCGAGACAAGGAAGGAGAACGACTGTCAGGGCGTCGCATGGGCTGTACCTGGGGCAGAATTGGCTTCTCAGCTGGGCTTTGCCACCCTCCAAGCGTGTGGGGATGTACAGGGGACTTGTGGTGACAAGTGTGCCCCGGAATGGGGCCGTGGAGGAGAGCAGTGGGTGCAGAGCCTGGGAAAGCTCTGCCGGTGGCTCGGGTCCCGTGGAATTTTACTGTGCGCGGCGCTGTCAGGGATGGCTATTTTGGGAGTGGAGGCTTGTGGTGAACCACAGATGTAACCTTGCTTTCCCTCCCCGCTGAGCTAAGCCAAACACCTTTTGGATCCCAAGTCCTTTTCCATTGCAAAAGTCCCTGGTAAGCCTCCGGGGCGAGGGAAGGTCGGCGTTGTGCCACGGCGCTTGGCAACCCGTCAGGAGAAATTTCTTGCATGATTTGTGGCCTAACCACTGAAACTTTTACATGTGATGAAACTTGCCATCCCAAATACTTTGGTTTTGGTGTTTGCAAGGTGCTGATCGCTCGAGGTTTTAAGGGCATTGCTCTCACCTCTCCTAAACTGAGGTGCAGTCCCAGGAGCTTTGCCTTTGCTTTTGGTTTTTCCTGGGGAAATTCAGAGGGCAGTTGAAGTGCTTCGTGATCTCACCCTGGCTCTCAGATGGGTTCTGCCATAATACATGAATTTATGTGCCAGGTTAGTCTCTTTTGTTTTCTCAATGTTCTCATTAATCGATTGAGTCTTAGCATGTCTGTATTACCTCAGGGGTGTTTGCTTCTTTGTGTGTGTGAGTATTTTGGGGACTGGTTGGGTCCTGCCACTGGTGATTTGATTTAGTTCTATATTTGATACACGTTTATAATTTTAAAAATAACTGGTTTAGCTTTTTTTTAAAAGAGTCTTGCTTCCCCCTCCAAGCCCATTCCTGAGCTCTGATTTCTCTACCATTTTGCAGGGGGATGTAAAAGGAAGGGTTGTTTTTGATCTAAACACAGTCTCCAGTTCAGCTATGCCATTTTTCCAATAGCTGTGTGGATCACCTGAGGGGTGGCACGGGGTAGAGAGGGAATAGGAGGCAGGAGCTCAGCTTTACCCCCAAGAAAAGGGGTGTGTGGGACAGTGTAACTGTGCCATAAACCCACAGATGTTTTGTTGAGCACTCGGTGTGCTGGACATCTGTAGCTGTCAAAAGCCTCTGATGGTTTTGTTTCTTTTCACAAAGCAGTTACTGACGGTGTTATAGAAGTGAAAATAAAAATCCAAACCAATATAATTTATGGAGAGCAAGAGTTGAGCATCGATTTGTCAGGTTGAGGACTAATAATCTCCTCCACCTGGTGCACCTTTCAGCATCATAATTCTCTAAGAAGAAACGTGCTTACAAGAACCCCCAGCACTGGTTTTCTACATGAGTTTGTGTGTCCCCAGCTCAAGACATCAGTGAGCAAACTCCTGCCAAGAAGTCCAGCAGGTTAGGAGGGTCTTTCCTCACTTCCTCCCGTGTAATTGCTCTGCTCGACCTGCTGGGCTGTGCCCTGCCCTTGAGCCCTGCACAGGGGTGACCTTGGCATCCCTTGGGTGGGGTTGCAGGAGGGAGAAGGGCAGCAGGATCCAGCTGCTGGTGAGCCTTTTCTGACATGCAAAGGGAACGTGCTCCACTGGCGTGTCTGCTGCACTGCAGTCTGCTCTGGAGGAGGGTAATTGGATCATTTTTTCTCTTTATCAGACTCTGGACACGGCTCCAGACAGTGGCAAAATGCTTTGTGCGTGTGGGTTGGGTTTATGGGGAGGTTTGTCTGGATCTCACTGGGTGGGTGCAGGCAGCACTCTGCTTGCCACAGATCATTCACAGACAGGGGTTGAATTGCACAACAGTATTTGTAGCTGCCTGTCAGGGTGTCTGGGTCCCTTCTTTGCTTGCTTGGGGGCTTTTGTCACAGTCCAAGTCGGGCTCCTGAACTCACTGGGCTCCCTCCTAGTATTGACTGGGACAGCGATGGTCTTTACTTACTAATTGATCCCTTTTGTTAAGACTCAGAATCACTGAGTTTAGAAAAGACCCTTAAGATCATCAAGTCTGTGCTGCCTTGGTACCTTGGCCCCTGATGTCTTGTGCATGGCCTGAATGCTGGTGGCTGGACCTGCCTCTTCATGGTGTTTGCAGGTACTGAAGAACCCCCAGGTCAGGGCTTTTCTTTGTCTCCAAGCTTTTTTCCCCCCTCTGGCTTTTGGAGAAAAGGCAGCATTTATCTTCACAAGCAAGTTCTTTGTGTTCTCACGTGGGTGAGGGGTGTCCTGTTGCCTGGACCAGGAAAGGCCTGGCCTGGTCTGACACTGGCCTTCTGGGAAGGCAGTGGGCAACCCAGGTGGCTGCTGGTCTGATAGATGTGGACTTCCACTGGAACACCTGGGCCAAGTTAGCTGTTACCCCCTGCTCACACAGCAAATAGACATGAGAAGTTGCTTTGGTCACTGAACATTGTGCTGCTTTGATCTTTCCTCTTGATTGAAGAAAAAAAAAAGGCACTGGAAAGAGCTGCAGAAATGAATGGTCACTCTAGTGGCAGAAGCTGTGTATTTCCATTTATTTAAATGTAGAAGGGTTAAAAGGGGATGAAATCACAGTCTGTGAGTACCTGGAGAAGATGGGGAGTATCTATTAACAGAGGGGTCTCTAAACAGGGGTATCAAAATCTAATGAATAGAATAAAAACAAACCGTATTCTCAAACTGGAATTGAGATATTTGTTGCAGAGAGGGGTTACTGGAGTAAGTGCATGAGCTCCTCCAGCTGAGGCTTTCTGAAGAGGCTGTTTTGTGTGATTCCAGGTCAAGCTTGGGATGTGGAGGCTGCTGAATGAATTGCTTTGCCCTTTGTATACAGCCAGGAAGGCCAGATCAAGTGAAGTCCTGTCTGAATTTAAGCTTCTTTAATGTGTTTAGCTCTGGCTGCAGACTCATGTGGTCTTGAGCAAGGCTTTTGTCTGTCTCAGATATTCTGTCCATCAAATGAGACCTAAAACCCAGCTCGTCTCCCTCTCCTTCTGACAGTGTAGCTGAAATTCCATCAGGACAGGGGCTGCCCTTTGCAGGAATTGAATGATGCCAGGGGAGTGAGTCTTGTCTTTCAGTTCAGGTTCCCTTTGGTAAGTGATAAATGTTGTGTACCAGTCAATTCAAAAATTGTGTATTTTCAAAAAACACCAGCAAAAATGAAAGGCTGATGTCTCTTCAGACCAAATTCAGCATTGTCAGAGTCGTCATCATGTGGCTCCGTTTTTATTTTCACTGTGTTTTATTACATTTCAGTGGTTTTTGTCACTATGTATTCCAAGTCTTGCCCATTGAAAGGGCTTTTACTGAAGGTGTGACAGTGTTTGTGTGGCTCCCATCCTCTCTTCATCCCCCTCTCAACTTTCACAGAGCTCTTCCCTCTGCCTGGGGACATCCCCAGTGGCTGCATCACCTTCTGGAGAGGTGGAGGGTGCTGCTGGAGTTTACACAGGCAAATGCACCCTCAGCATCATGGCTCTGAAAAGCACAGTGGGCTCTTCAGTGACCACGAGTGGTCACATCTGTGGTTTTTCTCTGGATCCAAGTGCTTGCAGGGCCCTGGAGCTGCATGCTCCAGCCTTTCTCAGGAATGACTCACAGGACAATATTCTTCCCTCCAGCAACGCCCAGGACTTTTCCCCCCACTCTTCCCAGCCCTGGTTCTGCCTGAGGCCCAAATCAGAACTCACCATGTTTTACAGGACTCTGCTTTATTTCTGCAGGCTTTCCTGTGGGCTTCATCCAGCTGCTGCCTTTTATTTATTTTTTTTTGCAGTGTTGATGGAAGCAGCTTCATGGAACTACCATGAGCTGCCTCTTAGCAATGACCTATCAGTGAAGCCAACAACAACAGCAGTGTCTAGACCATCTGAACACAGCTAAATTATTCCTTTGTCCCTTCTTCATTTACTTTCTCTTCTGACTCTTGAATTGTTTTGGGTGGTCCGTGTTGACCTTCAGGCTTTCTGTTTCTCCCTTTTGAAATTTTTTTTTCCTCTCTTTGAGCAGTGAACTTGATGCACTGAGTCTGAAAGTCCAGGTTCCTCTCTCTCTCACGCAGGCTGGAGCCAAGGCCAAGTAGCAGTGCTGGAAATGTCTCTGAAGGGCAGAGGGATGTGTCATCTGCTGCTGGCTTTCTGGTTTCACTCCCTGGTTGATTTTTTGCCAACTAGCCAAATGCCTCAGATTCATGCTGGTAGCGCCTGGGACTTGTGAGTCTTAACATCTTGCAGAACTGAAAACCTGCTGAGAGAAGGAGGCATTCTGGTTTTGATACAGGATCCTGCCAAAATGGATGAGTGTATTTTAATGAAAATATAAACCCTGTCTACTGGAGCTCCACTGGTCGTTGCTTCCTGGGAGTGCTCTTGGCTTTCTGCTCCTGTATGTTCCTCTCTTCTGTGTGGTTATGGATATCTCCCCCCACCCCCAAACCTCTGGGAAATTAATATCTTTTGAAGCATCTATTATTTTTGGTTTAAGTGATCCTGGTTGGATGGGCTGGCAGTGTGATCAAACAAGCTTTGTCACAGGAAGCTGATGTAAAAAGCACAAAATTAAGTGTGTTGGTGGAAAGTAGAGAAGAAAGAAATTAGTTTCCTTCTAAGGGAAATAGCTGAAAGCTGAGAATGGAAGAAGAGACATTGGGGATGCAGGGACAGTACTAAACACAATTTATTTTTATGTTTCATTTTTGCTGTCTCTATAATCAGCTTTTCTCTGTGCTGATCTTCCATGGTAGAAATAATCCTGTTTACATGTTGTGCTGGAGATCAAGTGGGATTTGTTGTACAATTCATCCTGTCAGCCCACAGTACCTTAAGTGAATTTGTGCAAAACCATGCCAGAGTGGAGCTGGGCCAGGAAGTTGTTGGGGAGCAGGAACCTGCTCACGTTGCACAAAGATTTCCAGGAGTCTCCCAAGTCCATCCAAGCTCCAAGGATACTTCGTTGGTGTTGTGCAACTCGCAGCTGTTTTGTTCTGGAGCCATGGCAGAGCCTGGGGAGGTGTTTGCTGTGCAGCCTCCGTGCTGCCTTCTCACAAGGCTGAAGAATATTCGGGTGCTGCCAGGGCTGGATCAGGAGGACAGGATTTTTCCCGTCCCTTGGGCACGGGATTCCTGACAACTGGCATTTTGTCCCTGGGGGAGTCATCCATCCTTCGCCCTCTGCCGACTCGAACCGAGCCAAACAGAGAAGGAGCCGCCTGTGACGCCCCTTTTGCTGGAGAGGCTTGGGAGTGGCATTTGGATTTAATTATCCAGTTAGCTTCAGTGCTTGTTTGAATTTTGACTGCACCGGCTGAGCTGGCTGCGTCTTTCCATGGAACAAAGTCCTCCACCCTTCTTGGGAGTCAGCTGGGAGACCCCAGGAGCGGTAATGGGGATGGGCAAGAGGTTCAGCCTGGAAAGCATCAGTCCCTGTGCAGAGCTGTCCCAGAGAGGATGGGGAAGTGTCGGTTTTGCAACCGATGATGCAAATGGTGCTGCTGCTGCTCAGGAGTTGCTTCAGAGCCTGGTGTGGTGGGGGGGGGGGTTTGTTTTGAACAGTTGAGGCTTTGGTTGTTGCCTCCCTGAAGTGGCAGTTCTCTTGGAGTAAAAACATGCTGTTAGAAGCAGCTGAAAAATACTTAAGGATATAGAAATACTTTGGTTGGAGGAAATATTGTGTTTCTGCTTGTGCTGAAGTCATCTTTCACCCTCCAGCAGCAGAAAACCACCTTTCCTGCTTGTATAGGAAAAAGTTATCTTGTTTTGTAGCAGTGATGTCATGGATGTGGATTTTAGGGGTCTTTTTTGACAATCAACACTGATGGTTTGTAATTAAAAACCCTGAGATGCTTTTCAGAATGCTCTTTTGCATTGTTTTTTAGTAGATGAAGGAAGGAAAATGCTGATTCGACAGTCAAATATAAGAAATAGCTTCTATTTCCTTTTTTCTTTTCTTCAGTACCTGATTCAGGACAGCTGGAGCCCAGTTTTACACCACTTGTTCTAGGCCTAATCAATTCATCATTTTTCTGGAAACCAGCTGAACTTAAGCAGTTACTGGAAGTGAGTGGATTCTCCTTGCTTTGGTATGTTTGGAGAGACGCAAAAAGTCACTTCTGGCAGAGATTTTTATCCTGACTTCCTAAGAAATGTGACTTGTCACGAACTGGGTTTGCAGCACCAGGAATTTTTAAACCTGTGTTTGGTGGACTTGGAAGTCTGTTACAGAAGTTTTGGCAAGATTGATGTGTAGATAGAGGAGGAAGACAGTGTGATATAAACCAGGGCACTGGTGGGTTAACCAGAGGTTCCTCTCCTGGGAGATGTTGCCAGGTATGGCCAGAGAAGTTTGGAGGTGGGAGAGGGTTGGGGAATTGGATGATTTTGCTACCAAACCAGGCTCTGTCTCTGCCTATTGGCCCATGACATTACAGATTGTGTTTTGTGTCAGGCAGTTCAGGAAACTTTTGTTGTCACTTGCTGGAAAAAAAAAAAAGAGTGAGGGGCACTGAAGAGATTAAAGCTTTGGTGGAAAATTCCTGGAGGGTGGCATAAGGGGGTTTTGTTTTTGTGGGTTTGTTTTAGCTCATCCCTTCCCTTGTTCCCTTCCCCCTCCACAAAAAAAAAAAAAAAGCGCTTGTTTCCTTCTTTTTTGTGTGCTGGGTATTTTCCTACCACAAAATCTGTGTGGAAAACTATGCTTGTCCCAGAGGTCCTTTAAAAAAAAACCAAAACAAAACAAACCCACAACAACAACCAAAAAAACCCCTACCCCAAACCCAGACTTTGGGGATGTTCTTGATGCGTTTCTTTTTGTTGTTGGTTTGTGTGTTTTTTTCCTTCCCCTGAACTTGAACTGAAAATTATCCTTTTTTTGGAGTTTTTTTCCTGTAGCATTTCAGGCTGTGCTCCCTGCCACCTCTCTGGAAAAACATACCTGTGCTTTTAGTAAATAGGGAAATGTGGAAGGCAAAAGAGAGTACATTTTAATGTATATAGGTATGTTTTTATTAATTTATCAATTATATTTTAACATTGTACAGATATGTGTTTATATATTGAATATGTATATACGCTTCGCCTACAGGAAAATGTAGGCTTTTTCCTGAGAGTTTGATGTAGGCATTGGAGTTCATTTCTGAAATGTGAGACTAGATTTTAAACATTTTCCCCCAGTTTTTCTCCTTGTTTCTTTAACATACTCTGGGAGCAGAGCATGCATGAGAAGTCTTTTTCTCACATATCTGGGTTTTTTTCATAGTTTCAATGCTCATAGAACACAGCAGGAGGAGCAGAAAAAGAGGAGCTGGTGTTGTATCTGAGCAGGAGGATCCAGGACACATACCTCCCTGGGGAAAGGTCCTCAATATTTGGGTGCAGTCCTGTCTGATTTCATATGATTTTTGTCATTTTTCACATATTTGTGGACTTGGAGCTGAATCTGCAGGCTGGCCTGGTGTAGGGGTGGTTCTGTCCCTGGAGACATTCATTTTTAGGCAAGATTTGTGGCTGTATTTGTATTTTTTACAGTAATAGCTGCGTGTGGCTAACATTTGCCTTGACTGCACCACGAGCATGGAGTGTGGCGTGGGTTCTCACACCCTCCTGATGAATGTGCCCTGCCCGAGGTCTTGACAGGGTTCTTACTTCTTGTGGTTGGTACTTTGCATGTAATGCTTCATAGCTGCTTGAAGAGGCCACAACCACAGATGCCAAAGTGTTGAAAAGGAGGAGATTGGTTTCAGATCCGATGGCTCCCTCAAAGTTGTCCTGTTACTGCAGAAAACAGAAATCCCATGAGGGCTCTGGGTGTCTTCTACCCAGCATTGCTGAATTTCTCTCTTTTCTCATGGATTCCTTGTCCTCTCCCCTGGTTTCTCACTTCCTCTGGTTTTTAAAGTCAGTTGTGGCTCTTGAGCACCTTTAGTGAAGAGGGAGGAAAGATGGGGACACCTTCCACTATCCCAGGTCACTCCAAGCCAAATCCAATCTGGCCTTGTACGTGTCCAGGGATGGGGCAGCCACAACTTCTCTGGGCAGCTGTGCCAAGGCCTCACTACTCTCACAGAGGAAAATTTCTTCCTAATATCTAATCTAAACCTGCCCTCTTTCAATTTAATGTCATTTTCTTAATAAGGGCATGCAGTCCTATCACTGCATGCTCTTCCTGAGTCCTTCTCCAGTTTTCTTGCAGGCCCTTTCAGGGGGGACAGTGAGATCTCCTTATGTATCTCACCTGTGATGAAGGAACTTGTGTTTTTAAGACAGACTGGGCTGGGAGAGACTGTGGTGTGGTCTTGGAATGCCTCTCTTAGGAAGGCTTGACATTGGGTCTTTTGATCCATTTGTGTTGAAATTTCTATTTGCAGTGCTGTATTTTCACTCTGCACATCTGAGGGCAGAGTTGTTTTCCGCGCTTCAGTTGTCTCTTCTTTTCTTGCAGATGAAGAAGAAGCTCTGAACTCTATTATGAAGGATTTGGCAGCGTTGGGCAAGTGTGGGGGGCTGCTGGACAACAACAGGAATAAAAACAGTGTCCACTCCAACAAACAGGTATGGCATTGCTTCTTCAGTCCACCCCAAACTGCTGCAGAGGTGGGCGTGGTGCTTGCCATGCTGGCAGAGCAGAGTTTAAATGTTAGAACTGAAGCTAACAAGTGCTCAGCACATCAGAAATAGCACAATTTCACCAAGTTAGGAGGTTTATGACCTCTTTTTGAAGAGCTGAAAGGAAGTTACAGGCACCCCTGTATCACAGAGGAGCAGAGAAGTAATGTCCCAAATTATTCACAAATACAACAACTGAGCCTGAGACTGGGTTTAAATCTCAAGTTCCACCTCAAGGCACTTCTAACTGTTGTTTAGCTCTGAAAGTAGCAGGACTTGTTTCAGGCTGTGCAGCTTTGGGACTTGGATAAGTCAATTGTTTTCTATTGACAGCATTAATGAAATACAATATTTATTATGTGCACATTTTACTTCAGATATTTGAAAGACAGACTGCCAGTTCTGAGCTGTAGACACCCAGGCTCTCTGGGGAGGAATAATGTCATTCTTATATAAAGTGTTTAATTATGAATGACTGCTGTTTATCTTTATGCTCCTAAACCCAAATGTTTTGGCCCTGTTGCACGTTTAGAGTTGTTTTGGTGAACAAAAAACCTTGTCCCTTGAGCAATGTCAGAAATTATTTGCTGACATCGATACAATGGCTAAAGTGGACTTAATAGTGTGTTTGTGTATGGAGCAAATATTATGCAAACATGAAAGTTGTGAAGAAAGAATTCAGTTGTCAAAATAGCAAGAAAAAAGGGAGAAAAAGATTAGGACAACTGGGAAGCTGCTGGAGAAGTATGGCAGCAAATCCACTTGGAATTCCACCTCTGGTGCTACGGTTTAGAATGAGCTTGCAGTCAACTCTGCGACTGCTGGATGCCTAGCAAGGAAGAAAACAAGTTGTCACTTACTGTCGTCATGCATTTTTTTAATGTCACTTGTGCTACAAACAAAGAAGTCTGGGTGCAGAGAGGAAAAATCCCTCCCCGAATCCCTCTGGGCTTCCCAGCCACATGCAGACGAAAACACGTGCGCATGTCTCGTTTCAAAGTGTGTCCTGGCGGGAGCAGCTGTCCGAGTTGAATCACTGGGTTTGTGTTCAGCTCAGGCTGAAAGAAGTCCAAGATGTTTACAGAACTGAGCAGAGGAACTTGGGGCTGGCTCCCTGCAGCTGCAGGCCAAGCAGAAAACGCAGAGCAGCTTTGGATGGCTGCGAGGGCAGCGTCTTGTGCACAGGGGTGGGTGGGGATCGTGTGGAGCCAGCTCGAGTTGCTTTCAGGGTAGCAAAGCTTTCCAGGCTCCTCTTGAAACGTTTGTGTTGTGCAACGGGGGAAAATCCCTGCTGTCCTTTTTGAGACCTGGGCTGGAAGTGCAGCACATATGCAGATAACCAGATAATTTGTCCAAAGTAAGGAAAATGATCATTTTAATTGATTGAATTCTTATCTGCATCAAGTTGGCATCTTGCAATCAAATTTGCACCCACAGTCCATCCACTCTGCACCTATGCCTCCAGCTTTAGAACAGTTGGCTGCCAGTTGTGTTTATTTTTATTATAGCAGGAATCAAACTTTCCTTCTTATTAGAGCACTGATGCTTGGAAAAACATTTCCTCCTTTATGATTTTTCTTTTTATCCACAAGTGGAGCAGCCATAGCTGCGTGCTCAGGGTTGCTCAGAGCTCTCTGATGGAGGAGATGTGGATGGTCAGGATCCTGCTCTCCTCACACATCCGGAGCTGAGGGTTCAGACCAGCAGGCCCCAGGAGATGAAGGGCGTTGGAGGATGTTGAATTGTTGCCTCACTAAATTGGACTAGCTGGAACACGTCTGGCTCGTGGCACGGCTGGAGGCGAGTTTGGGAGGTGGAGAGCAGCCAAAGGAGGTGGAATTAGTGGGGACGTGGTTCATATTTGTTGCTCAGTTTGATCAGCTTGTGTGGATCGCTTTTAGGGGTTTTTTCCTTGTTTTTTAGGACAGAAATTGATGTGGGGAAGGGATTGCTTTGGAAATGCTGTTGTCGTGCTTGTGATTTGTTGTTCCTTTGGTACTTGGTTTTCCTTTTTTATTGTTTCTTTTTTCCTATGATTAGGTTGGCCAGTTGGGCTGAAGGATGCCCTGCACATTTTCCCTTCTTGAAGGGGAAATGAGGAACGGGAGCATTTTGGTGATAAAATGTCCTCTTGGTTATGTCATTGTTGGTGCCTCTCACGAGGCCCTGCAGCAACATGCTCACATTGAGCTCCTTGAGTTTGGGAATTCAGTTAGTAGATTAATAAAATAATATTTCTTTTTCTGTGGAAAAATGTTTTTTCTGAGGCATGGAAATCCTTTAGTCAGTGTTCCAAATTTCCACTGAAAGACAGAGTTCACAACAAGAATGTGTTGGCTAACTAGCCAGTTCTCTGTGGCTTGCAGCAGTTTTTTGGTACACAGAGAAACACAACCAAAGTGCTATCTCATTCCTGTCTCCTGGAGGGCTTCCTTAGTGCTCTCTTGACACAGGTTGAAATTTGAATCCTGCCAGATTGTATTCCTGGTAGGCCTGGGCCACACAAGAAAACAGGCTGTGGTGGTGTGTGCTCCAAAAGATTTCTTTCCCAAAATATCGATAGCTTTGCTTCAGTTCATCTTAAGAAATGAACATCCCTTGGCAAATTTCATAAAAATCTTTCTTTTCTTAGTTTTCTTCCCTCACAAATGAGTTTAGGGCAAAGGCTGCCTTTCTGGATGTGCAGTGCCTCAGAACAAGCTGGAATTTCCAGAACAAGCTGGAAATTAGAACAGAGCAGCGTGGATGATTTTCCTCCCTTGAATTGCCCAGGCAGCTGGCAGCAGATGTTGATGGTTGAGCTGGAATCTCCTGAGTCCTGGTCAGGTGTGGCAGACACTACATTGTCCTGCCTCTCTGCCTTGTGGGAATTACAGGGACAGACATGGACACCCTTTTCCTTCCTCATGTGAGTTAAACTGGAGCCGTTCTTTGGGAACAGAGGGATCATTCTGATGTTATTCCTAGTGCATCTTCTGCACTGATATTCCTCTGTTACTCCTTTAATCACTCAGTTATCCCTTGTGCATCCTCTGGCATGGCTGGAAGGGGTCCTTTCAGGCCATTTCTTGGACTGAACAAGGGAGTTTGTTCATAGAAATGTCTCTGAAGAGGGGAAGAAGCAAACGGGAGAATGAAGATCTGCGTTGAGTTCATTAAGGAAAAAGATTAATGGAATAAGAAGGGAAACCCCGAGTAATTAGGAAATCCTGAACAAAAGGATGGAGGGAGAAAAGAGCAATTAAATTAGCATTTATTTTGTATCTATTTGTGTGCACATCCATTCATTTCTATAAATAGCACTTGGCAAGTGTGAAGCTGCTCGTCAGTGGGCCTCTGTCACGGCCAATGACAGCCAGCGGCTCCTCTGCCACCCTAATCACGATGGCAAGTTCTCCCACGCCAATTAAATAATTGTAGGAAATGTTTCTCCATGTACATCAAATGTCAGACTGCCCTGAAAGTTGTTCTTTCAGTAAATTACCTCTGGACTCTTCTCTTTGGCAAGCTGGATGCAAGACAAGGCTTGCTCATAACTCCAGTAAAATGCAGCTCATTTTGTAGGGCTCTCTGTGGGTCTTTGAGCAGCCTAAAAAAAGGAGTTTGGCTTTATCATCTGTGTTTTACATTTGGAGGATATGATGTGGATGGGGGAAGATGGGGGTCTCTATGAGGGGATCTGCAGGGATTTCCCCACCTGGGGACCAGAAATAAGGGGTCAAGGGGGAGCATCCCTGACTGGGAAACCTTGGCTGGAGATGGCAAAGGCAGTGGAGTCCCAAGGATTTAAGAGGCTTTCCCATGTCTGTGTATGGAGCTGATTTGGGTGTGAAGAGGGTGATACCAGTGAGAAATCCAGCTGGAAAAAAGCTATTCCATGCCAGATGTGTGGTTTTAGATAAACATTTTGAAGCCTGTGATTTCTGCTGCTGTCTAAAACAGAAATATCTGTGACAGTGAACCTTCTAGACATCATCTTTCCATTGTCCTCTCAGCTGCTCAGGTGCTGCACTTGCTTTCAGAGGAAAAAAAGCTGCGAGGATCTGGGGCGACTGGGATCTGTTGTGCTTTCTACCCCTGAAATGAGAACGGGGGCAATGCCAGACAACCTCCTTTGTGTCTGATTGCTGAATAACCCGGCGTGCGTGGGGGTTCTGTGCAGATAATTCCCAATGACGTGGATTAGTCATCTCCTCTTGCGGTCTGGGGCCGTGCTCCAGCTGTCTGGCGTGTGAGCAACGTCCCACTGCTGAGGGCAGGGGCAAGCACAGGGCTGATGCAAACAACCTGCACCTTGGGGAAGTGTAGGAGTCCCCTCAGCCTGGCCCTGCGGTGCTGATTCCTCTTAGCCAGAGCCAGGAGCTAAGAAGGAATCCCACCGCTCTGTGGCTTTGTACAAAGGGAGTAACTCGAGCGCAAACGCCTGCGCGGCTCCGCGGGGTTTCCTCATGGTTTCCTCATCCAGCGACTAGAAAATGAGAGAAGTGAAAACAATCCCTCTAATTACCTTGTGGCATGCAAAAGTGAGTGTATTTCATTGCCCCTGGATTACCATGGGGGGAAACTGAGGCAAAATAAGTGCCCGGGGTCTTGTGGGGAGATATGAGCAAGGCTGGAACAAGCAGCACTGAAGGGAACAGGAGGCCCCTTGTGATGATTTTTTTTCCTGCCTTTCTTGACCACAGAAGGGTTAATGCTGAAGTCAGAGGCTTTGTCCCAGTTGGTTTGTGAGGCAACTGTGGGTTTGAGTGGAAGAAGTGCTCTAAAGGCCCCATCCTTGTGATGTCTCAGCATGAGCAAAGCTGTCCTTTGGTTAGACTTGACAGGAGCAGATCTAAAGCAAGCCACAGAAGTGGGGTCTGGACAGAACACAATTTCTGATGGCAGCTGAGTTTAGGAGGAGGAGAGGGCATGATGGGGGGAATCTTTGAATTTGTGCTAGTCTGGGATTTTTCAGAATAACAGTTTTAGTTGTTTCAGCCAAACAGGCAGGCATGAAGGTGCAGGGCTGGCTCCTCTGCTGGCTCCCTGCCTGCCTCTGCCATTTGACAGCCTTCTCCACAGGCTCAGCTTGGACCTGTACCCCAATTTGAGCAACCCCCTGGCTGCTCAGCTGAGAGAGTGCTCAGCATCTTCTGCTGCTCCAGAGCTGCTTCCATTTTAGGACTAACTGCTTGTTTTCCTGCTCTCTCTGTGTGCTTTTATTACAAACAGCAGTCAGCTCTTCAGGGATCTCTGTATAAGATCATGATTCACCTCATTTGGAAACACTTTTTCCATTTTTTCCCAACGTTTTCCTTAATCTAAACCAGCACACAGGGCTGTTGCTCCAGCTCTGAGGGCCAAGCTTGGCCAAGCCTGCTGGGGTACATGGTCCCCAGCCAAGAGGCAAAAGTAGTTGCCCCTTTTCTCCCCAGATTCCCATCTGAATTCCCTCTCTGAAGCTTGGCAGTTGTGGTCTTTCCTTTGTGAAATCAGAAGTTTTGAGGAAAGAGCCAAAAATACCTCAAGGAAAGCCTGGAAAGATGGTGATGGGTTCGCAGCCGCAGCAGTGGCTTTGCTTTTTCCTTTCAGAGGAATATGGCAAGAACGAGCAAAATGCCATTTGTTTGCAGGGCTGGAGGAAATGCCGGTACAAGTATTTTGGAGAAGAAATTATTGTAGAAACCAAGGGAATGGCTGTGGTATTTCCTGCCGGGGCTGTCGCTGGTTTTGTTTGTGTCGCAGCAGGGTCTGCAGGCGCCGGCGGGGCCGTGGGCTCCTCGTGCCCCGCGCCGTACGGAAACGCGCGCGGAGAGGGAAAGCTGCTCAGCACTTACAGCCCAGGAGGCCAAACACCTCCATTCTGTGCTTCTCTGCCACCCCTCTGCTTCAGAGAATGACTCGCAGAGTGGTTTGGGCTGCAAAGGTTTTTAAAGGCCGGACTGTCTGCTGTGGGTAGGGACGTCTGTCACTAGACCGGGTTGCTCAATCCAACACTTGGTCTTGCACACTTCCGGGGATGGGGCGTCCACAGCTTTTCTGGGCAACCTGTTCCAGTGTCTCATCAACCCAATGGTAGAAAATGTCTTCCTTATGTCCAACCTCAATGGAGCCTCTTGCTGTTGATAACGTCTTGATGTCTTGTTGCCCTCATCCAGTCACTACAGGACCAGATAAAAAGTCTCTCTCCGTCTTATAAAGCCCCTTTGATATATTGAAATGTTGTAATAACGTGTCCATGGAGCCTTCTCCTCTCCAGGCTGCTTTCTCTTCATACCCTTAGCCAAAACCTTTCCTGCCTTTGTGCCTTGGTTTCCCTTGCTTGCTCCATTACCTGCCTGAGCTCTAACAGTGCTGATGAAAATATTGTTTAAATGCTCTGCCAGAGCTCAGGGTTTGAGGCTGGTGCCTGTGACTGTTCCTGCCCCTCTCCTGCACTGTATTTAACAGAAGCTTTTGGATGTCCCAGCTTCTTCTCCACCCACTAAGGATCTCTTGATTGAAGGAGAAGGGGGCTGCCCTTGACCTCATGTGACACCTGATGGCAGGGACAGTGAGTAGTACAACCTGGATTGTGTAAGGGGGCATCACACTCCTCACAAAATTGCATAAGTGAGTAGCACCCAGCAGCCTCCACCACCCACACCTCTTCTACCTCAACATGTGTGCACTGTGTTGAGTTCCTGATGGAGAAGGTGCTGGTCCTGCATTCGCCCTGATTGTTCATTTGAGGTACTGGGTGCAGACTCACATGAGGTTCTGCTCCAGCACTTGGCAGTGCCCCAGGCTCCTTGTGTAATCTTAAACCAGTTGCTGCAAACCAGACTTCCATGGGTGTAAAAAATCACAGCCTGCTCCAGCATTTAGGAAGTGCTTTGCATCCCCTGAGATTTCCTAGTACTTTGGGCACTGCCCACTCATTTTTTTTTTCCTTAAAAAAAGAAAAAAATATTTGTTGCTGATAGCAGTGATGAATTCAGCTTGAGCTGTGGGTCAAAAACATGAGCAAGCCAAGGGAAGCCTGAAAAAATTAAACTGTAATCAGCTTCTCAGACTGATAAATACGAATTTGTTGCTCTTCCAAATGCTTGCGAGCTAAAGGTCTTGGTTTCTTTGAGGGAGGCAAGAGGTTAGCGTGTTTTATATTAAAGAAAAATGTTATCTAATTAAGAAATGAAGTGGGTTTTCATTTCCCTGTTGCAGCCAATGTGTCTGTAGCTCTGCTCAGAAGCAGAGCAGTGTGGGGCAGCTGGCGTCCTTCTGCTGGCATCGGGCCACGGCACATCAGCCTTGTTGTTGATGTAGAAGAAAAGGATGCAGCAGGGTCGTGGCTCATTTTTTTTCATGTTCTTCTCTCTCTGGAGCTTTAGACGAGTGTTCTGACATTTTCCAGCCACAAGCTGTTTTTCAAAACTTGTTTGTCTGTGAAATCTGTGCTGCTCAGCACAAGCAGGCAGCGTGTGCTAGGTCCCAGCTCACTGCAAGGTTTGGGGCTGTGCTGAAAGTGAAACCTGTGTTTTGAAAGGTTTCCTGCAGTGAGGCCAGAGCTGCGTGAGCTCTTCCCCTTCCACGTCCTGCTCTTTTGTAAGGAGAAACCTCATAAGTTCCTTGCACTGATTTTTTTTTTTTTCCTCCCTTTCTTTAGAGAAGGGTTTTGTGGTGTTATAGTCAGTGAGCCCACACTGGCCAATTTATTGCCAGCATCCAGGAGGGATGAAGCAGCCAGGCCTACTCAGACAGGCACTTGCAAATAAAAATTGGCATAAAAGAGCCTATATCATTTCTTTTCCAGCACAGATAGTCCAGGGTGGTAATCCCACCTGTATTTGCCTGTCTCTCCAGAATTATTTGAACCTTCAGCATTAGGTTGGTTATGGTCATCTCTTCTCCTTTTGAATTTTGGACTGGTTTAGAATTTATCTGGTGGTTTTACACGTTGGGCCTGGTTCTGGAAATGAACCTGGAGACTGTCCAGACTTTGTGGATCTGGAGCCCTGGCTTTAGCCACCGAGGTGATGTAAGTGCCTGTTTAGCACAGGCCTGTGTCACTGCTGGAGTGCCCCACTTGGTGGCTGTCCCAGCATTGGTTCCTCCCAGCCCTTCCGGAAACACAGAAAATGCCATGAGCAGAGATAACAAGGATGCATTCCGGGTGATCCAGCATGTTTACCCTGAATCTGTTTAAGCTTTTCAACAGAATCCCATCCAGCCTTGACTTCCTGAATTTCAGTGGGTGTTTGCAGAAGTCGAGGAGCTGTCAGTTTAAAAACAAACCGGAGGGCGCCCGTCCAGCTCGTTTTCCTCGTTAGAAACAAAGCTGCTTCACTGCAGCTCTGCTTTCCCTCTGAGAGGATGGAAAGTGTGCCTTCACACGCTGGCAGCCCAGGCCCAGAGATAAGTCCTGTGCTCAGGAAGGGCTGTCACCCACCCAGTTGGGAGTTATCCCTGTGAGACGCCAGTGGCGCAGGACCGAGCCCTCCCTGGGGTTACACCTCGGAGGGAGGTGGCCAGCACTGCTCTCTGCATGGGAAGAGAGCTGTTTGAGGAGCCTGATGGGGGGAACATGCTGGTTAAGTGGGG
This sequence comes from Nicator chloris, assembly GCA_013400495.1. Taxonomy (NCBI): domain Eukaryota; kingdom Metazoa; phylum Chordata; class Aves; order Passeriformes; family Pycnonotidae; genus Nicator; species Nicator chloris. Next base: position 622,115 of record WAAE01001237.1, read on the forward strand.
TGACTAGACCTGGTCTGGGAGGTAAAGAGGATTTTGATCTGCGTTGGAGACCATTGGAAAGTCCTGGAATGATCTAAGGGATGCTAGAGGGATGCTTGGCTCAGACTTGGTCTGAGAAGCTGAAGGAATAAAAAGGCTCCTTGTAGCCTTGATTGCTGCTAAATATGCACAAATAAAGGATGGGAGAAGTGGTTTTTACTGGTTCCTGCACAGCTGTGTGCCCAGTGTGCCTGTGATTCCACTGGCTCTTTGGGCAAATTTTGTGGTTTCTCTTGAGGTGAGCAATGGGTCAGTTCAGGGTGGGCATTTGCTGTGCATTGTGTGTTGGGCCTGACACACTTTGAGTTTTGTAGGTCCTAACAAAATAGCAACCAGCCCTTCAACCATTCTGGCACTGTTGGCTTTAAAATCCTAGACTATCTCCACTTCCATTAGAGAATGCTCTCTTTTACTTTTTAATTCTTCTCCCCAAATATTCCTGTGTTCTAGTAAACATCCTGTGAGCTTTTTTTTTTTTTGGGTTTCCAACAGAAAAGTACTGGGGTGAAACCATGGGAAGCACTGAAGGTGGACAGGCATCAGACACTTAACATGTTGGTCTCTTTGATAATAGTGCCTTGCTCCCGAGTGAGTTCAGGACTATTTTCCACCTTAGGAATGCATTTTATTAGAACTAACAGTTGTAGAGGCGAGTGTCTTCTTGCTTACAGGAGAACTTATTTTTTGACAAGCACATTCCTCAGCAATGTGGAGTGTCCCCAAAGGCTGTGAGTCCACCAGGCAGCTTGGCCTAAATAAACCAGATACCTTATGGGGTTAGAAGAGTCTCCCTGAGAACTCCTGTCAGCTTTGGATCTATGAGTCAATCCAGGATGCAGTTTGGAACCTCACCCTTCTCTGTTTTTTCTTTCAGCAGCGAAGTGTCAGGATCAAGTTTGAATATGAAGGAGAGAAAAGGTAGGTACTTAGTCCAGTTCCTTGTGAATATGGGGACAAATTACCTTTTCCACCCAACCCTGTCCTGCTGACTTCAGCCAGCTGCAGCTGAGCTCACAGCAGGATTCACTCCCCTAAAATCAGCTGCACTTTTATATGCAAGAGCCATGCCTGGTCATCCCATTTGCCACAAGAAGCTCCTGGGATTTGCACACAGGTTGGTTCCAAACTGGAAGTCATTAAATGCCTCTTTTACCAGGGACATTGGGTGCACACTTGGATCCTTTTCTCTTGTTAATTCTTGAGCCCTGCTGAACCACAGTGGAGCTGGAACTCTACAGAAGTGTGTCCCTTGATTAGCAGTCCATGACACTTACTTAAGATAACCAGATTTTGGGCATGGGTCCCATAAAAATAGGGCTGGGAGTTAAAGCTTGTCCGCCCTTCCCTGCTTGACATTTTCATGGAATCACCTCTGCTTGGTGACTGTGACAGGGCAGGACACAGGCTGATGGTCCAAGGTGCATGTTGAAGCCAAAGAAAATGTAAGTGGTGTTATTTTAGGGTTAGGCTGTGCCTGCTGTAAATACCTATAGAGATGCTACATGTGATGGTACAGTAGAGTCACAGGATGCCAAACTGCATCTTCCCCACTCCCAGCCCTCCTTCCTGTCCAGAGCCTCTTGCTGAAAATAGAGATGATAAATCACTGACCATTGCCTGATCTGGGTTTTCTCCAGTGGAGGGCTGCTGGGCTTCCTTTTTTTCCACCTATACTTCACATTAGAGGGAGGAGCAGAGGAGCTGCACAAAGATTTTTGGTAGCTATTCTTGCAGGGCAGTCGAGTCCCCTCTTGGGCACAGCAGAGGAGCAGCATTTCTGTGAGTGTGACAGCAAGGTGCAGTCTTCATGCTTTCTGATGGAACACAAGTCCTTTCTTCTGTACTGTCAGGCAAATCCCAAAGTCCAGTATGCTTCACTAAACTGAGACTGCTGTTGTATTTTTTTTGATGTGCACAGGATTATCCAGTTTGCAAGACCAGTCAAATTCAAGGAGGTGGTGCAGAAGGTCACAGATGCTTTTGGACAGACGATGGACTTGGTCTGTGTGGACAATGAGGTACTCTTCTCCTTACTGCTGAGAGGCAGCTTGGGGTGCCTGGTGCCAACTTCAGAATTGAGCAGTGGTTTGTTCTGAAGGCCCTGATTTTGTTTTACTTGCATGTGAAGAAAAATAATCTTATTTTGTAGTTCCCAGCTAGTGAGTGCGCAAGAGCTGTTGTCTGCACACATCTCAGATGGATTCTCAGACTCCAAGCCAGGATTTTCCTTTGTCAAAATGATTTCAAGTCAGGCCTGTTACACAGGAACATTGTCTTTTCCCTGGAACAGAAGATCCCCCTCACTCAATGGGGGATGTGAAGTCTTCCCACCTCGGGGGCAGTTGCAGGAGCATGAAGTGCAGAGCAGGAGGGACAGTGCTGCTCACACAGTGTTCTTTTATCTAGCACTGACCCTGTCTTGCCCAAACCCCCAGCACGACGCGCACATTCTTGTGGCTGGGTCTGCAGTGAAATGTGCATCACTGAACGTTCCTTCAGCAGCTCCTGTGGCCACATAAAAGCGGCCAAGAAACCCTCCCTCTGCAATCCTTGCATTTTAAGGCTTGAAGGTCTCTCTCCTCCATCATTCATCACATAGGCCTCTGTTTTTCCCACTTTCTCTTTGAGCCCAGCACTGTATGTGAAAGGAGGGTCCTGCTGAGGGCTGGTAGCAGAAGGGGGAAATCCTTGGCATCTGTTTTGGTGTGCTCAGTGTTTTCTTGTGAGGCATCTGGAGCCACTGGACTCTTGGGGTGGGTTTGGCTTTGGGAAGAAGGAGAGTGCCAGATGGCAAAGAGGTGGGCTTTTAAACACAGGTCCTTTTGGATCTACCCTGGCAGCTGGCTCATTCAAGTATTAATTGCAGATGACCTGCAGCCTTTGATTAAAGTATGAATGGAGAGAGAGATCCTGAGGAGACATTTCTTCTTTTTTTTTTCCCCATTTATTATTTTCTCCCTTCTGTTTCAATAGAGATTTGCTCCACAAAGAAAGTTCCTATTCTTTTACAAGAGGTACCTCATGATACCGAAGTGTCCACTGGGTTTTGACTTTGAATGCAGTCAGGTTTCTAATCTTGGGCATTCTTTGACAGCCCTCCTGGGAAAAGCCTGCCATTGAATTCTCCAGGAATGACTCATTTCATTCCAGGTTTCTTCCCACTGGAAGATGATTTCTTTCCAACAACAGCAAACGGAAGCTTAAATAATGCATTTTATCCCATGTTAGAGACTGTCTTTCTGGGCATGTGCACAGCACATAGCAGGGCCATGAGCAGGCCTTTGGGTACTCCTGATTTCTTAGGGCTGGGGATGATTCCAGTGCTTGGTTTTCATACACATAAAAGTTCCACCTCGTGAGAAGCCACAGCTTTGGGAAGATGTCTGAGAAGTAGTAACTCAGGGTTGTTGTTGTGGAAACACTATAAACAGCCAAGAGGGATCTTTGGGGACATAGCCTACGTGTACAGTGGTGACACCCCAGCAGCTGGCTCCTGGGTCAGGGCTGTGGGTGTCATGACTGCAAGTTTCAGAGGAAACATGACCACAGACTCATTGCAGTTCAACATTTTACCCTGTCTTCCTGTTCCAGGGGAGCTGTGCAGTAATTCTTCTCTGCCAGCAGACATCTCTCTTGTGGTGGCACCTTGTAGATCAAATTTACAGTGAGGTCAGCAGGCCCCTGCCAGATCTCACCGAGTGGCAGTCCCTGTCCTGGTGGAGGAGGTGTCCTGAAGCCAGGATCAGTGAGATGAGCATGCCAGCTGGGTGGAGCAGGGGCACACATGAATCACATCCTGGTGGGACCACGGAATCAGCAGGCTGGAGCTGGTGTAGATAAGAGCAGGGCCTGGCCATGGGTGTCCCCTGTGGGGCATGTCTGTGTTAGTTCTAGGCTGGGCTCATCTTTCTGAGGAGTGAGACAGCAAAGCCTGGCCTGGCCTGGGGCAGCACAGACACCAGCTTGTGCTGTGACCTTGGGCACAAGTTCACTGAACCTCGATGTGCCACCACCTCTCTTCTGACCTCCTGTTGTCTCCTCCAAGGCTGCCCCGCAGCATCAGTCCGGGAGCTTAGGGAGAGACAGAGCCTGGGGAAATGGTAGAGGCACCATTATGGGGGGAGGGAGGAGATAAAAGCATATTTAACAAACGTTTGTCAAGAATTGTTGATGCCAGTTGGTCCTGCATTGGGCAGGAAGACGAACTAATTGACCTCTCAGATTTTTCCCCAACCCTGTTTCCTACAATTCTTTGGCTTTCTGCAGTGTCTTAGGGAACGAGGTCTGACAGTGCTGCTGTAGTTGGTGAAACCTCAGCCTTTGGCCTTGCTTTCTCAACCTGCAGTGGAGAGACCATCAAGTCCTCCACTAAAACATCAGGCTCCAAGGGAGGATACTATTTAAAAGCAAGAAAAAAAAAATCTAATAAGCTCTATTTGTGCAACTTCTGTGTAGTTCAACTTTGCTGTTAATCACAGCTACTCAGTCCGTAGATCAAATCAACCTAGTTTCTGGAAATCCACCCTGGCAATTACTGCCACAGTTCTGCACCAGTCTGTTTTGAGTTTCATGCCTAGCAGATACCTGTTCCTGATATCCATATGTGCCACAGTCTGGAAGCCAAATGGAGCAGAATTTTCTTGCCAGATGTGGGTAATAGGTAAAGCCAAGCTAAATACTGTCTCCAGTCCCTTTCACAAGAGGGCAATTTCTCCCTGATGTTTTTGGCTCCTCTGAAGGAGGCATGCAAACGTGTTTGTGTTGTGATGTTGGAGAGAGATGGAGTGACCTACAGAACATTCTGTTCAGAGCAGCAGCTGGGGGATTGCTCTGAACACTTGTGAGGAACTCAGTAAAGGGATGGGTGAGCAGTGGGGCTGAGCTTCGAGTTCAGAATCAAATTCTGCTTGGTGGTGAAACAGGGGAGAGCAGCTCTCCACCATTCTCAGTTGTGTCTGGGTGAGTGTAGAGGAGGAGCCCTGTCTGCTTGTGAACTTCAAGAGGGTTAAGCAGTGCCCCAAGGGAGTCTTTCCACCTCTACTGCTTAAGGGAGCAGGCTGATCATTGCATTTAGGAGACATATTCAGTACCATCTTTGTCTGATATCTGTGGGGAATACAGGTTGTTCATTGAAATGTGAATGAAGGATGAGAGGAAATCAGAGGATCACTGAATGGGTCAGGTTGGAAGGCACCACAGTGGATTATCTGGTCCAGCCTCTCTTCTTAAGTAGGGTCAAGAAGAGAGAAACATATGGCATGGGAGTGTGTCTAAGTGGTTCTGGAATATCATCTGGGAGGAGACTCCACACCCTCTCTGGGCAAGCTGTTCTTGTGGCCACTGCACAAGAGGAAGTTCTGCCTCCAGTGCAGGGGGAACTTCCTGGCCATCAGTCCCTGTCTGTTCCTCTGGTGCCATAGCTGGTCCCCAAGGAGCAGAGCCTGGTCCCTGCTCTGAGCCCTCCCTGCAGACAGAGACACACAGGGATGAGGTCCCCTCTCAGCATCTCCTCTTGAGCCTGAACAGCTCCAGCTCCTTCAGCCTTTCCTCATAAGAGAGATGCTCCATTCCCTTAATCTTCCTTGTAGTCTCAGCTGGCCCTGCTCCAGGAGCTCCCTGTCTCTCTTGAGTCCTGAGCTGGGCACAGCACTCCAGATGTGCCTCACAGGGCTGGGCAGAGGGGCAGGATCCCTTCCCTGAACTGCTGTAAATGCTCTTCCCAGTGCACTCCAAGATATCCCTGGCCTTCTTGGCCATATGGCCAAGAGCACACAGCCTGGAGTGTATTTGCCTACAGGCCAACAGCCAAACCCTTGGCAACACCCTGGGATCAAAAAGGTTGTCCCAGTTGGCTCGTGAGTGTCACCTTGTGTGGCAGCTGCTCTGAGGTGGGTTTGCTGTGGCTGGTGGCAGGAGCCCTGATCACCCAGAGGGCTGAGGCCACTTTTCAGGAGTTCTGGGAAGCTGTGACTTCCAGTAAGACCAGTGAGAGGCTGCTGGGTGCCTTTGGTCAGTGGAGTTACAGTGTACTTTGGCACAGGCAGGAGAATAACATGTGCTGTGTTGGCTGGATTCAGTGCCCGAGGCAACCTGCAGAGGCTGAGGCCTGTTTGGTATGAGATTAGGCAGAATATCCCGGAATGAGGGGCAAGAAGTTGTGCTTTTAATCTTAGCCCAGGGCAGCAGAAGGCCACAGAGCTCCTCTGAAGTGCAGCTGTGTCGGGTGTTGGAGGCTTTGCAGGCTGTCTGCAGGACATGGTACACCACACAGCAAGGTTGGGAGGGTCAAATTCCCCCTGGAGGTATGAAGGCAGTAGTCTGCCATTTCCCAGGAAAACATCAGGACTTTTTGCTGCCTGACAAATGCAGCACTGTGTAGTTCTCTGTTCTTGTAAAGAGCAGAAGCTGAATTTGTTCTGCTGGGAGTGAAAGAAGTGGTTCTTGGAAGGAGAGCAATGCACACCTTTCACATCAAAAGGGAAAGAACTTTTATTTGTGGGATGTTCCTGGTTTCACCTGATGGCTAGGCACCAGGAAGCTGTGTCAGTGTGCAGGAACACAGGTTGCAGCAGTAGGGAAGGGCACAAAACATCTGCCAGAGTAAATCCTTGGAGGCAACTCACTGGTGTCTTGGAGCACCCCTGCATGATCATCAACGCAGGAAGAACGTGTGGGGTTGTTTTGGGGCTGGGTAGCAGCAGGTGCTGCCTGCGGAATCAGAGCAGCCCCAGAGTAGCAGGCAGCAAGCCCAAGGTTTCATCCCAGCCCTCTCCTTTTCCCACTAGCTGGATCGCTGGTGTGACCTTTAAGCTTTCCCCTTGCAGATGTTGTTTGTTGTGATTTTTTTTTTCGCCTGTTCCTCGGTAAATGAGGTCTTGGCAGAAAATACCGGAGCTCGGCAAGCTGGAGGGCACAGGGGCTCCGTTTTCTGTCCCCTCCTTGGTTCCTCCCTCGTCCCCCTGTTCCCAAGCTGCTCCCTGTAAGAATCTGACTCCTGTTTACCCAAAAGTGTGACATTGCCATCCTCCGGTGTTTGTTTAATCCCTTCCAGCTCCTGATCCCACTGAAATCCCAGGAAGATTTGGACAAAGCAATGGAACAGTTGGAGCTGAGCCCTTCCCTGAAGAGCCTGCGGATCCTTGTGAGCGCTCCAAAGAAAGCGAATGTGAGCCCTTCACATTCTCTGCTCTTTTGTGTCCGGAGTGAGGTGCCTTGTTTTTGTGCTGGGGAGTGGGAAAGAGTCTCCTGAGGGTGCAGAGCAGAGGGCAAGCTGGTTATGAGAGGGGTCAGCCCTGCTCTGGCTCAGCTGCTCAGAAACCTCGTGTGATGGTAGCCCAGAGACTGAGCTCAGCTCCTCCTGCGTCCTGTGGAGGGTTAAATCCCACACTGACCCTCAAACAAGGGTAAACCCTGAGAGAACTCCTTGTGCTTTCTTTCTAGAGGTGCTGCCACCGTTCCTTTTCACCTCTCCTCTGTATTCAGGGTGATGCCCTGGCCCTTGCCAGGCTGGGTGGCAGTGTGGGGACTGTTCCCTCCACGTGCTGCAGCCGTGCTAAAGGCTGGGAAGAGCAAACTGGAGAATCCTTCAGTCTCGTGCAGAACCGTCTGGGTTTTTTCCATCTTTATTTATTTATTAGTTTTTTCCTGAGCTCAGTGGTTTTGCAGTTAAGCCTGTTAGCTTGACCTCGCTTGCACAGAGTGTCTTGCCAAAGCACATGTCGTGCTGCCCCAAGCACAGGCTGTAAAGCAGGGGATTTGTGGATGTTGCAACTCTGTTTCTTCTTTTTATTTCCTAGAAGTACTGGAGGGACTGGGAGTCTTGAAACTCACAGAGCTTATCTCCATTCTACTGCTGGTGCTCACAGCCCTTGGAGTTTCTCCACTCCTTTTGAGAGGCTTGGGAGCAGAGTGCCAGGGGAAACTGAGCCATCAGTTGGGGTTTCCTAAACCCTGGGTGGAAATGGGGCAATTTATGGGAGCACAGCAGTGAGCTGTAAGTCAGCTGCTGCAAGCAGAGGAGCCAGGTGGATTCCTGCCTGCCTTTGAGAGCAGGTCCATCTCTTCCTGAAGCATGTGGCCATGCCCCTGTGCGGGAGAACACATGGTTCTGAGGTCGTAAATGAAATTATCATAAAATCACAGTTCACTGTAGCATGTGGTCTTAGTATCTTAGTAAAACCTGGCCACTACCAAGTTACCAGCTGGATATGCATTTCTTTGCTCTACCCTTACCTGTCTTCCCTGACCTTCCACTCTCTGTTCCTCTGCCCTGTTACAGAGGAACCTCTGCAGTGCCTAGGCTGCCACTGGAGTCAAGGGAGCACGGAGGAGAGGTGCTAATTTTGGGATTGCAAGTGTTTTCAGTCCAGTGATCAGTCTCTGTGCCTATCTGGAGATAATGGAGTGCAGGAACAATCTTTTATGTCAAATATCTGTATTTGCCATTATCTGTGGGAGCTTAATCTTATTAGACTGTTTTATTAGCAGATGTGAATTGTTTGTGGATTGTTTTTGGATCACTCTAGATTACGTGCATGTCTTCTTTCTTTCTCTCTCTTTTTTTTTTTTTTTTTAATAGTTCTTGGGTAATAGGGTCACGGGAAGCCAAATACAGGGTTTCACATGGTGTGTCCACGGGGCTCTGGCCAATTCTCATCATTCCCTTTGTCTGGTTACCAGCTCCTGCAGCCGAACAACAGCAAGCAGCATGAGATGAGGATCTCCAGGTCCATGGGTGACATCATGGGGTCCCTGTACAAAGACTCGGAGAGGACGCGCAAGTATTCCACAGGTCAGTGAAACCAACGCTCTGTGGGGAGTCTTGTGCTGTTCCAGCCTGGCCACCACTCTCCTCCTCTGTTTTTGTCACCACCCTGCGGGTGTTGCAGTCTGGGTGGCCACCCTGATGTCCCCCACAGTACCTCAGTGCAGTTGCTGCTCGTCCTCAGCCTGAGGAAGAGAGACTCTGCAGGTCGGGCGAGGCTGTGCTGAGCAGAGTCACTTTGAGCACAAAAGTGAGGAGAACAGGGGTTCTGGGCTGTAATTTGGGGGTGGGAAATGCAGTGATAAAAATTGCCAGTTAATTGGATGCCAGTGAGGTTTATTAAAGTGAAGAGTGATTATCTATAGAAAACCGAGGCTGTTTGGGACCTTTGGTAATTCCTTTAGCTGTCTGCTGTTGTTCCCTGAGTATCTGTCCCCCTTTGGCAGGTGGCAGGATAATGTAGCTGAGTGGGCTCAGGCTCCTTAGCTCCTGGGCTGGGACCAGCATTACCACATAAAGACCAAATATGTGTCTGTGCCATCAGTCTGTTCTTGTGGGTGAAATGACATCTGTGGTAGCTGTCTCTGGGGTTTCTCAGGGCCGTGTGTGTGCAGTGTTTTGCAGTGGTGACATTCCAGAGGAAGGGGAGCATCCCTTTCCTTCAGAGGTGCTGGAAGTAGGTGCCTGCAACCCCTGAAACCAGTCTGGCAAACACCTGATCTCCTCTTGCAGCCCTGCAGGGACTGGAGTTTGTAGCCTTGTGTGGTTTTCTCTTTGGTTTTCTGGGCTTGAGTTTATGCTTTCCTTGCTTTGTAAAATGCTCTGAGCTTTTTGAAATCCTGTTGGTCATCTGTCTGTAGGAGTTTTTGTGTGAAGAACCTTGTAGGATTTTGTAGAGAGCAGAGTGCCTTGTGCAGAATTGGTAGAACAATATGTAGGACTGTATAGCAGGAGTAAAATTATTCATATTCCAGCCTGCAGGCAGGATGAATGATTTTTTCACACAGTGAATGTTCTCTGTGGGTGCAGGTTATAGGGTAATTTCTACAGATTTTTATCATTTTCATGCAAGTACTTGGCAGCTGTAGAACTGACAGCCTTGAATTAAGTGGGGCCCTCCTTCAGAAATCCACATGGAGAAACAGTTCATCCTCTAAAGATCTTCTGTACTTATATGGCAGTAAATACTTCCAAACTCTTCTCTGTGCAACAAAAGAGTGTTTTTCTCCAAGGACTCTCCCCTTCTCTGTTTCATAGCCTGTGCTGATAACAAATCCTGTGGTTTGCTGCATCTCAGACAAGATATATAGAAAATGTTCTTCTAGGGTAGGTCCACCATGCCCCTTGTGCAGCCATGCCCAGCTCTGATGCCAGGGGTGGGTGGCACATGTGCAAGGGTTCTCTCTGAGCCTGATGTTTGAATGTACCAGGGTTGTCTTTTTTAGTTGTTTTTTTTTTCCCTAGCTCACAGGGTTTTTGATACTTTGGCAGAGTCACTAGATGACCCTGAATGAAATGTACACATAAAGCACAGAGTGTCAGCAGAAACTGTGCTTGAGCAAAACTCTGCTGCTGGTTTTTTTGGTACGTGTTCGGCTGTTAATGAGCAGAGAGCTGTGGCACTGGGAGCTGTCACTGATGTGTGAGCCTGAGTGTGATGGGCAGGATTGATTCCATGTGTAGCTGTGCTAGTGGGAAGGTGGGTTCTTGCAAAGTTAAGACTTTCCTACCAGCTTTTATGCCATGCTTTGGCCTGTCCTTCCTGTTTTGGAGCTGCTGGTTCCTGACCAGCTCTGCACCACTGACTGTGAGGTGTTGCTGCCTTAAGAACACCCTGAGCCAAGGCAAGGCAGACAAAGGGTGAAATATCAGCTCTGCAAGGGTGAGAGCCTGAGATACAAATGGATTTTGAGGGACTGCTTTAAGAGCAGGGTGGAGGAATGGACATAATGTGCTGCTTTAGTCAAGGTAATGGAGGAGGAGCACTGGGCAGCCCCAGCTGTGGGATGCAGAGTGTGCTGATGTTGGGATTTTCAGAAGCTAATGCACCCAACTCTGAGTCCTTGGCACTTTAAAGGGTCAGGTGGCCAAAGTAACCAGCCCCAGCATCAGTCATACCTGTTTCTTTTCCCATGTAAGCCATCAGGCTTGTGAAGAGATCTCAACAAGCCCTCTGCATGACAACAGAAGGTCACTCCTCTCTCTGGGTTATCTGGGGTCCATAGGAAGCTACTGCAGCTCTGCTTAGGAGGTGCTCACAATCCAGTGGATGCATTTTTGACCTCCTGAGTCAGAGCTGGGCGATCCAGCAGCTGGGCAGAAACTCCAGTGAGCTGAAAGGGAGAGCAGCATTTCAAATGGAGCATAAAAACCAGCGTCAGGGAATAGACAGACAGACAGACATGATGCTGTGTTTTGTTTTCCCAAAGTGAGGGTTTCACTGAACTTGGTGCACAGTCAAAAGGCATCCTAAGAGGCTGGGAATTCTGTAGGAGAAACTCTTCTTCCCTTACAGTCACAAGGCATTTCACAGTGTTTTCCTTCTGCTGTCATCAAAGTGGTTGCTATCAAAAGAGGATCTTAACTCAGTTCAGCTTTTCTCTTGAAACCACGTTTAAAAGGAGATTTGAAGTGTCTTTATAATAAAAGGTAGTTCAGGGTCATGTTCTCCGTGTTTCTGAGATGTCTCATGTTTTTCTGCTGACTCTGCCGTGTAAGCAGCAGTGGAAAATAATAAAACTGTGTGTAATTGGCACAAGCACATTGCAAGGGAGGTAGATGTTCTGGGGAAGATTTAGCTATTTTTGCTTCTGCTGGGGAGAAAATGTCTTCATGCCGTGTCCCTGAAAAACCTTATGCAAAGTCAATATTTTCTTTTTTTTTTTTTTTTTCCCCCATAAACTTTTTCAGTGGTTTTCCCCCTCCAGTTTTTTGGTAAAAAAAAATGCAAGGAAACTTGGGCTGAAAAAAGACAACTTTTTGGGTTCTGGCTTTTCAGATAACTGAGGATTGTTTTTATTTACTTTGAAGAAATGCATGTTTCAGAACATTATCCAAAAATTATTTAACAGCCCCATTCCAGCATTCCCATTTCAGTGGAAACATTTACCAGAAGCTTTATTTTGCTGGTTTTTTAATGGAAAACCAAGCTGCTGAGCCATGGCTCCATGTGAGCTATGCCATGTGAGAGTGCCTGCCAGCTCTCTCCAGACCAGGAATTAGGATGAATGACACCTGCCTTGTTTTGAGAAGAGGAGGAAAATTTATCTATGTACATCATGCCAGCTGCTTTAGAGCTAGAAAATAGATTCTGTCTTGCTTATTAATTTAAAAGTACCCTAAATTTGCCTTAAATCAAAACGTAGAAATCCATGCTCAGAAGGATCAGCAAGGCAAGGGGGGAGACTTGGACCACATCTCCCTCAATTTCTTCTTTTCCAGTGGGATGCCTCCATCTGCTCACAGCTCCCCTTGACAGGACCAGAGAGAGAAATTTCCAGCAGGTTTCTCTCTTTCTCCTGTGCAGCCCTGTCCTGAGCCTGGTGTTTCTGCCAGGGCTCAGAGGAGCAGGACATCTTGATGTTGTGTCCCTTGTTCGGGAACGTCATCCCAGGGCTGGGCTCCCCGTGGCTGCAGCTGTGAGTGGTGGCAGCTGCCAGCAAACCCTCCCCAGCTCTGGCTGCTCAGGGGCTTCTCTTCCCTGCTTGATGCTGCTCGGTAACGGGTGAAGTTTTGGGAAGAGCAGGGGAAGGGTGAAGCCAGGGAATGCGGGGGCGGAGGGAAGCCAAGGCTGGCACAGGGGAGCTGGCTGTACGTGCAGCACCACGAGCTCTGCACATCCTGCATGAAAGGCACTTCTGGAATAAAACCATCAGAAGGGAACATGAAAGGCCCCAGTGGGTGCCAGCAGTGACTGGGAGTCTCTGTGCTGTCCCGGTTCCCTGTCCTCGGGACACGCTGTGCTCTCCTCTCAGATCCATGGCTTTGCATTGGTGTGTGTAACATGGAGCAGGAATCCCTCCCCAGAGCACCTTGCTGCAGAGGGTAACCGAGGTCAGATGCTCAGCCAGTGCCAACTTTTAGTTCAGGAATCCCCAACAGAGCTGCTGAGATCTGACCAGCACTCTGCCTGTACAGAAATGCCTCTTCACAGCCTGCCCCATCCCCACTGGAGCTGACATGTCATCCCACAGACCCCAGGACAGTCCCCTGGGGGCCACCTCTCCCTGCCTGCTGCTGCTGCTGGTGTTTCTTGAGGATTAGGTCAAGTGTGAAGAGCATCTGTGATGTGTCAAACAGGCACATCTGGGCTTTTCTGTCTGTTTGTGCCTCTGCCTCAGGGTGGGTTAATCAGCATTGTCCAATATATCCAGTGTGCCTTGTGTTTTCCCTGGTATGAATTGAGCCTGCCATGAAGTACTGCTGTTGTTCCCTTTCTCTGACTCCTGTTTTCCATTCCTCCTCTCCTCCAGCAGCACAGGGATTGCCTGAGGCAGAGCAGGATAGGGCTGGAGTGGGGGATCAACCCTGAGCTCCAGAGCTCTGCTCCCAGCACCTCCCCATGTTTCTCCCAGGTGGAAGAGCATGCATGGATGAAAAGCAGCAGCAACCAATGCTCCTGGAGGTGTGAAGCTGCAAAAATTACTTTGGGCAGCACTTCTACCCAAACAGCCTGGCTGAAAAGGGATCTGCTTCACTCCAGCAGTTGCCAAGCATGCAAAAGCCTAAGCACTTTGTTTGATTTCCTTACCTGCTGGGAAATAGCTGGTGTCTTATTCCATTTTAAAGTTTTTGGCAGGAAATGTGACTCTGGAAGGTCAAACACAGCTGATCTATGGCTGTGAGTGGTTGTTACAGGCAAAGGCTTAATGCAAGATCATGTGAAGTCTTTGTGCTTGTGATAAATCTGGTTTAACTCCCTGGGTTCAGAGTCAAACAGGGCATGTACAGATCTTTGTAAAATCATGGCCAAAGGGTTTCTGGATAACAAGTGGGTCGTTGGAGCAAGAGATCCCAATAATGCATGAGCAGACTCACACCTCCCTGCAGCAGTAACAGAAATGCTCAGCAGAGCTAAGATACAGCTGTTACACCTCACTAAATCCTCCAGCTGCTTTTTGGGGCAAGAGCCACCCAAATGTCCTTGTGCTGCATTCCACATTGGCATCTGCTAAGCAAACGAGGGGCTGCTGATGCAGGGATTTATTCAGCGTGCCTGAACTGCTCAATAGTTAAAAGTTTATTTATTTATCTTCAAAGAGAGGATGCTGTACTTCCCAACTGGTTTTGTTTGAGGGCTGGTGGAAAGCCAGTTTGTTATGAGTGGTGCAGCACTGAAGAAATCCTCTCCTCTTGATCTTGGCATTACTTCAGTTGGAGTTTTTTTCACTGTGTTCTTATCCTGCAGGAAATCTGTGAAGGAGAAAATAGGAAGAAGAAAAAAAAATTAACTCAAAGCCATATGATTTTTATTTTTACAATCTAAGCAAGGAGTCAGAAGGAAGATGTAGCGTGGGACAGACAAATCTGTGTGTTTGGTGTAAATCCATGAAAAAGGCCAGATTTTATGATCTTTAATGCTGGTGTGACACTGTTAACATTCCCAGCTCCTGAGGTGTATCTGCTTAAGTGAAAGGTGGGAACTCGGGTTTGTAGTGTTGATCATGCCGATGGATTTATTCCAGAGATCCATCTGGCACAGTAACTGTGATGCAGAATAGCAGCAGAAGAGGCAGAAGTGTTGTGTTGATGGAAAGTACCTCCCAGTACCTTTCTCTTGTGCTCAGCCCTGGGCATGTTATTAGCAAATGGTAGTAATGAAGCCAAGAACTGGCAAGAGTGCCACAAAATGTGAGGAAATGCATCTCTGTGCACTTTCTGTCTCCTCAAGGATGTGTGCTTCTCAGAGGTCTGCATGAAAACAAGTTGCTGTGTTGTGTGAAAGCTCACGTTGCATGATGCTGACCAGCTGAAGCTCCAGCACGGATCCCCGTCAGCAATTCCTTGCCATGGAGTGATGACAGCACAGGGATGGAGGGGAGGGACTGCAGGGAGTCAAGCAGAGCCAAGACTCTGCAGCTGGGCCAAGCAAGGGCAGCAAATCCCTAAAGCTGGAAAAGGCACAAGGATAGAGTAGATTTGAGGGAATAAACAGGAGGAATGGAACATCTTCATAAAGAAGGTGTGGAGCTCTCTCCCAGGTACAAAATAGAACTCACCTTCTGCTGAATGAGTCCTGAGAGAGCCAGTGGAAGCCTTGCTGTCTGTGCACAGGATGCACAGGATAGAGGCTCTGGGATTTTAAAGAGGGGAGACAATTCCTTTGGCCAAAAATGGGACAAACCAATCCCTTAGGTGATTCCCGCCCTGTGGTTTTTGGATTTGAGTTCTGGTTTTCCTTCCTCTTTACTTTGGTGTAGGGAAAGGGGAAGAAGAGCATGTTTGAGTGCAAGTAGTTTTCCATATAACAGGTGTGTCAGTGATGTTGCACTGAGCACAGCTGAGCTGTTTCCCAGATGCCTGAACAAGGCAGTGACCTGCTACAGAGAGGGAATGCTCAGAGGTCAAAGGGGAGGTGAGTTTGTGGTTTGCTTATCACAACAGAACTCCCAGAGCTCTTTCCTTTCTGGCATTGCACCTGGCTACAGTGACAGCTCTTAGGATCCAGGGTGTGTTGAAGGTCAAGTCTGCTACATGTTGTGTGGCCCCACAGTAACAAACTCTCCCCGTTGCTAAAGCTTTGGAGGATGCCCATAAACGGCATCACACCTCTAGCTCCATTGCCATCCTCATGAGTTCAAACCCAGCAGCATCTCAGGAGCTCTGTGATCACTGGAAGAGCATTTCTGGGAGGATTGGGATGGGTAGGTGGCCTCCCTGACCCGTGTGTGTCTGTGTCCCAGGCTCTCTGCACACCGGCCGCAGCTCTCCGCCGCCGGGCAGCGTTCCCGAGGAGCAGCAGCAGATCGCCCGCCAGGGATCCTACACCAGCATCAACAGCGAGGGAGAGTTCATCCCCGAGACCATGGACCAGAACGTGAGCGGGGCTGGGGCTCTGGGGGAAGCTGGGACAGTGCTGGGTGCCAGGAGGCTGCGCTGTGTTAAATCCCAGCAGTGCCTGTGCTTGGGGCTCGGGCCAACTTTTTCCAGGAATGGGTGCCCCCGAGCTTGACATGCCCGGGAAAGTCTGATTTCCAGGAACTCTGGCAGCCAGCTGCTGTGGGGATGGCAAATCTGCCCGGGCACCTCAGGTGGCTCTGGAACAGCACAGATCTGGGGCACACGTGTGCACCAGCTGCCAGGCCCTCGTGGCCACAGCATTCCCAGATCCCAGGACCATGGGGGAATGTGCCAAGCAACCGATTGCCTGTGCTTGCAACAGCCTGGGGATATCAGCAGCTCTGGCTGCTTCCCATGTGGTGTTTCTGCCTGAGCTCCAGTTACAGTTCTTGGCTCTGTCCACAGGCTCTGTGGTTTTGTGTCTCTGTCCCTCCCCCATTTATAGATTTTTTTTTAAACTCTCTTAATAAGGAGATTGTATATTCCAGTCCCTCAGTAATAAAAGAGCAGCAAGTTCCTCAGTGCTGAGCAGTACCTCATCCTCCAGGCAGTTTGGTACCCACGATGAGGGAAACTCTGCAGTGTCAAGGTACCACAATGGGAGCAGCTTATACTTCCCTCTCCCTTTGCATTTCTGCTCAATCTATAGCTCTGAAGAGCTTGGTATAGATCCTGTGAAGTCAGCTGGGCTGTCTGGTCATGTCATTCTTACAAAGCTCTTGGAAACACAGGACTGAGATCCAGAGTTTTCAGGAAGGACATGGAGGGACATCTGGAAGGCTCTAAACTCAATCCATCAGGCTGCTATGCTGGCCTCCAAGGATGTCCCTGGGGAGATGTGTATTTCCTGCACTCAAAAGCACCCACTAGCTCCACATTTGCAAGCAGGCTGTGCCAGTGTTTCCATGGCAAAGTTGTGTTTTCAACAGTTTATTATACAGCCATTAATAAAATGAGAAGTCACTCCGGGTGAGTCTTGGCAGCGTCAGAGTGCAGATGTGTCGTGTGCTCCTTGCAGCCAAAAGTTGGCTCTCTATTGTTTTCACATGCCTCCAAAACACGTTGGGGAGGATTAAGACAAAGTGTGTGTGTGTGCAGGGGGAGGGTCCCCATGACCCCCTTGGGTGTAAATCAGCCCAGCTCCACTGGCTGTTCGTGGAGCTCCATTAATTCAGAGCCCTGAGCCTGCTCTGGATGAAGGTTCCCAGATGTTCTCCTTGCTTTTCTCCACCATCATGCTGTGGGTGGCCTGCAGCCCTTTGCTGACGAATTAAAAGCAGGAAAAAGGAGTTTGGGGATTTGGGGTTTTTTTTTTGTCTTTCCTCATTGAGCAGCCGTGCTTTTCCCTATATGGGCTCTGCTTTCAGAATGTCCTTATACTGCTGTTTCCATATGTGCTTCATGGAAAACCACTCAGAAGCTGGAGCTTGCTGCCTTTGGGGAATGCCCCTGTGCAAGCCTGTGATGTAACTGTGGTCTTGAGACCAGCCTGGCAGATGAACAGAGGCTGAGCATGGAGCATGCTCCAATTCCCAATTTTACACTTTTGAGAAATGAGTCTTTCAGCTTTAACTGCTGGAAGAGACCTGGCATGGCTGGCAGAGGTGGGGAGTGGGTTCTATCAAAGTGCTTGCTCCTCTTTGGCCTAGTGCATTTTGAAGGAGGTTTTTGGGGTAAAAACGAGGAAGCGGAGAAAAATTGCACTTTGCAGTTGGGACTGCCTGGCCAAAACAGCACGAGCTGTTCATGACAACCGGCTGAGGAGGGCTGGTGGGAGAACAGCCTGTGGAAAGGGAGGCTGTTGGGGAAGGAGGAGCCATATGGGAAGCAGCAAAGTGTGGCTCCACATGGTGTTTAACCCTCATGTTCAGCTTTCCCAGGAATGAGCTGTGGAGCAGGGGTTGGTGAATGTCCACAGCCAGGAGGGAGCATGGCACTGCCGTGGCACCGCTGGCAGCACCGTGTGGCCCAGAGCAGGCTCTGCTCCATGTGGAAGCACACACAGCTCCAGGGTTTACCACTCCATACAAACCCTCTATTGTTACTAACTAGCTATAAATAACCCTGGCCAGTACAATGTCTCATCCAGGAAGCAACACAAATGCAGCTTTTGACTCACTGAGCTGGTGAGAGCCAAGCCGGTTCTTCCAGCCAAAAGCCCTGATGTTGCTGTGCTTATCAGCGGAGAGGAAGGCTGGGCTCGTGTGCCAGGGCAGCTCGGTAAGTCAGGAGTCCTGGCTGTGGTACACAATATCCACTTGGCCTTGGGCACATCATTTGTGTCCTGATACATATTTTCCTTTAGTAGTAATAATATTTCTCACAAATACTTTGAGCACTTTGAATCTCACTGACTTCTCCGCACGCTTTGAACGTCCGGGTGCTAATGATCTTTGCTTCAGCAAATAGCAGTTGGAAAGAACAACAAAGCAGAGAAGGCATCATAAATGGGTGACCCTGCAGAGGTCTGGTAGTTCTGGAGCTTGGAGAGCTACAGTGCATGGCTTTATTGTTTCCCCTTTTCTTTCTCTGTCAGATGCTTGAAGCTTTCATCAGCCCTGATGACTCGCTGTCTGGGAGCTGCCAGTCGCTGGACAGGTCTGTGGACAGGTGAGTTGTGTGTGTCACCATGTTCACAAGCTGAACTGCAGCCTCTGCTCCATGGCAGGAGAGGAGCAGGATCAGTGGCAACCCCTGAGGTTTCTGTTGGGATGAGGATGCCCCTGAGCAAAACAAATTCATCTTCATTGCTGAAAACCACATCCTAGCACAGATGTCTGTGCAATGGTATGATTTGCATTGCAGTAATCTGAGCTGGACAAAGACAGCCTAGATTTGTGTGACCAGGTTTTCTGTTCTGTCTTTTGACATGAAAATTCTCACAGAATCACACAATGGTTTGGGTTAAAAGAGACTTTAAAGATCATCCAGTTCCAATCCCCTGCCGTGAGCAGTGGCACCTTCCACTATCCCAGGTTGCTCAGTGCTCCATTTAGCCTGGCCTTGAACTCTTCCAGGAATGAGCATCCACAATTTCTCTGGGCAACCTGTTCCAGTGCTTCACCACCCTCACAGCACCTCCTTCCCCTCTGGCTCTCTGCAGTCACCAGGTCAATATTCCATCAGCCTCTCCGTGCCTCCTCCTCCCTGGGCACGCTGTCTGCTCACCACTGACCACTGGCAAACTCAGCAGCCCCTGTGCAGTGCCAGCAGCCACAGACATGTCAGTCAAGGTGCTGAGGACACCAGATGAGCAGTAACTAAGTTTAGCTGCTCAGCAGGAAGCAACTGGGACACGTTGTCCTAACCCAGGCTGCGATTCAGTGCCTGGTGCCATTGAGCTGGATCCCAGCTCGCACGTGCGCAGAAATGTCTGTTTGCTGCCGTGCGGGGTGAGCTGCGGATAAGACACAGTGTCCTTTTGGGAAGCAGTCTATTTTTTTTTCCATCTGCATCAAAGATTTTCTCTTTTTTTCCGCTGTTGCTGTTGCCATACAGCGCCGAGGCTGCGTTCCAGCAGGGCTGTGTTGGGCTGATTGTGTAGCGTGCTTCGGGTTTGCAGCTCCGTGTGCTTTGGATCTGTCTCAGCATCGAGGTCCATTTCCTTTTTGTGGCTTTTAATAATTTCCTGTGATGTATTTTCTCATTGTTAGGGCTGTATCGAAGCTGGATTCCTTGTGTTCCCAACCTCTCTGCCCCAGCTTTGCTTTTGCACAGATTTTGCCAAGAAGAACAGCAGAAGGAGCATGGGCTATTTGTAACACTCTGCTGTGACTGAGAGAAGAGCTTTAGGCTCTTAGCTCCCTCTGAGAGGGTGGCATGGGCTGATTTCATGTGCAAAGCAGACAGATGTGTTCAGTCATGGGTCTAGGAGCTGCAAAAGGCACAAGGAGGGCTGCATTATTCCAAGGCAGAGGAGTAAGTGGGACTATTCCTGCAAAGGGCTGGCAGAGCAGTTGTTTGGGATGGCATTAGCCCAAGAGGACAGAGCAAGTTACCAGGCTGAGGGTTAGGAACAGCACCACAAACTCCTCTTGCCACAGCAGTGATCAGCTTTGGCATGAGTAGGTTTCAGAGCATTTTACAAAGCTGATTTCTACTCTGTGCCCAAATTGTTAAAAGAGAGAGTGGAAAACCCACATGCCCAGATCACTCTTTAAGAGCCTGGGGTGAAATTGGAATTGCTGAAATCCCCTTGCAGTGCCTTTTCATCCTCTCACTGCAGTTTAAAGACCTTGAGCCTTGAGGCAGCAATGCCACACTCTCCCTCCTGGTCTTGTGGGAGGCTGCACGTTCCCAGTGGGGGTGCAGAGTGTCTGTGTGAGGAAGGTGGGAGGTGATGTTGGACAGAAGGGAAACCTGTATGAACTGAGTATGATGGAAGGGCTGGTGTGTACACCTGCAGCAACTCAGCAATGTTCATGGAAAGCAGAGGTGTGTGGTTGAACACAGGGAACAGGAGCCTGTGGCCCTCCTTCTGTTCTGCCTCATGCCCAGGGGTGATGATCTTTGGCCATTTCATTTCAGCCTGGTGACTGTGAGTTTTGCAGCATCCCTTTTATTTGCCACAGGAACAAACAGAAAAACAATCTTCATTCTTGTGCAGGATGAGAGCTCAGTAGTCAGTGCAGCTTGTGGTTTATCCTATCCTTTCCCTAGTTTATTAATTCCATAGCCTTTCTGATAATGATTAATGATTTTAATTTTTTTTTTAATTCCTTTGCAGCCCTCCCTTTCCCCAAACCCCTGTTCCTGGAAGGAAGAGCCATCCCAAAGATGGTCTTGATTGCATGGGTAAGCACTCTTGGTGGTTTATATTTGCTGAAAAGTATAAGAAGCATATAGTAAAGTGTCTGGATGAAGACTATTAGAGAGATGGCACTGCATGAAAAGTAATTAAAAGCAATCAAGCAAACCAGCTGTATGGCTTAGGTAACCCTTCAGAATTGACCCTGCAATGGTCAAACGTGAATGTCCTCTAAAATCAAAAGGCCCAGAGCATCAAACACAGGCAGGGCTGCTCTTGTCTTCATTAAACCTTCCTGACTTTGCAGCAATACCTTTGGAATTGGTTTGGGAATCAATTGACAGCAACAATAGTCCCAACTGGGCATCTGGGGCCCTGAGGTGGGTGGATGCAAGCAAGCAAAGCTGTTGGAAGATGTTGCTGGGGGGGCCATGCTCTTGTGTTTGCAGACAACTGCAAGGTGCTGACAAGCTGGGAACAGCCTTGTAGGATCAGCTTTTGTCTGTCTTTTGTCATCTGGGAGTTGGTCCTTCCTACCTAGCAAGCCCCAACTCTCTAGGGAGTTACACCTCTTCCACTTGCATGAATAATAATCTGCAGTAGTGCAAATGCTGTATTGGTGCTTGCACAGATCATAGGTTACTGCTTAATCACTTATAAACATCCAGCTGGTTAAATCATGGAAACTCTGTAATATTGTAATGACTTGCACTATTAAAAATGAGCAAATGGCAGCCAGCCTGTGGCAGGATAAGTCACTGCTGGCCTGAGGCAGGATTTCTAGATTGAGCTGCAGAGATGGAGCTGCAGTCAGCCCTCATTGCAGAAGATTTTAATGCTTCCCCCGTGGCACTTTGCTTTGAGACACCTCTGGGCACCGTTGCTCACACGTGGCTCACAGAGAACCTGTTGCCCTGTCCTTGTTGCTCCTCTTGCTGACCATATTTCAGCCATTATGTGCTCTTTTTGGCAATCACACCGAAGTACAGCAGAGGCCAGGAATGGCCTCTGAGGAGCGGCTGCTTGGCCCCAGGCTAAGACAAACAAACAATCAGAAGGGGCTGTGTCATTAGAATTGGATGGAGGAAAAACAGCAGGTGAAAGAAGGGGGTGGAATGACAGATATTTTAATCTCAAGTCATTTGGTGCTACCAGCAATGGCTTCCTGTGCTGTGGTTTTTATTAAAAAAATATGTCCTTATCTTGCATGTCCATCCATCTCTCTCATCATCCAGTGTCTAAACCCTGATGCTCTTTAATCCCTTCTCTATATTCTATCTTTCTAGCATTTAATCAAATAAATACAAAAGTTTGGAGCTCTGGAGGTTTAAATTGGCTTTCAGAGGGGAGGAGTCACATCTGAGAAGAAAGAGGGGAGATATTATCTGGTGTTAGTCAAGTGCTGGATTTTTTGCATTTCCCTGGAAATAGCTGATATCAGACTAAAGGTTTTGGAGTGGATGTGTCTAGGCCTGCCCTCCCTGGCAGTTCTGTTTCCTGATTTTTTTGCATTTTGCATTTTCCAAGAGCAAATAAGATGTTTTAGTGCTCTGCCGTGGAAACCAAGCATGGTCTGTGTTAATCCCCTTGCACTTGAACCACATGAGCCAGGGTCCATAAATTCAGCAGTTAAACCTCTGCTTTAGGGGCACCAAGAGCAGTGTGTCTAACCCTGATTTTCCACTGAAGAGTTGGTGACTGTGGGCAGATTTCACAGGGAGCCTTGGGGTGTGTAGGGTTGTGTAAATGAACACCTTGTCACCTCCTTCTTGCCTCTAACTCAATGTTTCCCATAAGAAACACTCTGGGCACTTGATGCTGAGCTGATCTCAGAAATATCTGTGTCTTCTTCCCTCCTGCCAGATTTTGACATCCCATTCTGTGAGAGGTTTGGGAAAGGCGGGACCTTCCCGAGGCAGTACCACCTCTCCCAAAGCCGCAAGGACTACAGTGACGGTAAGGGAGTGATGGAGGCTCGGGGAGGGAGGTGATCACTCCTTGGTGGCTTGTGACAGTGCCTGGGAAAGACTTGGGAAGGAGAGGTTTCCAAAAAAGGGAGAACCTCCAGGTGCTTTGGGATTCCCTTGTGTGTTCGGAAGGGTGTTCTCTGTGAAGAAGGGTGTTCTCTGCTCGTGGGAAGTCCTGAGCATCTGCAGCCCGTCCGCTGCTCACACCTCCTGTTTTCATTTACCCGTGGGGGTGATTGGCATTTCTCATCCCTGGCAGTATCAACCTTCCTATTCCCCTAAATTGCTTGCTTTTGAGGATGCTTTTTGTGACCTTTACAGCAGGTTTCTCGCTGAGCTGTAGGAAATCCCCAAGCAATTTCAGGGTAGCAGTATCTGTTTGCTTCTCTGTTTTAAGCTGGTGAGCTCTGAGCTTTGGGGCTCACTCCATCACCTTTTTCCTGCTCGTTCTTTCACCGTATGAGACTGCAAGTAGTGAGAGGCAAAAATTCCCTTGGGAAAAATGTACTGAGGATGTGCAGAGAGCATTTGGAGCTTTCCAGAATGATCTCTCACTGACACTCCTGTGAAAGCAGGTCTGGCCCTGCTGTGTGGTCATTTGCACATGAACTTAGGGGATGGCAGGGATAATTTTCAGTGTAAAGCTCTGCCTGTTCAGTGTTTAATTGTGATTAACAACCAACAAACCACCTGATGTAATTAAACTGTTGCAAGCCCCTCTGGAAACATCTGCATTAGATGTAATGCTTGCTGTTATCAACTCTTAAATTGAATTTAAAATCTTCACAGGGCTTTGCTTCAGTTTCATTAGACTTGCCTTGTTTAATTTGAAGAGGTGAGGATCTGGGCAGTGACGTGAGAAGGTGGCAGGTGGATCCAAGCTGGTGTGTGTGTTCTGGCTGTAACTTCACCCCTTTTCCCCTGCAGGCCGGAGGACTTTCCCCAGGAGTTACTTCCCACAGGAGAACCTGTTTCAGCTCGTCCCTTCCAGCAGAACCAAGAGCTTTACTGGGGACAGCAAGCTCAGCACCTTGCAGTATGATGAGTACAGGCCCAAGTGTTGGAACAATTGTGAAAAGGGTCTGCAGGCCTTCAGCACCTCCCCTACGAAAGCCAGGAACGGTGAGTGAACCAAAGCCCCAAGTGCCTGAGGCCTCACTAGAGCTGGGGTTTGGCACAAAATGGAGCTGTTGTGACCTGCTGAGTTACTGGACATCAGCTAAGCCAGCCATGGGTAAACTTGGATTGCATGCCCACCATGAGGCACGTTGTACCAGCTTCTGTCTCATGAGAAGGGTTTAGTACAACACCCTATGTCCTGCCTTGGCCTTTGGCTGAGAGCTGTGTGGGCTCAGCACTTGCTGGGTGGCAGATGATTGCTTGTGTGTTGCACTGTCAGTGTGGTCACACAGCAGAAGCTTCCCAGAAGACTTGGGATGTGGGAGCAAATGCATCCAGAGTTTCTGTTCCTTGGCTTCCATTGCTGTCAGCCCAGCACCCAAAGATGGGCATGCAGGCTCCTGTGCTATTGCAGGACTGCCCAGGATATAGAAGCTGGTGCATTTTGGGCCTGTTTAGTGATGGATAACATCCTAGAAATGACCAGTGAGATAAAACTCCTTACTGGTCCCTGCCTGTGTTGCTGCTCAGCCATCCTGTATTCTGCTAAACACTCCCACAGCAGAAGGGAAATTCCAATGTTGGCTAAGAAAACAGTTTGTAGAAGATAGATTCTTAATGAAATAGGACTTTTTTCTGGGATTTGTTTCTGATTTATGCTAATGCAGACTGGGAGACATTCCCCCCACACCAATAGCACCAGTGTAGTTAAAACTGGTTTGTCCTGGTGCCCGTGGGAGAGAGTGGCTCACTGACTGCCCTGTACTCTGTAGGTCAGGGGGACCCTGATGCTGAAGTCTCCCTGCTGTGTTCTTCTCTCAACCCTCTCGTCTCTCCTGTAGCCCTGCAGGCACCTGTGAACTGGAGGCTGGGGAAGCTGCTGGGAAGAGGAGCTTTTGGGGAAGTTTATCTCTGCTATGATGCTGACACTGGGCGGGAGCTGTCAGTGAAGCAGGTGCCTTTCGACCCTGACAGCCAGGAGACAAGTAAGGTGAGTACAAGGGCAGGACTTTCTGCAGCACCTTGGGGAATTGTGGGCTGAGGGTGGAGGTGTCCATGTCCCTGGAAGGCAGTGTGTGGAGGCAGGATGTTGTTTTCCCTCTCTGGAGTAGTCCTGAATGGCTGGTGGCACCAGTCACAGTGCTCTGGTGACTTCTCTGCCTCTCAGTTCCTTGGTTACACTGGCCTGCTCTGTGTCCTTTATCATCTCTTGTAGGTCTGTCTGATCTTCCTTAGTTTTGTCCTTCTTGCTCTCTTCACCTTCTCCCCATTCTGCTCAGTGAGTTTGTTGGAATCTTTCCAGAAAAACTCCTTAAATACAAGTAATAACAATAATAATAATAATAATAAGTAAAACTGTCTCAAAGCCAAGCCCTGTCTTTCTCCTTGCCTTTCCCATGTGAGCAGTGGTCCTTATTTCTGAGCCTCATGTGGCCAGCATCATTCACAGCTGCTACACAAACTGTGCTCAGCATGGAGCAGTATTTACATCAGGTTCCCAAAGGCAGCATTCCCTTTCATCAGGAAGCCTGTCTGGTTTGTTACAGGAGGTGAATGCTTTAGAGTGTGAGATTCAGCTGTTGAAGACTCTCCGACACGACAGGATTGTGCAGTACTACGGGTGCCTGCGGGATCCTGAGGAGAAGAAACTGTCTATCTTTGTGGAATACATGCCAGGGGTAAGAGTGGTTCCTGCTGGAGATTGTCCTGAGTGGCAGAAAACAGATTTAGAGTTTCCTGGACTTTGGTGAAGTTTGTATCTGTCCAGCTGAGCTGCTTTGTAGCTGATGAACCAAACCAAAGCAGTGGATGCATCCCTAAGGCTTGGGAGAGCTTAGGATGTGGGTCAGATGTCATGAAGGCCCTCAACAAGCACTGGGTGAAATGAAAAGCCTTGCAGGCAGGTTTAAGTTTGAATCCTGAAGCAGGGTGTGTTCAGAGTCTGGAATTTGAGCTTGGTGAGTGTGGGACATGATCCAGATCTTGCTCCAAACGCTGTGGCCTGAGCCCATCCTTAAGTATTTACTGCAAATCCCTGCAGGACAAGCTAATAGTACAACTGTCCACCCACAGCTGTCACCAATTATTTGTGGCTTCCAGCACGTGTGTGTTAAAAACAGTGATGTTCGCTTAGTCCTCTGTGGAGGGCAGAGTTTTTTGTGGGCAGCATTATCCTCTTGTGCAGGAGTGGCTTCAATTTGTGGCTTTTCTGATATAAGGATGAAATGGCCATGGGGAAAAAGATCAGAATGCTTTGAGGGAGTTTAAGCAGGGGCTGGAGAATGTACATGGGTGAGTTGAGTATCTCTTTGTGTTTAGGAGCTTATGAATTACATCAGCCATTAGATCGATGGTGTAAAACAGCATAATGCTATTTACATTGCTGGAGGATGTGGTCTCCTAAGTCCCTTCTCTCCAGCTGGATTTGTTCCCCAGAGTGTGGGAGAATAAAACCTTGTTTATACAGAGATTTGTAAGGTCAGAAGGGACAATTAAGTCATTTGGTTGCAAGTAATTTTGGTAAGTAAATGCGCTAGAGGCTCTGAATGCATCTTGCATCTGAGTGATTAGGTGGACTTCCATGCCTCTGAGTCCCTTCCAAGCCCTGTCCTCCCTCTGTCCCTGTGGGCATCTTGCCTTCAGGCCCCACCACAAGGTGTGGACCCAGAGCAGTAAATCCTGGGAATTCCTGCAGTCCCCTTGCTGCTTATTCCACAGCGTGCTGATGTTTGTTAGCAGCCAGGAAACCAGCATTTGGTGCTGGGGCAGTGTCCAGCAGGGCTGGAAATTCAGTGTTTGTTTTTTTAAATGATAAAGCTGAGCTCTGACCAAATACAGATTGACTTTGCTGCTGCAACAACAGCTCATTTGACAAAAGCAGCTCAGGGCTCTGATTTCCAAGGCCAGTGGAAGGGAGGGAGTTCCCAAACCTTTCAGGACAGCAGCTCTGCAAAGCTGGGTCTGGCTAAGCTTCCAGTTTAAGACAGTCAGCTTGGCAGAATCTTCACAGGGCCAAGTTTGGGTGCACCCTTAGGCTGCCATTCTTATGATGGCCCTCAGTTAACAGCTGACTCTGTAGTTTCTGTCCTGCCCATAAACTGCTTTTTAAATTATGCTCAGAAAACAGAATGGTCCATTTGACCACAGGCCTCAAAGAACCAGTTTCCCCTTCTTGTTTGATATCCCCTCATCAGGGTGAGGGAGGGCAGGGTAAGAAATCTGTTTTGGTTATGGTGAGGGAATGTACCCTGCATACAGGTTATAGTGAGGGGCTCATTTAGAGCATCTTGGGTTGTTTCAGCAGTGCTGAGAAAGGAGAAGGAGGCCCATCCACAGGATCACTACCAGCCTCAAAAGAAGCCAAAACAGTAGCTGGGCAGGGCAACAGCAGAGATGGGTGGATGTGGAAAAGCTAATACAGTTTGATGGGCTGGCTTGGAGCAGAGCAGCCACTGTTCCCAGAGCAGGATTGGCAGTCTTGGATTGTCCCCCAGAGCTGCAGGACAGGCAGAAACAGGATGAGTTTCCCCTCCCACTCCCCAGCTAACCTGAATACTGGAGGTAGAGCTGAGTGTGAACCCCAAATCTGCCTCTGGTTCATCCCTGCTAAAACCCAGTTCTGGCACAGTAAGACACATCCATTTCCAAGTGGCCTAAAAATACAGCTAAAATGGGATCAACCTGCTGCAGATAAATGTCTGCACCCCTGCCTCCTTTCCTCTTTGATCAATACCATCAAACCAGTTTGAGCCTGGGTCAGAAATTCAAGGACCTGCAAATTACCTACCCTGGGTGGTCTTGTTGGAGCAGTCTTTGTGGGGCTGGTTGTCTCTCATGGCTGTAGGTGTTCTTGCTGTGCAAAGTTTTGGGAGGAGGCTTTCAAAGATTGACTCATTATCTTGACCCTAAAGAACTGGCTCCCTACAACTCCCTGAAAGGAGATTGTGGACTGGTGGGACTTGGTCTTTTCTCGCAGGTAACAAGGGATAGGAAAAGAGGACATGGCCTCAAGTTGCACCAGCAGAGATTTAGATTGGGTATTAGGAACAATTTCTTCACTGAAAGGGTTGTCAAGCATCAGAATAGGCTGCCCAGGGAAGTGGTGGAATCACCATTGCTGGAAATGCTCAAAAAACCACATGGTTTAGTGGTGGACCTGGCAGTGCTGGGTTAGTCATTGAAATGGATGGTCTCAGAGGCTTTTTCCAACCTTAAAGAGTCTATGAATCTAATTAATTGAGTTGATCTTCTCATTTGAGTTGGAATTCCTCGTCAGTTTGGTCCTTCTCAAAGAGCTGTTGGTGGCACCCCTCCAGCCACTAGAGGGAGAAGAAGGTCTGTGGTGTTGGCAGGAGGAAGCTCTGACAGGCACCAAACCACACCTTCACCTCCCCAGGGATCCGGGACACGAGGACAAGCCTTTGCTCTGTTCATCACTTAGTGGATTTCTGCTGTTTCTACAAATAAGGTTTGGGGTTTTTTTCTTGAGCTGGAAGATCGAGTGGTCAGGAAGGTTTAAGAAGCTGCTGTGACATGATGGTTTCTCTGCTCCTCACGGTTGGTGTGTGCTGTTTCTTTGTGACAGGGCTCCATAAAGGACCAGCTAAAGGCTTACGGTGCTCTGACCGAGAATGTCACACGGAAATACACCAGGCAGATCCTGCAGGGAGTCTTCTACCTACACAGCAATATGATTGTCCACAGGGATATTAAAGGTGAGTGGATGATGGAGAGGTTTCTTGCTTGCCTGGGTTTGTTCAGCCCAGCCTGCCCCTGCCCCAGTACAAATCCTTGTGCACAGCATCACGCTGGGATCTGCTGTTTGAAGTATTGTTGCCCCTGCCCTTCACCAGATTGAACCATGAAAATCTTGAGCAAGCAGCTGAAACCAAAATATTATGCTGTTTTCTCTTTTAAGGGATTATTGTTAACTGCCCTTACACATCTGAAAATCTGTTGTAACGTAGCCAAGAACTGAGAGGCTCTGGAGTTTGGAGAGATCTGATGATGCTCCCTTCTGCTGTCTGTGGGTGGGCAGGATAATCTGTTGGCCCCAATGCACTGCTCATTTTTGGGAAGCCTGCTGAATGGGGGGATGCTGGTGGGAGTCAACCTCTTGGAGAGCAGCTGCCTTAGGAGAGAATGATTTGAAATAATGCTGAGTCCAGCCCCACCACAGCCCTCTGGGCTCCCTCCTGCCTGGCTCTTTGCCTGTGCCCTTCCTGCTCTTCTCACTGTAGGCACTTCAGGCTGCTGCTTCATTTCCTGGAGGTCTTGTCTTTGCTTCTCACCCCAGGTGCCAATATTCTGAGAGATTCCGCTGGAAATGTGAAACTAGGAGATTTTGGGGCCAGCAAACGCATCCAGACCATCTGCATGTCTGGAACTGGGATTAAATCTGTCACAGGAACACCATACTGGATGAGCCCAGAGGTTATCAGTGGAGAGGGCTATGGAAGGAAAGCTGATGTGTGGTAAGGAACGCAGTAAAAACCCCACAACTGCTACTTAAATCAAACAATCCTTTTGGGAAGCTGTAATGGGAGCAACAGGTCTAGCTAGTAGTGGGAAGCAGTGCAAAGGATGGAAAATAGGAGATAGATGTTAGGATCAACTGTGCAGATATGCAGAGAAAACGTGTTGTAGCTAGATTCCCAAAATAGAGGCACTCAGAATCACAGCTTGCTTTTGGAAGCTCTTGTCTTGTGTGTGTGTGTCATCCCCGTAACTGCTTTTTAATTCTGCAAAGCAGGTTGATAACAAAGCTCACTAAAAGACCTGTTGAGTTTTGGTGGCCCTGATTTTGGGTTCACTAAGCCCAGCTCAGAGGCTCAGGGCATCTTATGTGGCCTTCCCAAATCTGCTGCTGGATTATTTGCATGTGACTCAGGCACAAAGACAACCAAAATCATTGACTGCTTGTGAATGTTTTGATCTGTGGAAGATGACAGCTGGAACCTGGAGGAGTTGGGATGACACTACTCATCTTCTCAGTATGTGAGGAGGAAGCAGTGTCTTCCCAGTGTGCTTTCTGTTGGGTGCCCAAGCAAAGAGGGTCGACAAAAAATAATCCTTCCAAGAGAACCCTGATTGAGTGGGAGAACCTAGAAAGCCCTTAGCAGGTATCTGTGTACCCTGCACCATTTGCACTGGCTGATGAAAGGCAAATGTTTAATTTTTAGATTTTTTTAGGATCAGTAGGATAGGTTTAGGATAGGTTTAATTTTTTAGGATCATTTATGAATAGAGGTGGTATCTCAGTTGAGACCAGGATTCTTGAGCAAGCCGAGGGAAACCTCTCAGGCTCTTTGCTGTTCATCCCACAAATTCCTTCTCAGGTACACCTCAGAGAAGAAGTTGCATGTAGGCAAACGTTTCATTCTGGCCCAGCTTCCCCAGGAAGGACATGCTATTGCTGAAACTGTGCTGTCTGAAGCTGTGCCTGGGTTTCCCTTCAGGGGATGCTTCAGTGAGCTTTTATGAGACTTAGTATCTGCCAGTTAACTTAGTATCTCCCTGAACTTTTACAAAACTTAGTACCTGCCCCTTAAAGTGGGCAGAAAAGCCACCAGCTTTAAGGCAAGGCTTGTGCTTTCACTCCTGCTATGGGAGTGGAAAGTCGAGTGCCACACAGGTCACCAGGGGGCTTCAGGGGACCAGACGTTCTGGGGATATGTGCCCACCTCCTGCGGGTTGGCTCCCTGCACAGTCCCTTTGGGCGGCTGCAATCCCAGAGCTGATTAGACTTGAGCCGCAGGGCCACGGCCCCGTCCCTCACCCTGTGCTTGGCGTTGCTGCAGGAGCGTGGCCTGCACCGTGGTGGAGATGTTAACGGAGAAGCCGCCCTGGGCAGAGTTCGAGGCCATGGCGGCAATTTTCAAAATCGCCACGCAGCCGACCAACCCCCAGCTCCCCGACGGCGTCTCCAGCTCCTGCCGCAACTTCCTCAAGCAGATCTTCGTGGAGGAGAAGCGGAGGCCGACGGCCGAGGACCTGCTGAGACACCCTTTCGTCAGCTGCGGGCTCTGAGCGCTGGCAGCGGGGATGGGAAGCGCCGGCGGGGGGCTCGGACCTCAGCGGGGCTGTCCTGGCAGTCCCTTCTCGCTCGCTGCTGCCTCGGCCCCGCCGCGCTGTTGGATTTTCAAGCTGCGCTCGGGACTGTTGGCGCCGGGAATTCAGAGCGAGGGATTTCCTGGCCTGTGCGGGTGCTGGACCACGTAACCTCCCTGCCGCCAGCGGTACCGGGGTCGTCCCCCCTCGCCAAGGAACTGCTCTCTCGGGGGAAGTGTGGCAAGCGGGAAGTGTCACCCCAGCACGGCGGCGGTGCTGGCGGCATCCCCAGGACCGGTGGGGGAGTCGGGTGCTCAGTGGCCATCACCACCTTTCGCAGAGGAACAGACAGGGCCTTCAGGCAAGCCGGAGGAGATGATCCTCAGACCACAGAGTCGGGGGGACCTGGGCGTCCCCGTTCACAAGGGGACCAACCCCGCTGGAGCAGCCGGCGGCTCCGGCGGGGCGGCGTTTCACACTGTCCTGTGCCTTACGCGGTTACAATCAAGGAGTGATGCTCGGCTCGGATCTGGTGTGAGGATGCAGCGGCCGTGTTGACTTTGCCTTGGCGCGTGTGTGTGTGCGTGTGTGAGTCTGGGAACAAGGGGGTCTTCTCGGGGTGCAGGAGGTCTCTGCCGGGTGCGCCCGCGGACGGATGCCCGGGACCCCTGCCACGGGCTGAGGGATGGTTAAATGATGGTGGTGGTGGTGGGCAGGGCTGAGCAGCAGCCAGATTGTGGTGGGAGCCACCAGGATTCAGGGGGGAGCTGAAGGGAATCTCAGCAAGGACAGCTCTGCTCATAGCCGCAGTTCTGCTGAGCCGTGTCCGTGCTGCTGCGCTGGGGCTGGAGGGATGCCATCGTGTTCTGGAAGTGGAGCTGCAGTGGATCTCTGTAAAACCCAAGAGAGTGGAGTGCCTAAAATTAGGCACAGAGGACTGGTGCCTGTGAATCTGGGTGTGTCCTCCTCTGGGCACCTCCTCCTCTGTGCCTTGTGGACCATCCCCAGGTACAGGGAAGGGGGGAACATCACTTCCATGGGGGTGCCCAAGGGAGCAGCTGCAGGACAACAGAGCCTCAGACTGGGAAAGTGGAGCTGCAGCAGTCGAGGGCAGCTGGAAGCAGATTCCTTCCCGCAGGAGGTTTGAAGTTATATGAGAAAATGGGCCAGTCAAAAGCAGAGCTAGGCTACAGCCTCTGACCAGCACTATCCTGCTGGAAAACCTGGGCAGGAAGCACGCACAGAGTCCCTGGAAGCTAGTTAATTAATTAATCAATCAGATCTGGGGGGGTTTGGGATAAATTATTTGCACCATCCCACCTCCCCCTTCCCTGCTGCATTAGCTGTTTCCACCAACTCAGCAAAGGGTTCAAAAAGCAGTTACCTGGAGGTTCCATCCTCAGGCCAGTGTGTCAGACACCGGTTTATTTTATTTTAATGCTGGTTTTCAGTGAAAATGAAAAGCGTTGCTTAGACTTAAGAGGAAAGTGACAAATTGGTTGTTTGTGTGAACACATCCGTGAATTCTTCCATGTGGAAGAGATCAAGACTTTGCACCGCTGGTTGTGGTGGTGAGAGTATGTCCATGTACTCAGCTCTGAACAGAGAAGCAAGATTTAGGAGGTTGCCCAGTGTAGCTGTGGATGTCCCATTTCTGGAAATGTTCAGGATCAGGTTTGGATATGGCTTGGAGCAACCTGGTCTAGTGAAAAAGTGTCCCTACCCCAGGGCAAAGGATTGGAATTAAATGAGCTCTAAGGTCCCTTCCAACCCAAACCATTCAAAGATTTTATTATTTTTAAGAATTATTCCAGTTTTTAAAAAATAAACACTGTGAGAATTAGGGCAACTTAAAAGAAATACCTGAAAGAATTCCCTGTAAATTTGTCTGAAAGCTACCGAGGCCATTTATTGCCAGGCCAGGTTCCAGGGAAGCTGGGGGACAATGCTGGAGCAGCCCTGGGGGTTGTGTCAATCAGCCATGGTGGTGATGGGCAGCTCCCCACGGGGAGGGGGGGAAGAGTCTCCTCTTGTTGAGGGGAATGAAGAATTTTATTCTGTGAATAGGACCAAATCCATCAGTATGGTCAGTAGTACGGGATGGGTGGAAACAAACACAAGAAAAAAAAAAATCAGCCTTGTCTGGGAACGGGTTTGGCAGAAGAGGGTAACAAAGTGTGTGTTCACCAAAGCTAAAAAAAAAAAAAAAAATCAAAACCGTTTTTAAGCTGTTTTCTCTTCTTTCATTAAATCTGTTTGGTTTGGGTTTTCTCAGCCCTTCAATGGTGGGTGGGTGTTTTCTTTCTTTCCAAAGATTTGAGAGCCAAAGGGGGCTCCTGGCTGCCCTAAAAGTGCTCCCAGGGCCCTCAAACCACCTAAATCCTCCCATGGATGGATGTGGTGAGTGTGAGAGTGTGTGTGTGAGTGTGAGACACTCCTCAGGTGCCTTTGCCTTTCTGGTTTGTAAAACCCTTGCAGTGTTCTGATGTACAGAATGGAACTAGGAAAAGCAAATGGAATTATTCTGCCATGTAAAGTCATTTTCTGTTTGTTTGGTTTGTTTTTATTTTATTTGGCCTGTAGCGGGCCCTACGGCTTTCCCTGTGCGCTGCCACGTGTCCACAGAGAAATTAATTCCTTTTGGGGGATGGACTGGAGCAGGACATTGGAACAGGCTGTCCAGGTGGAATCACCATCCCTGGAACTGTTCAGAAGGCGTGTGGATGTAGCACTTGGGGATGTGGTTTGGTGGTGAACATGGTTGGATTTGATGATCTTGGAGGTCGTTTCTAACCCTACCGATTCCATGAGCCTACATTCCTATTGCCTGTCCCCTGCTCACCAGTGCAGCCCCTTCCCAACAGGGCAGTTCCCAGCATGGGTGGGGGGCACAGGGTGCACTTGGTGTGACCCTCCCGGGGGCCGTGGGCGTGGGGGGGTGGCAAAGATTTGATGGTTCCTGGGTTGTTCTGGAAAAGGTGGCTCTGAACAGCTCTCTGAGCCGATGGTTCTGCGTGTCCCTTTGCCCTGACATTCAACCTTGGACGCCCAATGCACAGGCTTTTGTGCTTCTAAACTTAATTTTCATGTATTTTAGTTTATTTCTTTTTATTTTAAAATTTTGAGGTTTTTTCTATATTTCTATTTCATCTTCAGTTTCCCAGTCCTCCCCCTATTCCCCCATTTTTGCTACCCTTTTCCTTTCCCTGTATTTTTCTCCCTCCGTTCCCCCCTTTTCCCTTTTTCTTTTTTCCTCTTTCCTTTTATTCCTCCTTTTCCCCTCCTTTTCCCCCTTATTTTTTTCCTTTTTTCCTCCTTTTTTCCCTTTTCCTTTCCTCCTTTCCTTTCCTTTTTTTGGTCCTTTTTTGGTCCTTTTTTTTGGGTTCTGTTTTTCCCACCTTTTTTTCCCTCCTGTTTTTCTTGGTTTTCCTTTTTTCCCTTTTCCCCTCCTTTTTTCCCCCCCTTTTTCCCCCCTTTTTATGTTTTCTTGATCTTGGTTCGTTGGCCTCGGGGACGGAGCGCGGTTCGGCCCGGGGGGCGGATCCATGCAAATGAGATGGGCGGGGAACGCAGGGCCGGGGCGGGGAATGCAGAGCCAGCGCGCTGCCCCATTCGCGATATGCAAATGAGGGGGCGGGCTCATGCAAACGAGCGAGCCGCTCCCGGGAGAAGATGGCGGCGGCGGCGCGGCGGGCGCAGCTGGTGCTGGGGCACTTGGCCGGGGCCGCGGCGGGCCCGGGGGCCGCTCCCAGGGCCGTGCCCTGCGCCGGGGGCCCCCCGCGGGCCAACAGCCCCGACGACGTGGTGGTGGTGCACGGCCGCAGGACCGCCATCGGCCGCGCCCGCCGCGGCGGCTTCAAGGTACGGGCCGGGGGATCCTGCCCGCCTGCCCCCCCCCGGGGCGGGGTCCCCACAGGCGCTTGGCATCCCCGTTGGGAAAGGAGTTCCCCCTTCTTGGCCTCCCCTCCTTACACGCCTGGGTGCTGGACCCCTGCTTGACCCCCAGACACCGTCCCGGAGCTGCTCTGCTCTGGAAGAGTTTAAAGCCCAACGTTTCATGACGGGTTTAATGCTGGGGGTGGCAGCGCCCGTGGCATCCCCCAAAGGAGTCGGGCATTGTGCCCAGGGGTTCCCAGCTCTCCTGGAAGCTCGGGCACCAGTCACAGTCCGCTGTCACCGACCCTGTCACACGGAGCAGCCGCGGCGTGTGCCTCACCTGCACAGCTTGGCACGGACCTGCCACGCTTCTGGAACCTGCTTCTGCCTGCGTGGCATCCACAGGGTCCTGGGCAAGAACACGGTGCCAGGATGACCCCAAAGGATGCTCGTTCCTTGTCATCCTTCCAAACAGGTGTCCTCATGCTGGTGGTGCTTCCCACCAGCTGGGAGGTCATCCCTGTTTCTTTCACAAAATAAACAGAGCGGCTCCATTGTCTGGGTCTTGTCACATACATCTCTGTAGTTGTGTGATTTTGAAGGCCCTGCAGAGCATGTTCCTATAAATCCAAGGAAGATGTGAAAGCAGCGTGTGTTAGAGTGCCTGAAGGAAACCTGGGGTAAAAACATGCAGGTAATTCTGCTGTGGTAGGAAAACAACAACCACTGTGAGCTGAGAAGTGGAGTAAAGCTGCCTTAGCATCACTGGCCAGCTCTTTGAAGTGGTCTGGGGCTGAACTGGTGACAGGGCACTTACTGGTGTTCACTGGTGGTGCTGATCCCCTGTGCTTTTAGGACACAACACCCGATGAGCTGCTGGCTGCCGTGATGACAGCTGTCCTTCAGGATGTCAACCTCCGTCCTGAGGTCCTGGGAGACATCTGTGTGGGTGAGTGACAGCCTCTGCTTGGTGAAACTCCTGGTCTGGACAGCTGTGTGGGACAGGCTCCTCCTGTCCTGTGGGATGCTCACAAGTCTCATGGGGCTGGAAGGGGTTGGTGTGTAGGATTAGGTTTTCATGCCTGTCCTGTTGGTGGTGGGGCTCTGATCTGGTGCTGGGCAGCATTGCACCGTGGTGATGGGAACACCCCTTCAATGCCTGTGAGGGGAATGCAGCCCATTGACTGGAATTGTTTCTTTGCACTCAGGGAATGTGCTGCAGCCTGGAGCTGGCGCCTTGATTGCAAGAGTTGCACAGTTTCTAAGGTAAGCTCTCAGCCAGACTGAGGTTCTTCCTCTCCCTCTTGGGCCGGGGAGTAGCACAGGGTCAGGGATTGCAGTGAGGCTCATGCACTCCCAGGACTNTTGGTCTTGGTTCGTTGGCCTCGGGGACGGAGCGCGGTTCGGCCCGGGGGCGGAGCCATGCAAATGAGATGGGCAGGGAACGCAGGGCCGGGGCGGGGAATGCGGAGCCGGCGCGCTGCCCCATTCGCGATATGCAAATGAGGGGGCGGTCTCATGCAAACGAGCGAGCCGCTCCCGGGAGAAGATGGCGGCGGCGGCGCGGCGGGCGCAGCTGGTGCTGGGGCACTTGGCCGGGGCCGCGGCGGGCCCGGGGGCCGCTCCCAGGGCCGTGCCCTGCGCCGGGGGCCCCCCGCGGGCCAACAGCCCCGACGACGTGGTGGTGGTGCACGGCCGCAGGACCGCCATCGGCCGCGCCCGCCGCGGCGGCTTCAAGGTACGGGCCGGGGGATCCTGCCCGCCTGCCCCCCCCCGGGGCGGGGTCCCCACAGGCGCTTGGCATCCCCGTTGGGAAAGGAGTTCCCCCTTCTTGGCCTCCCCTCCTTACACGCCTGGGTGCTGGACCCCTGCTTGACCCCCAGACACCGTCCCGGAGCTGCTCTGCTCTGGAAGAGTTTAAAGCCCAACGTTTCATGACGGGTTTAATGCTGGGGGTGGCAGCGCCCGTGGCATCCCCCAAAGGAGTCGGGCATTGTGCCCAGGGGTTCCCAGCTCTCCTGGAAGCTCGGGCACCAGTCACAGTCCGCTGTCACCGGCCCTGTCACACGGAGCAGCCGCGGCGTGTGCCTCACCTGCACAGCTTGGCACGGACCTGCCACGCTTCTGGAACCTGCTTCTGCCTGGGTGGCATCCACAGGGTCCTGGGCAAGAACACGGTGCCAGGATGACCCCAAAGGATGCTCGTTCCTTGTCATCCTTCCAAACAGGTGTCCTCATGCTGGTGGTGCTTCCCACCAGCTGGGAGGTCATCCCTGTTTCTTTCACAAAATAAACAGAGCGGCTCCATTGTCTGGGTCTTGTCACATACATCTCTGTAGTTGTGTGATTTTGAAGGCCCTGCAGAGCATGTTCCTATAAATCCAAGGAAGATGTGAAAGCAGCGTGTGTTAGAGTGCCTGAAGGAAACCTGGGGTAAAAACATGCAGGTAATTCTGCTGTGGTAGGAAAACAACAACCACTGTGAGCTGAGAAGTGGAGTAAAGCTGCCTTAGCATCACTGGCCAGCTCTTTGAAGTGGTCTGGGGCTGAACTGGTGACAGGGCACTTACTGGTGTTCACTGGTGGTGCTGATCCCCTGTGCTTTTAGGACACAACACCCGATGAGCTGCTGGCTGCCGTGATGACAGCTGTCCTTCAGGATGTCAACCTCCGTCCTGAGGTCCTGGGAGACATCTGTGTGGGTGAGTGACAGCCTCTGCTTGGTGAAACTCCTGGTCTGGACAGCTGTGTGGGACAGGCTCCTCCTGTCCTGTGGGATGCTCACAAGTCTCATGGGGCTGGAAGGGGTTGGTGTGTAGGATTAGGTTTTCATGCCTGTCCTGTTGGTGGTGGGGCTCTGATCTGGTGCTGGGCAGCATTGCACCGTGGTGATGGGAACACCCCTTCAATGCCTGTGAGGGGAATGCAGCCCATTGACTGGAATTGTTTCTTTGCACTCAGGGAATGTGCTGCAGCCTGGAGCTGGCGCCTTGATTGCAAGAGTTGCACAGTTTCTAAGGTAAGCTCTCAGCCAGACTGAGGTTCTTCCTCTCCCTCTTGGGCCGGGGAGTAGCACAGGGTCAGGGATTGCAGTGAGGCTCATGCACTCCCAGGACTTACAGCAAATCACCTTTTGCCCAGAAACTGCACTTTGATCGAGCACTCAGAGAACGCTGACGGCAGAGGCAGGAGGCAGATGAAGCTGTTTAATCTGTTTGTGCTGCCTGTGTTGGGCCTCTGAAAGGCACATGATGTTTTGTGGGCTCCCAGCTGCGCTCCCTGTGAGGCTGCACCTCTCTCTGCTGTATCTGGTCCCAAAATCATGGATGGGCTCAGATCTTTCTGTCATTTCCCAGTGCTTGTCAGTGGCTCGTACTGAGCTGGATTCCAGATCCCAGATTCCAAACATTTCAGTCAGTTTCTGTTGCTATAATTTGCTTCTGTCAATCACTGCACAACTATCACTTTAGAGAGGTGCAGGCACAGCCTGCCATAATTATGATCACACAGCTTTTCAGGGTTTCTGGCCTGGGTCAGAACTCAGGATCTCCAGGGGAGGGCCTTGCTTACAGAGCACCTTCTGAAGACAAACCCATGGGGAAACAGCACTTGGAGCCACTTGCAATTGAAGTGAGGAAATTGTCTTTGAACTTTGCTTTCCCTTGGTGCAGGACCAAATAGATCAAGAAGTGGATAAAGGGATCTGCCTGGGACTTGAAGGTTAACATTTAATCAAGTGAATTAATGCACTCTTTAGAGCTTTGGGTTGTTGTTGGTTTTTATCACTGAGTCTTTTTAACACTGTCTTGTTTTGTAGTGGTATTCCAGAGACGGTGCCCTGCTCCAGTGTGAACCGGCAGTGCTCCTCTGGGCTACAGGCCATTATCAACATAGCTGGTAGGTGTTGTGGGCACTGGCATCAGAGTCAATGCCTGTCCCACCCCAAGGGCTCATTCCTCCTGTCTTCCAGTCTCTCTGAGCAGTAAAACAGTGATAATGTCTTGTGCTGTAGGGAATTTTCAGTGTGGTGTTAGCTAAATACTTTTATATCCTGGAGTGGCTGAGTTTATCCCTAGAGAAGTAACTTGGTTTTCTGGGGATAAGTTCCACCATCACCTTCATATCAGGCAGCTTCCAGAAGGGTCCCTCCAGTTCTCTCTTGGCCTCATGTTAGTCCTCAGCCTCATCAGCTCCTTGGCCTGGCTCTCACTCTGGCAGGCAGGAGGGTGAGGAAATGCCCTTTTGGCTGTACTGGGTGCTCAGGTGTTTGGAAGCTGCAGCTGGGCTGGAAATGCTTTTGCTCCTGATGACAGTAAGAATATTTATGCACTGCTGTTACAGGTGGCATCCGAAATGGATCGTATGACATTGGCTTGGCCTGTGGGTAAGGAAGTATTTTCATAGTGCTTGCTTAGGCTTCCTCAAGGTAACACTCTGTCCTTGTGCAATGCCCTGTCATAATTAGCTTTTTAGCTAATCTCCAATTAACTAGGCTCTTGAAAGACCAGCAGCTCTCCTGGATGAAGAAATTAATATCCTGCGTGTGCTAATGAGTGTTCTGCAGACTTACAGGATCTGTTCTGTGCTGGACAGACAAGCTGTTCTGTGTTCAGTCCTAATATCACAAGCAGTGTTTATTTTTTGGAGGATTATGTAAACCTTAGGTTGGTTTTGGGGAAATACTAGTGACCACATACACATTGACTTCAGAAGGAGGAGTGAAAAAAACACAACTATTCAGTAATCCTGAGGCTAAAATACTGGGTTTCTCTTTTTTTATAGCTTGATGACTCTAATTTTTCATTAATTATTACTGCACACAGTAATGTCCACCAAGATGTTGTGCTTAAAAGGTCTGATGGCCTTTGCACCCCTGGGTGTGCCAGACACTGGGTTTTGTTGTGGGAAGCAGTCTGGCCCCTGCCCTGCACGGTCCTCCATGGACACATATAATCCATAAGTTACAAATAGCTTTTGGGAGCTGGGTTTATCCCAAGTCTTACTCTTCCACAGAGTGGAGAAGCCCTGGATGAAAACACAAAAGACAGTAGCTGGGGTTTCTCTTACTTAAAACCCAGCCCTATGCCTTCCTTCAGGAGCAGATGCAGCTGAAGTCAGTGATGGAGTGTCCCATCTTACAGCTAGTTTAAATTGCTGATAGCACTTAGTACAAGCTGCCTTACTTTCTGCTTGCCTTTCATTTTCCAGGAGTAGTTTCTTTGTTATTTATACTTTGTGAAGGTATTTGTGTGGTGCAGAGTAGAATTCAAACCCTCTTCCCATTGTAGCCTTCATAATCTAGATTAATTTTACAAGAGCTTACGAGCTTAAGGCTTTGTATTTCTGCAGTAAATTTGAGTCTCTTCAATGTGTTCATTCATTTGTGGGTCAAAGATTGCACCCTGTGGGATCCATGTCTGAAATTCTTTGTGTTGC
Source organism: Nicator chloris (assembly GCA_013400495.1). Taxonomy (NCBI): domain Eukaryota; kingdom Metazoa; phylum Chordata; class Aves; order Passeriformes; family Pycnonotidae; genus Nicator; species Nicator chloris. Next base: position 662,172 of record WAAE01001237.1, read on the forward strand.
GAAACGCAAATGGTGCAACTCACTGAAATCTCTCTGCCATGGTTTACTCAATACTTCTCTTTTTCTACTGCCAACCTGTTCTTAAGATCTTAGTGGTATTTTTGTCTGTTGGCAATCTCACTGAAAACTCCAGGCCTTGAACCTCATTATGTTTAAGGACAAATGTGCCAGAATCGTAGCAATTCCTTCCTAGCTGTGAAAACACAAGAAATTAATGCTGTCATCGGTATCCTGTTCTAGTGAAGCAAGAACCAATTGAATCTCACAATCTGTTTTCATTTCATGGTAATTCTTAAATTGGTGATTAAAGAGCTTCTGTCTCAGCCAGTTCCTAATTAGCAGCTGTGTTGCTGTGGGATAATGGGAAAGCATGTTGTCAGAATACAGAGTTTTGATCAGTCTTAATGGAGCAATTCAAATGTTTCTTGTATTTAGTGTGGAAACAATGTCCCTCAGAAGTGCAAATAACCCTGGTGATATCAGTTCCAACATGATGGATAACCCCAAAGCTCGAGATTGCCTTATTCCTATGGGGTAAGTGTTTCCCCTTCCCACAGTTTAAGGGTTTTATAGATGCTCTGTCTCCTCAGTGACCATAGTTACAAATCAGCCTGAATGTGGTGAGTTTGGAGCCATGTGTTTTGGCATTCTTTGTTGTGGTGGAAGATTAATGATGTGAAATGGGGGGGAAATCACCAACTCTGATCAAAGATTTTCTTGTCTTAAGATCAATGGCCTGTTGAGCAAGGAGAACAGATTTGAACCTTGTTCTGGTCCTAGATTTGATTCAGGATTAGTCTCTGCCAGCAGTTCTGAGTTGAGAAGGCTTTCAAACGAAAGCCATTGCTTGTACCTTGTGTGTTCTTAGAAGAAGCCAACTGCAGCTCCATTAGATGTGTCCTTGGATTAACTCTGTGATGTTTTTTTTCCCCAGAATAACCTCAGAAAATGTGGCAGAGAAGTTTGGGGTTTCTCGGAAGAAGCAAGATGCCTTTGCCTTGGCTTCCCAACAAAAGTAAATTTTTTTTGTCAGTCTTTTTGGGTTTTTTAACCTTTTTGTTAAGAAATAAGTACAGCTAGAAAACACACTGCTAATTCCTGGTGAAGTGCAGCCTTTGTGTTGCTTTCCAGTCCTTAATAGTGAGCAAAGAAGCTTGAGGCAGTCCAACTGAAATTCAGTGCCTCTGCAGGGCTGTGTGTGATGAGGGAACTGGAGTCCAGAGCTGTACTGGGTTTGTGTGACTGACCTCACACTGGGCACACAGACCCTGAACAGTGAGTGCCCTGCTTGTTTCAGCATTCAAAGGTCCCTGCCCATGATATTGGGGGTGGAACTGGATGATCTTTAAGGTGCCTTCCAACCCAAACCATTCTGTGTTTCTATGACAGAACCTCAGGGAGGTTTCTGGAATGAATGCGTGGTGAGGTATTTTCATAGTGGCTTTGGCTCAGGATCACTGGAACCTGAACATGGGAGTGGCAGCAGAAGGAGCCTTTCCCATGAGGGAATAGTTGAGTGTGGCTTTTTGTAGAGAACTGCTGAGCTTGTGAGAAGAGTGGCTTGTCCTTGCTGCAGGTGTTTGGCTCTGAGTGAGTCCAGTCCTATCTCTGATAACTTTCCTCTTGGGTTAAATCACTGCCAAAGTCAACTGACCCTGGAATCCGTGGGGCTGTACTGGCAGAGCAGTGGCAGGTGACAGGGTAAAGTTTCTGCCATCAAAGAGTTAAACTTGCTTTCACAGCTCTGTTTAAGCATCAGCCTGGTCCAGTTATTTATCTAACACAGGAAGCCACTGCACAGGGTAGTTAACCTTTAAATTCCGGCCCTGCTGCTCAGGGAACTTGGCATGCCAGCCTTTCTCACTGCCATGGAACTGATAACCAAAAGGGTATGTGAATGTGATCCTCAGGCTCACATGAGGCAAGGGGTGACTTTCTGGCCTTGGCCTCAGGATGTCTGTGGAGTTACTGACCTGTCCTGCAGCACTTTTCTCCAATTGTAGCTTACCTGGGAGCATTGAATATTTTCATTTCATTTCAAAGTGATGAAGTGGTAAAACAAGCTTTTGGTCTCCAGTTTGTATTCTCTGTGAAGGATTTACCTTTGGAAGGTAAATCTAAATAAGCTCTGCTTTGAAGGCTTTTAAAATATCATGTTGATGGGAAAGGTTAAATCTTTGTGGCTTGGCTAATTTGGGTTTAGTTAATTGTATTCTGCCTGGTCATGACTGTTGTTGACTGCTGCTAGTTTAGGGTTTATTTATTCTTGTACAGTTGTGATGTGGCTGTACTCCTGAACAAATGAAACTTCATGTTGGGGGCTGGTGGTGGTCAGTCAGGCACAGAGGTGTGGATGGGACCAGAATGGGGATCTTGCTCCAAAATGAGTGATCCTGTGACCCAGATTTGGGGATAATGCCCATAATGTCAATATAGAGATAAAAAGTTTGTCTTCCCATGAATGGAAATAAGAATTTGCCTGTTGTCTTGACCACCACTCAGCGACGATGTACCAAATCCCACCTTCGTTCATTCTCTGTCTAACTGGTTTCCTTCACTTTAGTTCTCCTGCAGTTCGCCTCCAAAATATTTTAGCCTTTCATACTCTTTTTTTTTTTTTTACCAGAGCAGCAAAAGCTCAGCAGATGGGACTGTTTAAAACAGAGATTGTTCCAGTGAAGACCACTGTTGCAGATAATGAGGGCAACAAAAAAACAATCACCGTGCACCAAGATGAAGGGATCAGGCCCTCCACAACGCTGGAAGGCTTGGCAAAGCTGAAACCTGCCTTCAAAGAGGATGGAAGCACTACAGCAGGTCAGCTGGGCTGGTACATTTGTGCTGTTCCTCTGGTTTCCCTGCCTTTTCTAAAACAACAAACATGTTAATAGGTCTCTTCCAACAGGGAATGCCAGCCAGGTCAGCGATGGAGCAGCTGCTGTTCTCCTGGCAAAACGCTCCAAGGCAGCACAGCTGGGACTGCCGGTGCTGGGGGTGCTGAGGTCCTTTGCTGTGGTGGGGGTCCCACCCGATGTGATGGGCATAGGGCCGGCCTATGCCATCCCTGTTGCTGTGGAAAAGGCAGGTGAGAACCACCTGTCATTCAGGTAATGCTGGGCATAAGCAAATCAGACTCCTTAGACTGAGATTTAAGGTTATATTATTCAAGCACGTGCAGCTGTTGGCCCCAAGAACAATGAAGTTAAATCTGAAACCCTCAAAGAGGTCCTGCCTCAGATTGTTGCAACCCTTTTCCCTTGTACTGGCGTGTACATTGTCATTCACGCACCTCTGAGAAGCTCAGGAGTAAATCCCTGCCCAGGCTCAACAAGAGCTGACATGTGGCAAGTGTTCACTTAGTGCTGTTTTCCCTTCACCCCCTACACATTGGTCATACTGAAGGTTTTGTGTCTGGTTTTTGATGTTTTTTCTCTTTACCATTTTGTCATCTTACTTAGGTTTTTTAACCACACTCGCTGGGTTAAACAGCTTTTGTAGCTGATGAGCTGATTTAGCCTGGCCTGGCTACAGTCACATGCCCACCTGTAGCTTTATCTTTCACTCTCCAAACACCCTTCAATCCTTAATCCCTCTGCAGAGAAATCACACTTAATCTGAGGAAACTTGGCAGATTCAGTGACACAATGCCATGAACCTGTGATGTTTTGCAGTCTTTAGACACTGCTGTACATAAACTTGTTCAAGTGTAGATACCCCACGTGGAGCTCAGGTTCCTCTTTTTTAGATGGAGTACAACTGGAATTCACAGAGGGAGGCTGTCAGGCAGTTACTCTCTTTGATGTAGTAATGAGGAAAAAATATCTCCTTTTAACTCCTGACTTTTCTGGCCCCTAGGTCTGACTCTGAATGACATTGATATATATGAAATTAATGAAGCCTTTGCAAGCCAGGTGAGTGAGCATCATGTTTGTGTTGCTGCATTGCTTGGCAACTGAGTGTATTTCAGCTTGGTCTCCAAGTTAAGATTTTTAACTTGTCCCACATATTACAACTTCAGCCAAATGTTAATAACATATGCAGACTATTTTCCTTTTCCTTCAAATAAAAATGAGCAGGGTATTGCTTATTAATATTAGAAAACAAGAAGTACGCTAAGTAAGAATTGGCTGTTGTACTCTCATACCGACTTGCAAGATCTGTTTCACCAGGGCTGTGATTTATTGTCAGGTTGTCTGTCTGAATGTGGGCTCAGTTTGAGATGAAATGGACAGTTTTAGCTCACTTCTCTGTGCCTTGGATCAGTTCCACCCCTCTCCCCTGAGAACGATGGTCTAGCTGGAGTCAGGCCTCTGACCTGGAGGAGGAGAGCTGAGAACTAAGGAAGACAAGAGCATCTCCATGAAATCATTCCCTGTGTCTTTCCAGGCTGTGTACTGTGTTGAAAAGCTGGGCATTCCCATGGAGAAGGTGAACCCCCTGGGAGGAGCCATAGCACTGGGACACCCCCTGGGCTGTACTGGTGCCCGGCAGGTCGTCACTTTGCTCAATGAACTGAAGCGCAGAGGGAAGAGGTGAGTGCTGAGCATCAGTACTGGCCTCACACCTGCTGGCTGTGCAGCTCCCACAGGCTGAGGGGTAACCAGTTTGGGTTCAGCTTTCTCCATCCCTTGGATGAGGTAACTGTCCCTTTGGGTTAAGCTTTCTCCATCCTGTGGATGGCTTTGAATCTGAATTCCTGGGGGCTCTCCTAGCGACACAGGAGAGCAGTAGACAGCTCAAATTTATTGTGTTCTTTATTTTTATTTTTTTCTCTGGATGATGTAAACCTGAGCTGTCTTTTCCTCTTTCCTTAATTCCCCATGTTCTTTATCTCAGAGCATATGGAGTCGTGTCCATGTGCATTGGAACTGGCATGGGCGCCGCGGCCGTGTTCGAGTACCCAGGGAAGTGAGCTCCAGTGCTGACAGAACAACACCACAACTCACTCTCTGCCTTCCCTAGGCATAGCAAGTGATTTCCACTGAAACCAAGTGGGCTCTGGCATTTGTTACTAGATCTACAAATTTGGGGCAGAAATTGTGAAGTAGAATTAATGGTGCAGCTCTGCGAAGAAGGTGAGGAAATGCCAAACTGGCACATGGCTTCCTGACATAAGAAATTAGCTCAGCTGAAATTCAACTACAAGCCCTGATGTGGTGATTATGAATTAATATTTTTAATTTAATTGATCTCTTTATTCTATGAATATTACCAGATAGAAATAGTTCATGGGACAGTATTTTTGTATGACAAATTGGCAAAAAGAGTCACTCAGAATGAAGACATCAGTCCATGTGAGAAGACCTTTCCAGCATTTCCTTAAAAGGTTTCACCATTTTGTAAGGCATTTAAAACAGCTTGTTTTGAAGCAAAGACTTGACATCCTTGCCTTTACAACAGTGTCTGTCCTAGCCCAGTGAGAAGTTGTCTGTGTCTGAAATTGTCCCAGCATTGGAGGACTGTAGGTCGCTGCTCGTGGAGCTGCTCTGAAGCCTCCAGTGGGGGAAAGGGGAAGGACTGGAACATAAATTCCACAGGAAATGCCTGAATGGAAAGGTTCTGAATTGCTAGAAGCCAGGATTTGGATTTGGCCATTCCTTCTTTTACAGTACATGTCTGAGTATCAGTTTGTGTGACTCCAAGGACAATCTTGTGCTTAATCTTATTTACTTACCTAACACAAAGCAAATTGCAGCATTACATTTACTGCAAGCACGACATGAGCATGAGTGACAGCTCAGTCCTTCAGTGCTAATACAAACATGTTCCATCTTGTATCTTTTGTCATCCCTTATTTCTTCTCTTGTCTGAACAGGAAGATCACTGAAACTCAGTTTGAAAAAGAAATGTACTCATTGCTGCTTTAAATTTGTAACAAACTCAAGTTTTTTGTCCTGACTTTTGTTTTTGCACTTAATAATACAATTGAGTTCTTACAATACATTTGTTTCCTTTTTAAGATGATTTTTAGTTGAAGGTCATGATGAGTTAGAGCTCTTTGATATTTTCACAGTCCCATGCTGTAGCCTGTCTTACACAGCAATCACACAGGCCGTGTGTTAGAGCCAAAAAATGGAATTATTTAGAGGGGATAATGAGCCATTAACAAAAGCCTTTTATTTAATAGGAGTGGAAAATCTAACAGACTCAGGAGTGGGAATTCCAGCGACCTTTAGCTAAAATAATACTAAAATAATTTAAAGAGAAGTGAGAGTAAATGGGAACCATGTGGGGGGAAAGAATGAAAAGGAAGAAGGGTTCCTCCCTGTGTCGCTGAAGGGGATGTTCTCAAGGCCCAAGCATGATGAAACACACAGGTTGGTAATTTTCCAAGGACACCAGGGAAAGTTGGCTCTTCCCCTTTTCATGTAAGGCACTGAGAAAACAGCCTAGGGAATGCTGGCCTATTCACTAATTCTTGCTTTTATTATGTGTCAATGTCCATTTTAATGTCAAACAAATAAATGAGGCAAAACAAAGGTATGAATAGTCTTTAGTGGTAATTCAAGACATGCTGGGCTCTGTAGAGGGCTTTGGCCTGCCTTACACAGCTGCTTTGCAATTGAAAACCTTGTTCTGTGCCTAAAGCTAAGCTTATCACAGCAATAAAAGTAACAGTACAGAGTGTGATTATGACTGGTTAACATACCATGAGAATTTCTTTCCTTATAACCTAAATTTTCATTCTGCTGAAATTCCAGTCCCCACTAAAACAAGAGAAGTAGCTGAAACTACAGGCTCAGTTGCTGGCACATCTGCATCCAGCCTGTTACCTTGACATTTGTCCCACATTGTCCTGCTTAATGCACCCTCCCACGGTGCACTCCTTGCCCTCTGAGGTGCAGCTTGCAAGGCTTCTCTTCCAGCATTCCAGAAATGGTCACAACAGCTTCATAGTCAGTGTTGCTCCTAAAATGCACAGCAATAAGTTCAGGTACAGCTACGTGCAGTCCTGTGTTTAGGGAGGAGATGAAAAGGGGAGAATGGTGTCCTAAGAATGCTCCAAGTGCCAAGCACAGGTCACTAATGTTGGTGCCAAGCCCACAGGGCTGTGTTCCATGGGTACAATGCCTGGTGTTTGAAAAGAATGTTCAGGTCTGTGCCTGAAGACATGGGATATGTGTTTGAAAGAATGAGAATATCATCCTACTTGTGAAATTCTGTTTTAGGTGAATAAATGAAATGAAGCTCTGCTGGGAAGAAACACCTGCACTGCCTTGATGCGGAAACTCCTCCCTGTGACAAAGTTTGAAGGGAAAAGTTTCTGTCACTCCCCTGAGACAAGGGGCAGTCAGTGGAGTCCAAATTGTAAATTAACATCAAAAAGGTTACAACAGCTCTAGTCTTGCACCAAGTTGAAGAGCAGAATTTGCCCCAGGCTAATGCCACTCAGTGCTCCTGAGACTGTTCCTGTGAAGGACTTCTCTGTCCAAGTGCCAGCTGTTTTAAGGGCCTGAGGCAAATGCCTCTTCTTCCAGACAGTCTTTGTTTTTTCCTTCTCATCAAACAATTCCCCTGCAGAAAGACCACTGATTTGGGGAGGTGAATTAGTAAAATCACCTCACACCTTGCATATAATTACCTCCTAATGCCACACTGATCCCACACTCTGGTGTTGGGAATTCCTCCCTATGGAGCCCCACAGATGAGCTGGCTGCTACACAGCAACATCTTTGCTTTCTGGTATTACCAGGCATTTCCAGTCGTGCTGATTAGCGTATTTTTCAGACAAAAAGAAGTGCTTCAGGCATATTCAGCAGAATTCCAGAAAAATTTAGGTAGTCAGGAGCCTGGGAAGGCTTCTGGTCCACCATGCTCCTCCAAGTAGGGACAGTTTACTGCAGCTGCCCAAAGCTCCATCCCACTGCTGTATCAGTAGCCCAGTGATGGAAAGCACTGGACTGTGTTTCAAGGAGATGGAAGTTAGGACAGTAATCTCCTACAGTTTGCTTGAAATTTCCCTGTCAGCAGTTTTCAGAGCTCACTGAAATCACTGGGATAGACTTATTTTAACTTCCTGCCACTATGTGATAACCTCCAAAAATAATTTGTAATGGAAAATTATTTTTTTTTAAAGGACTTGCATCTCCCTAATCAGAACAAAGAAATTAAAGTCTTTGTGTTGGAAGAGACAGCAAACCTCATCTTGTTCCAAGCCCCTGCCCTGGGCAGGGAAACCTTCCACTAGAACAGGTTGCTCAAAGCCTCATCCAGCCTGGCCTTAACCAATTCCAGAGATGGGGCAGCCACAGCTGCTCTGGGCACCCTGTGCCAGGGCCTTACCACTCACAATGCAGAAGTTCTTTCTAATCTAACCCTGCCCTTTGGCAGTGTGAATCCCTCCCCCTTGTCCAATCACTCCAGGCCTTTGTCCCAACCCGCTCTCCTGCAGCCCCTTTAGGCACTGGAAGGGGCTCTGAGGCTCCCCAGAGCCTTCTCTAGGCTGAACAACCCCAGCTCTCTGTCAACAGCACAGTTTCCGTCCTGTTAACTGTACCTTGGAGCAAAGTTGATCTGTAGAATCTCTCTAGTAGGTGCTTCCCCTTCACATGCCTCCAAAGTGCCTTTAGCTGGGAAGATGGAAAATACTTCCGTGCCCTTAGGCCTTTTCTGTTCATCTGCAGCAGAAGGGGCAAATATCAAACACAGCCATACAAGACCCTTTGTGTGTGTACAGCAAGTAGCACTCATGGCAATGCACCTCCTTGGTGAGCAGCTAATAAATCATGTCTTACACCATCAGAGGGTTTCTGTGCATGTGCCCAGACTCTGCTTTCATCTTCTAATCAAGGGCAGTGATCAGTGGTCTCCACATGGAAATAATAAGGCCCTGATCTTCTTTCTTCTGGAGCCCATCTGTCATTAACAGCATTAGGCTCATGCTCAAACTAAACCCATGAGGAAGTGCTGCTCCTTGTTGCCCCTCAGGGGGCAATCAGGACTGATTTATAAATGAGCAGAGCACGTCCAAGAACTGTGAGGGCTGAGACTCGATCTTTTGGTTAGATGTGGAGTAACTGCTGAAATCAGTAATGGTACAATAATGTCAAAAAAGGGAGGGGGAAGAGAGGAGGGGAAAAGCCCACATAAGTGAGAACAAAAGCAGACCATATATGTTTGCACCTAAGATCATCACATATTGCCTCCACACTGAGTGCATACAGTCTGAATAAGAACACTGAATAGTGAGACTGTAACAAGGGAATCAATTGCAAAAGCAGAATACCCAGCAAAGCAGTCCAGCAGCTTCTGCAGCCACTCCGGTTATACAGGAAGACATGTTCTGTCTTGGTGTGTGCAACAAAGCAGGTCTGGAAATCAACCATGTCACAGGAGAGCTCCAGGACTGGAACAGTGAGGTAGGCAGTCACTGGGACCAGCTACAAAATGGGAAAGAGAAAAGAGAATAAAACCCACCTCATTTTTATACAGCTTCAGTAATTCCTCCTCTAGCTGGATCATTCTTAACCCCAAACCACTGAATCAAGAATCATTGCTCTGTGTTCTTTCACAACAGAGTCAGTTCCCATTCTCCAGTCTCGAGTGAATTAAGTTGTTGCTTGTGTGTTACTTTTTTGGGACAGGTTTTCAAACCAGACACCGTGGTCTTAATGAAGTAACATGGAGTGAACGTTCTCATTTGTTTTTAGGGTTTTCTGTGGAGCTGCAGACATTACAGCATCTCCTGCTCCCTCAGGACTGTATATGGCCCACTGTGAGTCATTCAGTTTGTGCAGATTGCCCAAGATTATGATTCAGTTGACTGCATCTTAGATATGGTGCTCAGTCTCACACAGGTCACGCCTCAGAAATACCTGGTATGAGAAGAAAATAGAAGTGCTGCAGCAGACTGGGATGCTGAAGGCTGGGAAGGGGCTTGTAGATTTCTCACTGGAAGGGATCAGTCTTTAAATGCATGTGGGCTTTGACCACACCACAGGAGCTCAACGGACTCAGGAGCATTTCCAGAATTCCTTGGGTGCTGCAGGAGGCAGTGCCTAGTGACTCAGGCATGGCTTGTTCCCTGAGACAGCCCTGAGCCCTGTCTCAGAGTCATCCTGTGACTGGGTGTGTGTCCCTTTGAGTGTCACCCTGGGCTGCCATGCAGAGAGCTGGGGTACCAGCACCAGGGTGTGACCCCAGCCTGCACAGCGCTCCTGGGAGTCACCTGCAGTCTCAGCAGAGAGCAGCCCCACAGCCATTTACCTTACCTGGATGACCCCATTTACTCCAGAGGTGCCTGTAATTCAAGGCTGAGTAAATCCTAATCTGAGTCAGAGATGCTGCTGAAACAGCCCTCTGCCAGGGCCCAGAGATCCTGTCCTGACCTTACCTGGGTAGTGTGGTTACTGTGCTCAATGACCAGACTTTGATCAAACTTCAGCTTTCTCTCTCCCTTCTCCAGCTGGAGCACTTGGCATCCAGGAAGCAGCTGAGTCTCTGGCAAATGTTGATACCTAAGTAACTCCAGAGTTGTGTGGAATGACACTTTCACCTGTGGGAAGAGGAATTCTGATGACCATCACATAAGATGACACTGTGTGCAGGAAATCCAAAGTACACATTGCACAAAGGCCCAGGCATTGTACAAAGGCCCAGGCACACATTTTCCCACTGGAACCCAAAGCTGTCATGCCAGCAGCCAAATTCCCACTGGAACAAAGCAATACAATTAAAGAAAAAAACACAGCTATTTCCTTTGAACATGGAAATGGAGTGTAAAGGTGAACAGCTGATCTCTGAACCACAGGGGAGGAACAGTCTCTAGCAAGCTCAAGGGTTTGAGTTCCTGAGGGTACAAATACCATGTTCCCAAAGCTGTCTTACACATGTAAATCCTCTTTCTTCCCACACATGCAGAATTGAGATGTGTGTGTCTCCATGTCAAAATGAACACAGTAAAACGAGCAGCACACTTCAAAAATGCAACAGTTACTCATTCTTTGCAGGTTACCTAATTCTCTACTCTGGGACTTTGTTTCCTTTAATGTAATTTGTACACCCAAAACTAATCAAATTTTCCTCTCCTTGCACTGCCTGCATCTAATTTAAGGAAATGAGGGAAGACTGCAGTCCTTGGAAATCTTTTAATTTGTCCACCATATATATGGCTATTGATTTAAGTGAGCTCCAAACCCACAGGGTTTTCTGCTGGAGTTTGCAACAGGTCAGAGTTGATGGGAAAAGCACATCAGGAAGAGAAGAAGATTATTTGCAGAAAAAAATAATCTGCACCTGCAATATAGCAGGCAAAATGGCAGTAATTAGCATTTGCTAATATACCACAATTTCCCCTGACACTGGGAGATTTCTGTGCTGGTTTTGTTTTTCTGTGGTTCATCTGGGCCACACTAACACACCAATTACTAAACTCTCTATTCTGGCACAGAATTATTATTTTTGAGCCTACCTGCATGTTTTGCTGTGGATAAAGTACATGTTGCGGTTGCTGTTCCCTTTCCTCCTTCTTGCTGTGGGATGTTTTGGTGCTCTTTTTGGGATCTGTGCTGGAGAGGCTGAAGGGTGTAGAGGGCGTAGACAGAAAGAGCCTGAAGTACAGAGGAACCTTGGTACAATTCAAGAGTTTCAAACTCTGAGTAATTACTGCATCTGTCAAAACCTGGGGGAGAAATTATTCAGAACTGGTCAGTTTTAACTCCCTGGAGAGGGTTTGTGTTGCTCTGTCTGGTCATGGAGCACCAGCAGGGATCTGAAGGATTTTACCCCAAAGCAACCCAGTATTGTTTACCCCAAAGCACCCCATTATTAACCTGTGTTATTCAACATTTCTTGAGTGAAAAAAAAAACCAAAATAAAAGTAACATAATGAAGTCCAAGTTTTTGAATGTCAAGGATCACAGCAAGTGAAGTGACTTTTTGCTTTTGGGCCTTTATGTCCTGAAAATCAGAACTTATTTTTCAATTTACAAACACCCTACAATGAATGAAAAATTTGAATAAAACAGGCATTATCTGAGCACAGCTTTTCTTATTTGTAAGAAAATTTGTAATTTCTTATTTGTATTTTCTTATTGGCTAATAAGTACTCGTAGTGCTTTTATTGGTTCCCGATCTTGTTATGTGCAATATAGAAAATGAGGCTACTGGTGATTAGGATGCATTTTCACACCCATGTGCACACAGCTCTGAATTCTCCCAGCAGCACAGCAATACAAAGCAGGCAAATACATCAGTGTGGGAAATACTTACTCCATGAAAAGGCCTAGCAGGTAGGAGATCACTTGCCACTGAATAAAACACCATTCCTCTGTCGTGATCCATCTCCACTTCTAACCTGAGTGGAAAGAACCAGGGCTGGTCACAGCCCTGTCCCAGGCTGAGCCATTCCATGAGGGTGCCAGCTGTGAGCACGATGGGACTTACAGGGGATGCCTCAGGACAGCCTCCATGTGCACTCGTAAGGGTGGAACTTCATAGCCATGACTGCGCCGCACCTTGTTAGGCACCATCCTCACAACCTGACAACAACGTGGGAACAGAAATCATGTGGGAAATGGCAGCACTCAACCTGAAATGCTGCTTTGAGCCTGAGAGGCTGTCAGCCAAAACAGGATTCTGCTTGGCAATGCAGTGCCTGTTTGTGAGACATGATGGAACAGCAGAGGCCAAGCAGTAGCTGATACTGGCTGTGGGTGATACAGATGTAGGGAAAGTTTAGATCAGATGTTGGGAAGAAATTCTTCACTCTGAGGATGGTGAGGCCCTGGCACAGGCTCCCCAGAGAAGCTGTGGATGTCCCATCTCTGGAAGCATTCAAGGCCAGGTTGGATGGAGCATGGAGCAACCTTTTCTGGTTAAAGATGTCGCTGGCCATGGCAGGGGGGTGGAGCTAGATGGTCCTTTCCAACCCATACCATTTCAGGACTCTATTCTTCTACATTTCTTTCTTCAGGAATAAGGATTATTAGGGCTGGTTTTTATTGAACATTCTATTATCATTCATTCAGGTTACCTTGCACCTTTGGAACAATTCATGTCAGAGAATTGCTGAGCCATTCATAAAACACTGTTCAAGCCTTGCATCAGCAGTTGTTGAAGAGGAAGTTTCCCAGAGGAGAGACATGCTGTTCAAATTCACACAGGAAGGTGGATGCAGAGCCAGGAACAGGACTCAGCAGTCCTGAGTCTCACTTCCATTGTTAACTATTGTTATCAATAAAACCTGATGTTGTGACAGCATTTCAAACCCCGGGCTTTTGTCTGGGGTCTGCTGCCCCAGACGATACAAGAAGATGGTGACATTCCCACCCCAGAATGCTTCCAAGCTCAAAGAGAAATACAACAGATGAACAACCCTGGTTAAGGCAGGATGTACAGGATAGCAGGAACAGGACTGTTTACACAGCCTGGTCAGGTAACAGCAGCCTGTACATAAATTACAGGAAGGGAAACGATATTCCCCAGTTACCTTTGGCCTTGCTGTGACAGTCGGTTTACCTTGTCGTCCAGGCTCATGAAGCCCAGCACCAACCCGTCACAACACAGCTCAGCCTCGGTGTCCGAGAGGACGAGCGGCGTGAAGGAGATGTAAACGTTGCTGCTGCCACCTCCTGGAACAACCTGCGGCCGGGAGAGAGTGTTTAGTGCATTGCACAAGAACCCTCGGGACTCAGCTGCCAAAACTGAGTTGCACAAGCAGCATGAAATCCCCCGGGCACCGGCTCAGGCTTGCACGAAAATGCCAACAATGTGACAGCAAAACTGACAATTACTTCAACTGCAAATATCACTGTGGCCACTTTTTAGCATCAACAGAGTTTAAGCACAGTCACAGACCAACTCTCTAAGTACACAAACATATGCACACATCTGTTTGTTCTTAAAAATACCTAGTTCTGCCCACTCTTACTGCCCAGCTACTTCAGGTGATTATCCCACAACTTATGTATATATGAAACATTTTTTGAAGAGTTACAAGTGTGAACTAAGAGTATTTTACAGTTCAGTTTAGTCTTGGCTAGTTTTTAATTTTACATGACAGCAGGGAATGTAATCAAATGCACTAGCCAGCTGCAGTGGATATTCTGGGATTTGCAGGTTGACTAGATTCTGCTTTCTTTAGGTGAATTATGCAGGTTATGGTTAAATCCTGATATTGCTACTGGCTACACCCCACAAAACCTGCCTCCACAGTGAGGCACTTGTTTGTCTGACCTTTCTCTGTCTCAGCCACCTCAGAGCTGACTGCAGCTTCATTTCTGTCATCATTTCTTTTACGTAATCTCTAGCTCATTTTAACATGTAACTGAAACCCTTTGGCAAAAAAAAAAATTAAAAATAAAATTAGCACACTGATGTTTTGGGCAACCCTGTCACTCATAGCAAGATCTTTCCAATGCTGTCTTTACTTTATGATATTCCTAAGGGATTGTGACACTGTGGCCTGTATTTGCACAACTTGCTTGTGAAGCACTGTGGGTTACAATGGTTTATCCAAGAGTTGTCTACAAAGCAGCCTGATTTCCAGCTCTGCATGTTTCCAAAGCTTCAGGCTGGATGGCTCCCACATTTCACCATGGCAACCCAAGTGAGAAGACCAGAGATGTCACTCTGGAGTACAAGTAACACTTAAGTCCAGTCATCAGTTCACTGCTCAGATGTAGATAGGACACTTTCTGTTGACCTTGCAAACTCTTCTCACAATCATCTCCAAAGCCTTCCAGGCTAATGTTTCACTGTTTAGTAGAGTCTACCTCAAACCAAACTCAAAGCTGTCTCCTTCTCTGTCTCCTCTGCCCTGCAGAAAATGTGCTACATCTAAGCCCAAAGAAAACATAAAAGCTTACTATCTGCCTTGGGGCAATGGAGTAGGGGCTGTCTGCAGGCACCCCCTCATGTGGTCGGATAAATACAGAGATCATTTTCTCTCTTGTAGACTCCTGACTGCTGATTTCCTTCTCTTTGCTGTCAGAACCTGGAGACTGCAGAGACACAGGCGTGGGGAATGGTTAAAACAGTTACACTGCAAGGGAGGAATGTGAGTGATGTGCACAGAAAACTGCTGCACTGCTCAGGAAGCATGGCCAGCTCCAGTTGCCTTCTGGCACAAGGGCCGAACACGTGGATGTGTCCTGTACATTCATTTTCTCATCCACAGAGTAGCTCTCCTGAAACTGCTCCTGAATTCCTTGGAAAATGTGCATGCTTGGGTCCTGTTCTACCTAGAGAAGCATCCAACCGTGACACCTCTGACCAGCACTCTGGAGCAGTACTGTTCCCTCTGTGCACAAGAAAGGTTAGAGCTGTGTTCAAAACAACTTCGTATGCTCAGCTGAAGCAGAGAAAATATGATTTTAGTATCTTTTCTTTGAAGCTTTTACCAGAGAAATATACAATATCCAGGGAGATACCTTCTCATTGTCACTGCCAGCCCCTCAGGACAGTAAATTGCCACATTATAATCAAACTTCATGTGTAATAGATGTTACCATATTCTAACAGAACCAATCTAATTTTAGCACTGAGACAAATACCTCCATATCATTAGCTGCAATTTGAAATTGGCAGGGTAGGTTCTGCTCCCTGACTACAGCACATGTTGACAGCAGAAAGCACCCATGAGAAATGCAGAGTCAAATTAAGGAGTTTTAGTTATTTTAATTCTTTCATGTATAGCAACAATAGTTTGTCAGTGACAGTATTTTAAATAGTATTTCCTTAGCTTTTTAAACACTTTTAAGGAAAGTTAATTGCTTGTAGCTCACTCTGGAAACAGATTGCTGATCCCCATAGCCACCTACCCACATACTGCATGTCTGACTGGGAGAGGAGCTGACATTTCTTTCAACAATCCAGCTTAGTTACAAGTTCTATCTCCTGTTATTGTTTTCAACCCTTCATGCCAAAAACCCCATCATGTATCTCAGCAGCAGTATAAGAAACAGCCTAAGAGCTGACCTCATCTGTGGTTTCCAAAGCTGGATAAATGCTCCCACAGGGAATGGCAGCTGGATCCAGCTTTAACACAACCTCTGACTCTGAGGTGCTACCACTTGATGCAGCCTCGTTTCCAGCCATGTCCACAGGAGGAAAAGGGTCTCCAAAGAACACCAACAGGTCCACCAGTTTTTCATCATCTGGCTCTAGGTTGTAAACTTCCAAGTCCAGGCGGATGTCTGAACAGGAAAGGAAAAAAGGACAATTACTTCTGGTCACTGAGAGGACTCATGGCTTAGTTGGTACCAGAATACCAAGTAACAAATTTGTGCCTGGCAACTGGATTTGTATTAAAGTGTATCTCTGAGGTTTCCTATTGGGATGAGTTTTCTCCATGGTTAGATGATATACTTCAGGAGACGGGGGTTGCTCATGGAACACATGCTTTATTCTCAGGGGTCGTGGGTGCCAGCGTTTGCCATCAGTTGCCAGCCCAACTGCTGGTGTGGTTCTAAGAGGGTTCCAAGAGAGTTCTAAGAGAGTGAATTTCCTGTTACAGTCTATTTTATCCTATTCTGTGTTGAATATTCTATTTACAGTAACCAACTGGTGTGAGACACAAATCCTATAGAATTTACATACAGCCTATGAGAACTACTAGATTTAAATAAGACACTACCTCCTTATGCTAATTTCTATAATCCCTTCTTCCTGCTATCCCTGCAGACCCCTTTTCTGCCTGGTCACTGGTATTGCTTAACATCCTGTCCCTGGACTGGCATCCCTTCCCATATCAAAAGTAACCATCATTTCTACTTCACTCACTGGCCCAATGTTCTCCGAACCTACTGCTAAACAATCATATTTATAAGGTTTCCCTATATCACCTTCCCCAACAGTTTCCCATGTTTGCTGTAAACTAAAATGATTTAAGAGCTTGCTGTAGTTTGGCCACTTTCTACATCCTAAACTATAATCAAAATAAATTATGAGTATTTTGTTTAAGCAAATGGATTTAGTAGAATTAAAAAAAATAATTGACTTTGCTCTGAAAAGCTTACAATTTCACTCAAGAGCTAAAAAGACTAAACTGAAGAGCCAGATGATGCCAGTAAAAAGCAGGTAGAACATCTGATTGACCAGGCTTAGTGTTCTGAGAAATTCATAAAAACAGGATGGAAAATCCTGAATTCCCACCATTTCAATAAGGGAAAACCCAGCTCCATCAAGATGGGATGTGCAATTGCATAGTAGCAACACATCGAGTCCCTCTCTTTTATATTATTTTTACTAAAAACATCTTCATTAAGAAATAAGTGTGCCTGTTAATTAACATGTTAATGGGTCCTTCTACTTTTATTTCTATAAGGAACACAATGAAAGCATCAATGTTTGCTGTACAAAAGCCATCCTTACCAAAGGGGGTGGGATTGTTGAGCCGGACCCTCCGAAGCACAGGGGACCCTCCTGACACTTGAGTGCCAAACCTGGACACGAATATTGCTGTCAGTGCATGCAGAGGACAGAAGGGTCTGAAATCACTGAAGAGTTGTTTAAAAGTGGAAACTGATCTGGCTGCACTGGAGTGCTCTCAGGTAAGGCATGGCCTACACTGTGAAGTACAGTATTGGTTTATTTTATCTGTCTCTTTTCTTTTTGCCCCAGTTTTTTCAGACATTTCAGATGTGCAATGCTGGGGTTCCCCAAAAACCCAACCCTTACCCCTCATCCCAAGGTGCAGATACCATTTGCTGTATGAGAGGGTTTAAACCTTCCCCTGCCACTATTGACCTCGGGGCTGCATTTGTCCTGGTCCAGGTAAAGGGCCAGGGAGAAATGAGCTGTGGATGATGAGAATTGCCACCCTGTGCCAGTTGCCATCTCCACAGAGCCAGATGAGGCTGCACTGGGTGAAATTCTACAGCTGCAAGCCCAGAACAGAGAGTGCTGGCAAACTTCAGCAGTCTTGTCTGCAGATTATTTTCTAATTGTGTTGGCAGAGAAAAATGTATTGATGTTCTAGAAGCAGATACTGTGACCATCACTTTGCTGACCTTCTCATTATATCACAAGATGGAACAGGTGTGTGTGTTGGCTGCAGTGCATTGGTATTTAATTCTCTGATTTGTCTGAGAGTATTTTGCACTATACCTGATAATGGGTGGCTCTGGTTTTGGTCCTGTCACCTGCAGGAAGATTGGACAGCCTTTCACAGTCATTTGCATAGGAATTAATTTAGGTTGTAAGTCTCCCACCTATTAAAATGAATTTTTGCTATTAGAATCAAAATAACACCTTAGTTCTCTGTGCTATAATGTGTTTAAAAAGAGACTGGATGCAGCACTCAATGCCATGATTTACTTGAGGTGTTAGGGCATGGGTTGGACTTGGTTATCTTGAAGGTCTCTTCCAACCTAGTGATTCTGTGTGAAACTGATTGGATTTTCAAATATTTTTGACGAGCTTTCTTTGACAGCCTCTAATTCATATGCTAAGAACAATTCTTCTCAGCAGGAGAATGCAATGCCTCATGCATTTATCAGCTTTCCTGCTGCTTTTCTACACAACACAATCTATGGTATTGGTAGAGCAGAGCAGTGCGTTGGCCAGCTCTCAAACAGATGTTATAAATCAAAACTACTCCAGTCATTTTCAAGGCACATGAAAACCTCCCAAGGAATAAACATGTCCCCCTAAAACCAAACAATTGTTCCTTATATGTCGTTGAAAGCAGTGGTATAGCAAGATCCACCCTGAATTTTTACAGAAGTCCTAAAAAACTGAAAAACTCTTTCTAACAGAAAGGCATCTGGGAAATATTATTAGTGTAAAATCTGCCATGGTAAAACTGAAACCCCACCTACCTTACAGACAAGATTATCCTGGTACTCTCCCCACATGTTGTTGTAAGCTGCTATTTCTATGGTGAGCTGCTGGAAAGCTTCCAGAGTTCCTGTGGAAGGCTGGATATAGAAAGTTGCTCCCTTCCCCTTAGACAGCAACGCTGCTGCAAACTCTGAAGGAACAAAGCAAAGAAGCATTTCATGAATTTTGAGGACATGGAATAAAGTTAGTCTTTCAAAAAATACATAGGACCATGGTTTTAGTTGCCTTTAATCAGCTTAACCTTACAGATTTAGAAATCCTGGGATCATTTAGACAGCTCACATTTATACCACTTTACCCAAAGTCCCTTCTGCAGTGGGTCTTACTCTGTTTTTTAGAGTTAGTGCTTGCCCAGAATATTTTACAGCAGGACAACCCTTCCAACAACCTGATCCAGGACTCTTTGGGATATGCAAGGCACTTACTGGTTACATGATAAACCACTTTCAATTTGAGAAAAATAAGCTGAGATTTGTGTTGACTGTTTCTTGTTCCATTAGCAGCTGCTTGTTTCCCTCTGTGTGCTCTTCCATGCAAAGAATTAATTACAAAGAGCAAAGCCTTGCCACATTCTGAGTCACCTAGGCCTGCATGGAATCTGTCAGAACAGCATTTTTATAATCTTAAGCACTAATTCAACAGCTGAGAAGCTCTGTCTGTGGAACAGATACCAAACTCTATGGCAAGGTACCAATATGTGCAAGTTTTATTTTGGATACAGAAGACACATCCACACTTCACAGCTTTTTGCTCCCATTTCCTCCCTCCCTCAGTCTCATCTGGCTCTAAATATTATCATTTTCCAGTACAACACACCAGAAATGACAGATGGGCTGTGCTGTAGCTTTCCACAGTGGGGAGAGTATGGTAAAGGGTTTGAGGGAGAAAAGCCTGCTGCACTGGTACTGGAAAACTGTGCAGGAGAGAAAGAGCCAAACATTCTGCATGTGATCCATCCCAGGTACTGGGAGTGTTCTGGGAATGAACTGTCACCAGAATCACCAACCTTGTTTTATACTGTTGTTTGCAAGAAAAAGATGAAGAGAGAGAAAGAAAGGGAGGGGAAGAGAAAAAAACCAGAAGAGCAAGAGGGAGATTGACCTAATGCTTATACAATGTGTGCTTTCAAACTCAGGAATGAACTGAGGAACTAAGTAATTGAACAGTTTAGACTTCACCAGATACTCCAGCTGTGAAAAGATGTGTCTGACTGGCACATTTAGTCCTAAATATAGCAGTCATCTGGTTTTCACCTTCTCTCCACTGAAGGAATTAAGTGCTATTTTCATACCTGACTTTGCTTTTCTGGCTGCATGTTCTGTCACAGGCCCTCTTCTTTTCAACAGGTAGCTTGAAGAGCGTGAAAAAAACCAAATCTGATGTCAGGTTCAATCCAGAACTAAATTAGTATTTCAGTCATTATGCAGAACAGCAAGACTCACAGGCAGGCTCCTTCTTCTGGAGGCAGCAAACAGGCACTAAAATACTCAGCTTCCAGTGTGAATGGAGCACTGATTCCAGTGGGATTTGTAAGAATCAGCTGACGCTTTACAACATCTTTGAATGCAACTTCAGACCCAAAGTCCAAAAGAAGCTCACATGGGCTTTGTGGCATTTGTTCTTCATCACTGCCAGAACAAATAACCGTAGTATTAAGACGTGGGCCTTATTTTCTTATGCCACAGATGATTTCAGAAGATTTAGAAATGTGCAACATGCAATGTGGTTGTGATGCAAAGTGTAAAAGGGCCATGCAGTTTATGATTTTTGTCATCAGCATTTTCTGCTTTTCATTTTTCACTTCTACCTATATAAGGATTTATTTGGGGTCAAATTTTTATTCTGTATAACATGCCAGTCTACCAAATTGAAGACATATTTACTTATATGAAAAAATATAAAGATGAGCATGTTCCAAAATATAGTCATCATTCTATGTATCAGAAAAATAAAATAAAAATCATTCAGATGTTACCTGTCAACTCCATTGCCAGAAGGTTCTGAGTAGATGACATGTAGTCCCTCCACTTCTCCAGAAATGCTCAGAAAAAGGGGTTCAGCCATGTCTTCAATGCTACAGGAAAGCATGAGGTCTTTCAGCTCACCCTGAAAAGCAAAGAATCAAGTTTCCTTGTGAATGAAGCATATAACACAGAAGAAAGGCAGACCCTTTAGGGTATTTACTTTTAAAAAGTGTGTAAATTTCCCTGGATTAAACTCAGAACAACAGAATTGTGAGAAGGTTTACTGAATTGTTTTCAGTGCATTTTCTGCAGCATCAGAGCTGCTTAGAAGGCAGTACTGAGATAAAATATTGTGATTGTTCCTCAGCTTTGTACCTGCAGCTGTCTGTGAGCCTAAAACTGCTCCATTACTGATTTCTGACATCATTCCTGTACTCCAAGTATTGAATCATAGAATCATTTAGGTTGGAAAAGACTCCTAAGACGATTGAGTCCAAACATTAACCCAGCACTGCCAAGGCCACCACTAAACCATGTTCCCAAGGGCCACAGATACATGATTTTAAATACTGACAGTACTGAACACCTACTTTTAAGCAAATAAATGAAACTTAAGTCTCCAGTGAGTGCAATGGGAACGAAGCCACCATATCTATAGGAAGATCCTGTATTTAGCTGCTTTAGCTCAGCTGTTTGAATGCCCTTGTAAAGTCTTTTTCTGAATTCCTGGAGTTTGTAAGCTCTGCTCCTGTATTTTGCAGGCTCTCAGTCCTATCAGCCCATTTTAAGTTTTTAAATACCAGAATGTTATGAGCCTAGCTGCATTCAGAAAACCAAATATACATTATGTATGTCACTCTGCTCCATATCATTCCAGATAATCCAAAGTGAGAATCTGTAGAATCTGAGAACTCCAAGAAGAGTGATAAGCATAAAGAGCAATTGTAGAGGACTTCAAGAAAGGAAGAAAACAGGAACAGCTGAGATATAAAGAGGCAGGGTAGAAGTTGCACACCATGTGCACTTCTTTAATTCTTGCCTCCAACTGTGGTACCTCTAAAGCAAAGCCATTTCAGAGATATTGCATGGGAAAAAGAGAATGTGGTTTTGTCCACCAGAAAATTCCTTCCTTTTGCCAGATGGAGGTGAGATGAAAAAGCCAGTGCTACTGTTTCATAAAAGTGCATCAGTTTGTAAACTTACCACAGTGTTAGCTGACAGCTCAATGCAGAATTTCTTCTCTTCATTTGGGCCTAAGGTGCCACTGGCAGGGGACACCACGATGGAGCAGGAAGCTGCCTGGCTTCCGATGAGCTGCCAAACAGAAAGGACACTCAGCTCATGCTGATTCTCTCACACTGTCTCTTCTCAAAAGACCAAGGCTACTCTGAGATTTAGGACACTTTCAGGCAGCAGTTTGTCAAGACTGGCTTTACAATTCCCCATGGGTGACAAGATCCTCATGCCTACATTGACTCCAAGTAACTGCAGGTGCCCATCTGAGCCTGCTGGGCTGGGAGCAGAGTCACTGCCATCTCTCTCAGTCTCAAGCCTTTCCAGGGTGAAGCCAATCTATCTGATATCAGAGCAGATGTGCCCTGCCCCTCTCCACTACAGAGGTGAGGGAGAGACAATCCTGTCACTGGCACCTTCCCTAAGTGACCAGCACAGAATGTACCCAGGGCTTTCACTCACTTGTTCACACATAAACATCACATGTCAGGCAAAATGCTCTACATATTCCTCCTAGGCTCCAGATGCTCCAAAGTGTTTAGTTAGGATGCTCTGTTAGGATCCCTTGGGCACCTGAGGACACCTTGGGTGCCACTGAGTGCTTTTATGTAGGCAACTGAGCTGAACCCTGGATGTCAGAGTAGGTCTGAATGACCAAGGCACTGACAAATTTCCATTGACTGAAAAGAGAGTTCAGATCACAGCTGAAATACTGACACTAAATTCAGGGCTCGTACTCTGTAAGCTGAATCTCAGTCAGAAAGTGAAATTTAAGCAGAATTCAGACACAATTCAAAATAATTTCTTTGTTTTACTAAATTGAGTGCAAACCCTAAACTGCCAGGGCACTTTGTTTAATGCTCTGGTGGCTTTACATCCTATGATCCCTCATACCTGCTCACCCATTCTCCCAGGGATCCACAGACAGTAAGAACATAATGACATCAACTGGTAATTAATCTTTTAATAAAGGTTGGTCTAAAGCTGGAGTTCTGCTCCCAAGCCAGTAACCAGCAATAACTACTGACAAGATACATCAGAAAAGCATTGAAGAATAGTCATTATTTGTATTCCTACAGAAATTGCAATTTCCATCTCTGCTTCACACATTAGAAGAGCATTTACCTTTCCCCATGAGTATTTTGCTGGCAGCAATGTCTGGTTAAAAAGTTTACTGGTGGCTTTGACAGGAACTCCAGTATAAATTTCAGTGAATTCTAGATGACTAGATATCAGGCACACTTGGGGGGTCTGAACTTCAACAAAAACAGGAAGATGACTGGAAATAAACACACAGATGGTCTATTGTTATTGTTAATGAAACGTGCTAGACATAAAACAGCATGCTGGGAAGAATGATGTTTATGTTTATTCAGCAATATTAGAAATTTGATAGCTCATTGATAGGTTACACAACCCCACTGTGAGTTCATATTTTTGTTGTAGGAGAGAAAACTACCTGAAGTGAAAACCAGATGTGAACCTCAGGAAAAACAACACAAATGCTGCTTTTCCTCCTTACCTTCCTTTTCCATTTTCTACCTCCAGTTCCAGCACTGTCTGGAGACGCTGGCACTGCAATGATGTGAACTGAACTGAAACTCTGCATCGACCCAAAGGAGGTATTTCTCCAGCTGATGGCTGGATGGTGAAGGTGGATACCTGAGAGAGGGAACAGAAATTTCTTTGCCATGTGCAAAGCAAGGGTAAAACGTTGAATCCACACAATCTAATTAGGCCTTCTAAGTGTCTAAGTTTTCCTCAGATGTGTCCTTTCTCTCTGCCCCTCGAGTCCCACCTAGGTTGATGTCAGGAAGCACAGGGCCAGCTTTATGAAAACCTGGCTACACGAGGAGGCAAGGCTCTGCTTCTGAGAGAAGGGCAGTCAGAGCCAAGGGCACAGCAGGGTCAGCTGTGCATGGACTGACAGGGGATGTGAAGGAGAAGCAATCAGCCTCAGCAGCAGCACCTGCTCCCAGGCAGCAGAAAGGTGCCACGAGTGGGAAAGGTTCTTGGACAGAAGGGTGAGGAAGGAGGTTTGGGAGAGTGGAAACAGGAAGAGCATTAGCAAGGAGTGGGGGCTCAGATTCTTGTCTAAGATGCTGATGTGGCTGTGTGGGAGAAGTGTTCAGCAGTCTTAGCTTTACTAAAGCCTTAAACTCTTACTTATATCAGCAGCAGCTGAAATCACTGTCATTCAGGAAATAGTCAGTGTCTCTTTGGATTAGGCTGGCAGGCGATTTGTAACAAAGGGAAATAGAGAAAAATATAAAGAAGCATTCAATCTCAAAACAACTCATGAACTTATGAAACTGTGCAGGACTACTTTTGTAAGAAGTCACAAAAATTAGAACTTCTGATAGCTGGAATGAATTATACCACTCCTAAGCAGAAGAAATAAAATAGCTAAGGAGGGAATACAGCCAGCTGTAGCAGTGACTTACCTCTTCATTCCTTTCAGCTAGAAAAACCTGGCTTTCTTGCATCCTCCACCGTGCTGGCACCTGACTGAGATTTTTAATCTCAAAGGTTCTTGACACAGTCTCACCCTGCTTAGTCAAACCAAACCGGAGTGATGGAACATCAATACAGAGAGATGGACCCTAGCACAGCAGGAAACAGACATCAGAATGGACACCTCTGCCAAAAATGGCCTCATTAAGAAACATATATTATCTAGGATTAACATCTGATTTCACTGAGAATATCAGAAAGCAAATGCACTGTCTAATGCAGAAAAATTCTGTGTGTCATGGGAATATCAACACTGACTCAATTGTCACTACAGCAAAAATAACTCCTGTTTGTAACTACTTAAGATTTCTCAAGACATTGAGAGGCAGAAAAGCTTTATTTGGACAATGGTCAGGCCACACAGCTCATCCTCCTACAAGACTGAAATGTTCCTTACCTGAAAAGCAGCCTCAACATGCAGCACAACTGGCTCTGGACAGGGCTCAACATGACACTGCAGGTTACGGCTGACGAGCCCAGGTTTGCTTCCAGAAATTGCCAGCACAAATTCACAGCATTTATTCACATCTAGAAGAGAAAATATCAGGCTCCTGTCTCACATTTTTGTAAGAAACCATCTGCTTCACACATGCTACTGAAGCTTCTGGAATCAAATCAGGCCTCCTGCTGGCTCCAGTGGGCTGGGGATCAGGTAATTTTTCATTATAGTGCTCTGTGACTGTCATAAATTGATATAATCAATTACTTTCATTAACTACTGATTGCAAGTCACAGAAACTTTACCTATGATACCAGTATGAGGTTCAACTTCCATGATCTCACAGGCTGTGATTTTCTCCCATGTGTACTTGATCAATGTTTTGCTGTTGTTCCACAGCTGAAACAATTAAAATCAATGAGACAATTAATGCACTTTAAGTTTTCTTTGCAACAAGTCAATTAGCTGAGAGCACTGATACACTGCAAACTAGGTTTTGTGAGTCATCATTTATTTAACAGTGTCTCCTTCACATGGGTGAAGGTGTTCCCTCAAACCTGAAGAAAATCCATTAACAATTCATTCCAAGAACATGATCATATTTGAGACTCTTAAACTTTCTCCCCATTTTCCAAAAATGTAACAGAATTTCTAAACATAAACTGAAAACCTTTTGAGTGCAGCTTTTTTTTTTTGCCAAAGGCTCTGTTTGTGAGGGAGATGCAAGCTCTTGAAATGTCTGGCCTGCTCTTCAGATCTAGTCAAAACATTATTTCTTAATTACAGCAAGTAACTTTGTTCTCTGAAGCACAATTATCTCTAAGCACAGTTCAAATTCTTATCTTTTTAAGACTTAAAAAAAAAATTGGAAACTGCAAAGGATGTTGTGATGTCATCAGTAAGTGGCCTAATTAACTCTATCACATGTGTAGCTATACTGGATTACTGGAAAGTATGAAATGGCTGCCTTAAATTGAAAAAATAAGTTCTAGGAAGAGAAATCATAAAACCAAATGCTGATTAGCAGAATCTCTAAGAAAAAATGGGAAAACCATTAACTGGGAAATGTCTTCCTGCCTGGCTCTTGCTAATAGGCCTGTTTTTCCCAAGTGAGTCTAAGATCCAAAGGATCCTGAGCTGTACTGAAGGGGATGCTGTGTGAAGGGACAATTGCAGCAGCACTCTGTCCCAGAATGGCCAGAGAGATTACCAGAACCTGCAGGAAAGAATAACATCTAGTAAGCTGCAGCATTATGTGATTTTTGTTCTTCTGTGCTTCCTGTAGTTCTTCTCATGAACAGTGTCTCAGTTATGAACTAATTTAATTATCCATTGACTATTCCTCCCAGCTGGAAAACTTTTACACTACAGGAGTGACAAAGTGATAAGCAACAGGTTAGTGACCCAGAAAAACAGAGAAGGGTCAAACTCTGTGGTATCAAAGTGGAGAGATGAAAAAGGAACAAAGGCTGCTGCCTGGAGTGTAGGGCTGAGCAGGCTGGGTAGGGCATTTCAGTGCAGACCCTCCTGGAGTCATGGCCTGCTTTAAAAACATTTCAGGAAAACTAAAATAACACTGACTGTCTGATATCTTCTAATAACACCTATGACATCTAGTGACACAAACCACATGACAACAGTGAACTTGAAAGCACACAAACCTTAAATTTTTTCTTGACATTTACACCAATGAAATTTTCTCCAGGGACAAAAATGGCATATGGTTCCAGAAGAAGATGAAATGGTTCTGTTGAGCCTTTAACTTCTATTTCCAGTGCTATTACATCCTTTACTCTGCATTCTGGGACATTTTGAAGCATCCCCTCTTCTAAACTTTGGGAGGAAATATGGTAGAATCATTAAATATGTTAAACCAGTGCTACATTGTGTCCTGTCTCTTAATTGCCACATGAAAACTGATAACCATCGCAAGTTTCTCAAGTACAGACTGCCCGTCGGCAATTAGCCCAGCCAATTAAAAACTTCATTATACTTTAAGGTATTCTAGTTGTCCCAGCCTGCCCATGAACAAGTATATAAATCACATACTGCTGTGACAAAGAGTAATAACAGGAAACCCTGGAAAATAAGCAGACAAAATGACAGTACTATCTTTTTCCAAGAGAGGAAAAGCTGGAGCCAGGCATGAGTCTGGGCATGGGGGAGGATTTCAGAGATGCTCTTTGTTCCACAGCTACTTGTGCAGATAATATTCTTTTTATTTGTCAATCCATCATCACCACAAAGAAGAAAAATCCCAGTAACTTAATGGAATAGCACAGATAAATTGTGGCTACATATCTTACTGGGAAATGCTTCTCAGCTTACCAAGGTGATTCTGGGATGTCCCTCAGTACCATCTGAATCACACTGTGATAACTCTTCAGCTGCACAAATGAAGGAGAAAAGGATTTTAGTGTCAAGTAATCATTTATGCTGAAGATCAAAAAAAGATGGAAAAGTGGTTTATATGTAAAGGATAAATGATCAGCATCAGAGTAAGCTCTGATAAACAATATTCAAACTCTGGAGTTACTAAAAGCAAACATGTTTGACTGCAAAACATTAAGCCAATTCTGATCTCATGGTGTATGGTTCCAAGAAAAATACTCATTTTTGACATGCCTGTTATTATTTCCCCTGTATATTGCATATTACAAACAAGCATCTGCAAAGGCTCCCCAAATTAAGCTCAGTACTGCTGTACTAATTGAGAAGTTTCTTCTAACTGCTCCAGAGTATTCAGCTTAATTGACCATCAATCTGATCTGAGTAAGAAACATGACTTTTCCATCATGGGAAGAGAATGCCTTCTGTATTCTAATGGAGGGGGGACAAAAGAAACACAGAAGCAGGCTTAAATCTGAAGGGCTATGCAAAAGCTTCATTTGTTTGTAGACAGATACTAATTTTGATGTATATTTTAATTCAATATATATTCTATGAACTAATTATTTTCAAAAAGTCAGGTAGTTTCTCTTCCATACATATTTGATGTATTTCTTATGTCTGTCAATCAACACAGCATGGGACATTCCCACTCTTGGGCTTTCTTTGGATCAGATTTCTCTAAATACAGTGAACTTATGCTCTTTATTTACAGGGACAGGGGAGCAGAAACTGAGAGACCAGACCCTGGGACAACTGCATTCCAACATCCTTGCACCCCTCTTTACCAACAGCTGCACACAGCACTTCTCTGCCAAAGGCTCCTACTATCCCCTTAATTCACCACTC
Source organism: Nicator chloris (assembly GCA_013400495.1). Taxonomy (NCBI): domain Eukaryota; kingdom Metazoa; phylum Chordata; class Aves; order Passeriformes; family Pycnonotidae; genus Nicator; species Nicator chloris. The sequence goes on from WAAE01001237.1 coordinate 690,342, forward strand.
AGGTCTTCCTAGGACCCATTTCAGGCCAAAAAAACTACAGCTGGAAACAGTTTAAATAATCAGTGTTTGTTAACCAACTTATTTAGGCTGGAGTAGGTACAAGGCACATCCCCCAAGGAGAGGGGGAAGGGTCAGGAGCTGGTGGAGGAGCTGCTAGAGGGGTGAGGGTGGTAACTTCACCAGCCAGCACAGCTGCAGTATGAGGATGTGGCCACAATTTCAGTGTAAAATTAGCTGTGTCCAATCAGCCCCCAAAATTACATGAGATCAGAAACTGTCTCACATTTTGCAGTCAAAACATGTTTTCTTTCAGTAACTTTCTACATTTTGAACACTGTTTATCAGAGCATAGTACCAGCTAATTAAATTTAATTTAGAAAAGTTGCACAGCAAGGATTTTATGACTTGAATAAAAATACACAGCTGGAGTTTGTAGATAGGAAGGAATCACAAGCCATACCTCCTGTGGAGTGTAAGTGAGAATAAATTCATGAACTGCACAGGGAAGCAGAACTCCCTGCTCAGGATTTAGGGAGAAGGCTGACTCTGGGTCTTGATTGTATTTGACCTCTGTGAAGTCTGCAGTTTCTTCTGGTATTAATGGTTTCAGATTAGGCTTTGTTATCTGCCAGAAGAAGGGAAGTTCTACATGGCTGCAAAGAAGTCAGTAAACAACACAAAAGCTATGATTAAAAAATCAGATATTTTTGAGTAAAATATACTAAGAAAATGTTCAGATCCTTTTTCCAGGTAGGAAATTCCTCTCTTTACAGACTACAGGGGTTTGACTTATGAGTTTTTGTGAGCCACAAAGCTGCTGAGGCAGCATAGAGTCAGAGTATATAAATCATCCAAAGAACATGCTAATATGTGGAAGTAAATTATATAAATGTGAACGATATCTTAACACTTTCTTGCCTTATTTGAACTTGTCATGTAATTCAGCTTTTAGAAACTCTACAATTCTTCTTTCAAAGATCTGGGATGAACAGGACCATTCCTGCTGACACCAGTACGTTTGCCTTGGATCACTGCTGATGACCTACATCACATTCTGAATTGAATCCAAATGCAAGACATGGTCTTTAACATGTCAACAAACACAATGTCTCCACATCAAATTATAGCCATGGCCCTGCCCCTCTCTGCAATCCAGAAAAGGTTGCTTAACTAGGTTGTTTCAGCAGAAGTGTATTCCATGGAATGTCTTCATGGGTTTGTGAACCTTGCTCATGCTGACCTCAAAAATTCTGCCTTAGTATGACACTGGAATCTGAAAGTATCACTGAGAAAACTGGACATTTACAATTTCTTGTATCACTTTCTGTAGCAGAAAGAAGGTTTCTTCTTTGTGTTTCTCTGGAGTTTACTCTCCGCCTGGTCAGCTTTGTTTTATACAAATGCTGACACCACATGTGCAGGGAGTGCTGTGGTGATTATAGGACAGAGAAAATGTGGAAATTGGCACAGTCACATCCTTTGTCAGTTTACAATATCCAGTTCACCAATCACACTTTCTTTACCCAAACATCAGACTGTTCTGGCATTATGCATGTGTGATTTCCAGGCCACAAAATAAACTGCCAGATAATAAACTTGCTTGCAAACAGCAATTTACATTAACAGTCCTAAAGCCAGCACTGACCTTCTCACTGCCTTGATGGTCTGCAGCCTCTATCTGCTGCAATCATGCACAATTGTATTTCTGTTAAAGTCTGACTGATTCTGAGCAAAATCAGGACAGCACTATGTTCAGTATGGTGTGATTGTCCATAAGGACACATTTGTTGGCTTCAAATTGAATTTATATTTAAATCTGTAAGGACTCAATAGTAGGAACAATGTGAGAGTTTTTGATCCAGTGGAGTCCAGAATGTATTATGACTTTTCTATGGGAGATGGCTACAGTCAGAATTTTATCCTTGGAAGCATCTATTCCCTGCACTATGAAAGGAAATGCTTATCTCAGTTGCATAAGTATATATAGCAGACATTTAAAGTCAGATAAATCTTACCTGGAACACCCTGTAAGTATTTCCTGCAACCATGTGTATTTATGATTTTTTGTAGATTTACCTCTACTGAAGCAAATATCTTGATCTTGGCTAATGGTTGCCATAATTCTTGATCAATGTCCAACATTCCTTGAACCTTAATTACCAAACAATAAGGAGCAAAAAGAAGCAAAGATTCTGCAAAAAGTTTATCAAGGGCTTGAAGGTTTCTCCAGCTTGAGTGAACAGAGTATGACAAATGAGTTCCCTGCCAGGATGCCCACATTGCAGAGCATTACTCTAAAAGCAGCTACGTACGTGCAGTTCTTTATAACCAGGATCTTCTCCTCAGAGGTGTGTGGGTTTTGGGGCTCGAATCGGATGAGATGCTGTGCTGTTGCATCAGTGACTTCTCCCAGCTGAGCTTTGCTTTCTCCACCCGTGGCAAACAAAAGCTCCAGAGCAATCAACTCTCCAACCCCTGGAAGAAATAATTAGGTATTGCTGTTTACCATCTGACTGTTAACATAGTTCACATCATTAGTAGCAAACGTTATTAATGGCTATTACTGATTATAACTGGTGTTTCCTCAAGTTTCAGAACTCCAATGTGTTAATTGTCTAATATTTTCCTGATGTTGTGTTTATCAACATGTATTAATAGAAACCTTCTGTTCATGAATTTCATAGATAGGGATTTCAGGGCCACAGCCTCAGCTCACTTACATCAGCATGGTTTCACTGAAGTGAGCAGGGTGTTTACAGTGGTTGACAATGTGGCTCCCAGATGTTTTGAGCAGTATATTAAAATCAAAAGAAGCAGCAAATGAAGTATTAAAAAAATCCAAAGTAAATACATGTGATAAAGTGATTTAATAGATGACAACCAAGCCTCATCTTATAGCACTCACAGTTATATTACAGTACAAGCACCAACATTTACAAGAATTTGAACTGGCTTCATTAGCTAATCCAAAGACTGCCTACCTCTCCTGAACACCCTAATCTAAGATTTGCCCCAAATGAGGTTAATTTCTGCCCTGTTACACCTCATGTTTCATAGTTTGTCAAGTTATCTTATTGACAGAAAAGTAAAAGAGATGAATTGCACCTGGCAACCGGTTCTCTTTTCTGTGACTTGGTGACATTTTACATTTAGATTTTTGCCTACTGAAGGTTAAGAGCTCAATGTTTTCTGAATCCATTGTATTCCATGCACTGGGAAGGAGCAGTAATAACAATTAAAAAAACAAAACAAAACAAAACAAAAAAAAAACAAAAAAAAAAAAAAAAACACAACCAAAAAACACCCAAACAAACCAGCATCTACGGAATTAGAAAGGTGCTGGAAACAAACCTGTGACTGTAACATAATTGATTGGATAATTATCACACAAAATGGTGAATGTTTGCTGTGAGGCTTCTGGCAAAGAAGGGAAAAACACTACCTGAAAGAGAGAAGGGAAATAGCAAAGTCTGTAACTGATTTCTCTCCCCTAAGTAATACACTTCAGTTTGCAAATATTCCCTGAAGGACACTTCTAGTGATTAGTAATTAAAAGTAACACTTGCAAGAAACAGAGTCATTTTTTGCTCACATAAACCCAAACTTTAAAGGTCCAGCCAGGTCATCTGAAATGATCTTGCTTGTTAATTTATTTGGTGAAGTAAAAAACCTTTCTATAGCAGTTGGCACTAACCTCTACTGTTGCATTCTGCCCTGGAGCTAGCTCCAAAACAGCAGGCTGGATCCCAAAAGGATCCTGTATCACAAAGTCAGCAGTGGCAGTCACCTAAGGTATTAAAACAAAACAAAACAAAACAAACAAAAAAAGATTAATAAATTAAATTGATCAGGTTGCTGTGTTTAAAACTCAGATTTACCTGAAACAGGCAGTATACTACGTCACTGTTTTACCTCTTACATTTTTTTTCACACATTTCAAAAGAGTGTGGCTCATAAATATGGCTTAATTAAAAAAAAAAAAAAAAGCTCCTTGCTTTATGATGACCTTGGTGAAAGCAGGAGGGAAAGTGCAATCTCTGAAGACACATGACAGTGTCAGAAGCCCTAATATTCAAGTTCACAGCAGAACAGTTTCACCTGAGAGAGGGCTCTATTTCTCTGTGCTTAAAACTCACTTTGAGTTGGAACTGTAAATCTCTGGAGGGACAACTTGGCACATCTGCTCTTTCTCCAGCACCTAAAAGGCCAATCTACCTGTCCCATTATATCTCCTTTGTCCATCCCACTTAGGCCCTGGTTTGTGATGGGGAGCCACAGACAGAGCAGGACTGGATTGGATTGCTGTATCTGCAGGTGCAGCAAGGTCAGTAAGGGATGTTTTTGTTGAGGAGGAAGAGGAATTACCTCAAGCAATGCTAGAACTGATGGCATTTCTATTTGCTTTAAGGGCAAGGTTAAAATTCAAGCCAGTTTTCCTTTCCCTCATCTATGCTTCAGTTTACCTCTCCCCTGAGCAAGACAATCACTTCCACAGGAAAACCAGAGCACAAGAAGAAGGTACAGCCATCCAGGGAGATTGGTCTTCAGGATAAAGGTGAAGTCCTGAAGGAATGGCACAATGCAGATGTCTCCAGCAAGGCCTTATGACTTCTGTGCTAATACAGCATGACTGGCTCAAAAGGCTTCACACCAGGGCACCTACACCCTGCTGGGTCCAGCATTTCCCTTGTAATCACTCACCCCTGAATCAGGAGCTGGCCAGGCTTTCTCTGGCATTATAGAGAACTTCCCCGTCCTAACTCCCTCATTTCTGCACAAAAGGGCTGTTGTTTTTATTCCTCCAACAAGGCAGGAACCACAGTCTATAATGTCAGGCACTGGAAGGAGTAACACAGAAAATCAGACTCCAGAGACAGCCAAGGCTGCTGATTAAATAACTCTTTACAGACATTACAGCATGAGAACATGCCAGGTTTTGCAATCCTAACCCCCCTCAAATTCTTTCCATTTCAAAGTTGGACAGTGTGAGATGTATATTTCTACATTCAGCTTACATTTTAATGATGTAAGATGATCTTTCCTCCTTAAAGATTATTGAATGATAAAAAGTAAGATAATTTTTTTTAGAAAAGCTCAGTATGACAGGAAAGGTGAATTTACAAAAAAATCAAAGCAAATTTTTGCAAGAGTAATCCTGTTTGTTACAGTTGAGGTTAGATATCTGAGAGGTGCAGGTATACCATATGCATATGTAATCCATTTCACATTCCATGAACATTAATTAATAGCATCAAACAGTTAAAATTAAATCATAATTCCACAGTATTTAAAATCAGTAATTACAATTGGGAGTTCAGGAATCAACAAAACACAAACCTAGGAATGTGGTCCCTACTCACTTCTCTAATATAGTGAAAAAAAAGAGCCTAAGATGGCAAGAACAAATAACTGAGGAAAAATCCATCAGGATTACATTTTAATAACTAATAGATCTATGATAAGTGAAAATGAGATAGATATCAAAATGCAGAAACTGCACTGCCAATTTTTTGCACATTTGTGTTGTGACACAAAATTGAAGACAGTCAAATAAAAAAAAACCCAAGTCTGCTTAACTTTAGGGAAATTTAGTGTTTGGACACTACTGACATGTCAATACTGGAAGTGATACTTTAGCTTGGATTGGGATGACAAAAGGTTCTGATACTTGACTCTCCACTAATATATGATCTTCATACTCTCCCAGATATTCAGGAATAAACTGGATTGTATACTGGCATGCCATCCCAGGAGCAATCATTCCTCCCTTTCCTGGATATTTTCCTTGGGGGGAAAAATAAAAACAAAAAAAGGCAGAAAATTAAAAAAAAAAATTAAAACCTCCCTAAATTGGCAGCAGTATTTATGATCATGTCTTCCTCTGGAAAAGTGCCTGTAAACTCCCTCCATTTATTGCCTAAGTCAAGCTGATAGTAAGGGATGAGCACAAGAGGCCTGGCAGTGAAATCTGGGAATGTGAACATGTTCCAGGGAGCTCAAAGATTGCTTTGTCTGAAATATACTCCTCATAAACACAGAAAACAGTGAGGAGAAACTTAGAGACATTACCCAGTTTTGCTTTACCACAGGACAAAAGGGCTTCCCTGGAGGCATCTAACTCCTTCTAAATATTCCTCCAGTTCCTGTGGTATCACAATCTCCTTAGGCAATCTATCCCAGTGCCTGGCTATCCTACTGTAGGAAAGATAATTTTCTTAACTTTCCTCTAACCTATCCTTCTTTCTTGCAGTGTGTTATTTCTTGCTCTCGCCTCTTAATTTTTGCAGTGGAAACTACATCTCTTCCTAGAAGAATTTTGGATAAGACTCAATCTAGGTATTCCATGGACACATTTTGATCTAACCTCACTTTAATTTAGTCTTCTTGAATTCCTCATTAGACCACTTCAATCTGCTTATGAGTTGCATGTGAATGGCCCTAAGTCAGCTTTCATTTTCTAAAGAACTGAGCACTATGGATAACAGAACCAAACAGAACATCTCTGGAAAATCTTTGTTAGAGCAGATGAATCTAAAAAATTAGATTTTTTTATGTATGAACATTTTAAAGGCAGAAGAAGAACCCTTACCTGGCCAAATGAAAAATACTGAAGTAGAGGGGGGGATAAGTCTTACATGTTGAGCTGTTGAAGTGATGTTCCGTAGCTCTACAGTCATCTTCATTGAAAAAGAAAAGAAAATGTTCCATTGTGTTGATCATCACTCATGAAAATCTTTGCAATTCCCTGGTACTACTGCTAGGAGTAACTACTTCATCATCACAACCAACCCCAAAATCCCAGTTTATTCAATAGGGGCTGAATCAGACAGTACCAAAACAAAGCAGAGACTGAGAAGAGCCCATTTAGTCCTCACTGGTTTGTGTGTCAGTGGCAGGTGGGAAGGAGTATCTTCAAGGAAGTTAAAGGGTCATAAATTCAATATACAGAAGAAACTCAGACTTTTACTGAAATTCAGAAAGGCTAAAGATTGGGTGAAATATGTAGATCATGACAGGACATAATTCTTCAGGAAGGCAGAATTAACTCTCTACAAAGAACCTTCTCACCTCATAAACCTGCCCAGCTTTATCATATGAAAACAGGACAGAAGGTGGATTGGCAAAAAATACAGGAACAAATGAGGTATCACTGAAAGATTAAAAAAAAAAAAAAAAGGAAACATTATCTTATTGCCTGGTTCTCTAAATACTGATAAAATGAGAAATTGCAAAATGTCTCCTTTGGCAAAACCAAAATATCATACAGACATACTTTGTTACTAAGAGACTATATAAGAAATTTAGCTTAAAATGTCTCTGGGTAAATCCACAGCAATTCTATAGTGGAGCTCTGTGTGCTCCAGCTCAGAATCCAGAAACTGTACACACTGCATACCCTTTAGCATCTTCTGCTTTTCTTCTGGCTATGATTTCTTCCACTTTTTCTTGAGAAATTACAAGAGATTTGCCTCCATGTAGAGTATTTGGTGGGAAAAAGCGTGGGTTCTTCAAGTAATTCTGCCTTTTCTCAAGTCTGGAGAGGTACTCACTTAATTCCTCTGCTTTCCAGGACTTACTCTCTTTCCTGGCTTGTTTCTGTGAAGCTTTAGCTTTCTTTGAAAAACAAGAGTGCACAGTGCAACATTAAACACAGTGATTTTGAGGATGAGGAAAAAGGGAGCTGCACATGTGTAATGAAAGCTACACAGCAATGAAAATTGGTATGGAAAATACTGTATTTCTCCTTTTTTAACAGAGTAAATATAATAAGTACTGGGGTCAAATCAACAATACTCACCCTTTAAGGGTCAATATTCACCCTTTATTGCAGGAACAGCAACAGGCCTTACAGATCAGACAGACTAAAACGAACTTGTAAAATGTACCTTACTCATGGTTTTAGCCTTGAGGCTGGGGTCTGGAGTCGAGGACAGAGTTGAAGACACACTTGTCACACTGTCAGTTAAGTAGATACTTTTGTCCAGAGAAAAAGCACGTTGTTTATGTGTCCCTTTCAGGTATCCAGGTTCTGATTCTCCTGCAATTCAAAGGAAAAAAAAAATTCTGTAAGAGGAAATCATGAACAGCAAGTATTTAGTCTAAGCATAGGTGTATGAGTTTATTTTAAGGCTTGTTGTTGGCAAAAATCCTCTAGAATTTAACGTACATTTAGAACTTGTACAAACAAAGCTTAGTACTTTAATCAGAAAGCTTTTAGAAGCACTAATTAAACAGACTGTGTACAGTTCTATTACTCCCAGAAAGATATGTTAACCTCGTAAGGGATGTGAGATTTTCCACTTTGTTTGGAATTACAACGGAAATAAAACAAAACACATATTGAAATTTGTGACTAAGTTTATTACTCTGAAATGTTAGTTTTGGCTTGAGTGAAAAAATTCATTTTAATGATCCTAAAACCTTTCATCTTGGCTCTCCCATAAATAAAAGAAGCAAAGAAGTCTTTACATTGTCCAAAATATTTTCCTTACTGATCTTCATGTGCAAATAAAACTAATATATTTACAGAACTGGAAAACTTTAAACCCTAAATAAAGAATAAAATTCTATTTCACTGAAAATAGTTTTTACTTTATGTAACTGCTTCTCTTCTCTATACACAAGATGTAGTTGCAGCTTTTGTGCTAATGAAATTGGATAGAGATAGAACACTCACTAGTACAGTTTTTGTGTGAGATGGAAAAAACTAAACAAGTGTGCAGCAATGATTACATATCATATTTAAGAACATCTAAACTCAGTAGTTTTGAATTATCAGTTCTAATTTGAGAATATGCCCTCAGTGGAATCTTATGCTTAAAATACTAGAGTCCCTTCTGCTTTGGCAGAAAACTATAAAAATATACTCAGATCTGCTACATCTTCCAATACTTCAATTATAGAGTGTTCTAAAAAGTCTAAATTAGTTTCTGCTTTCAAAGTTACCTTTTGGTGCTTTAGCAAGAGGTAATTTCTCAGTGATGTAGTCCTCAGGACAGATTAAATTATTTTTTCTGAGAAGTTCATTATCCACAATCCACCGAAAAGAGGATGCCACTGCAACAGTAAAGCCAACAAACAAAAAACAATCAAAACCAGCAAAATAATAGCCCCTTAAAACACACAGTCTTGATCAATCCAAAGTAATGTTGTTTTTACACCTGATCCCTGTCAGGTAATACTTTTAATAGAAAATAATATCATATTATATTAAATATTATATACTATATTTTGTAGAAGTAATATTATAGAAAATAATGTGGTATTTTAATCCCAAAATTTGGACATGCATCTCTACAGTTCTCAATTCAGTTCAAACCCAGCTAAGCATCCATTGGAGAAATATTTAATCTGTTTGTTGCTGCTACATATCAAGGTATGTATGCTTGTAGTATTTAAGTGGTAACCCCTCAATCCAAATTTAATACTTTGAACATGACCTGTTGTGTAGTTTCTCAATGTTAAACAGATGTTACTCTACTTGAACCTCTGCACAAAATCTTTCCAAGTTGCTCTGCTGACGTAAAGCCAACACCAAGCTGGTGTCCAAGTATCATAAGCATGTACTGGGGAGCAACATTCCAGAATCCTCACCAGGTGGCAGCCCCAGTTGGTGGAAATCTTCCCCTGCATCAATCTTCATCTCGTTTAGAACCCTTTCCTCTTCAGCTTTTGCTCGGGCCTGGGCCTGAATGATCTCCTCTTCTGCTTTGTCAGCTTCTGTCAGTCGGCTCTTATACTCAGCCAGGAGCTGCCACCGGCATGGGTGAATAAAGAGAAATTTGAGCTGTTACAGGCAGACGTTTTGTATTTCTCTTTGAGAGGTAAATATAGACATATTAATGAAACCACTACTTTACAAGCATCAACTGGCCTGCTAAAACACTGTCATTCCACCATGATACAAAACAAAAAAAAACCACCTGTGTCTCAAATCATCTAGCATCAGCCTCTCCTTTTACACACTGACAACAGCTACTGGAGTAATGACAAGATAAAAAGCCTGGGCCACTGATCAGCAGGTACAGAGAAAAGTTTTCAGCCAGTACAACAGGCATTTACAGGTCTACTGCTTTTACTTGTTGTTCTCTGTGTCTGGAAAGCCAACTTGAGATAACAGTATCATGAAGGATCATGTGAATACTAACTTACTTGAAAGGTACTGTGGGAAACTGTGCTCAAGTAAATTTCCATTAAAATGTCAATTATAGGATCGAGACCTGCCTTTAAATTTTATTTTACAGAAGATCTAAGTAGCAACTAAAATGCTCCAAACTCTCACTTGGTTTGGACTTGTACCTTCTCTAGCTCATCTGTATAACTGTCTTGATAAGCACTGTCTCCCCCTTGGGACTTAATCCAGTTTGTTGCCATGTCCACCTGAAGAACATCTCCAGTGTACAGGTCCTTAAAGGCACTAGCTAGCACATGGGAGATGTCCTGGGGAAAGAAAATGAGAATATTTAGAGCTTAAAGCAAGAGATAGGATGGGAAGAGATGAATGGGTGCATTCAAAGGGCTGTAATTAGCAAATGGGAGGGGCTACCTGGAAAGGGGATGCGTGTGCACATGAACACTGAGGTGTGGGGGTGTGTGTGTGCTGTGGGACAGCGTGTCTGGCTGGATGTGTAGGTGATGGTGATGGACACAGCTCTCTGTGTGCAAGTGTGCATGATGGTTTGTGCAGGGATGGGGCTGTGTGAGTGGGGAGAGTGTGCGGGAGGGAGATATGAGCCCTGTACAGGGGATATGTGCGTGTGTCAGTCCTTGTGCAAGGCATGCGTTTGTGCCCCAGGGTGTGTGCAGGGGTGTGTGAGGCTTTTTGTATGGGGGTTTGTTTGTGCAGAGGGTTGTGTGCTTGAGGCTGTTTGTACGGGGGATCTGTATGTGCAGAGATGTGAGAGGATGTTTGCAGCGGGATCTTTGTGAGGCTGTGGATGTGTGTTTGTGAGGCTGTTCATGGCGGGGTCTGTGTATGATGCTGTTTACAGGGGGGTCTCTGTGTGTGTGTGTGTGAGGTTGTTTGCAGTGGGGATGTCTGCGTGTGAACCTGATTGCAGGGAGGTCTCTGTGTGCAGAGGTCTGTGAATATGCGTGTCTGTGAATATGCGTGTCTGTGTGTCCCAAGGGTAAGTGCAGGTCTCTGTGTGAGGCTGTTTTCAGGGTCTGTGTACAGGGCTGTGGTGCTACTGGGGGCTATGCTTTTTGTGCCCGGTGCTGCCCAGCCCCGCTGCGTTACCTGGGGGTTGGGGCTAGGGCTCCCCTCAGCCATGTCCAGCCCGGTGCCGAGATCCTCTGCGCTGAGGCTCTCCTCAGCCATGTCCAGCCCGGCGCCGGAATCTTGCGTGTTGGGGTTGGGGCTCCTCTCAGCCATGTCCCGCCCGTCGCTGTGATCCGCTGTGTCGATATTCGTGCTCTCCTCTGCCGTGGCCGGCCCGGCTCCCCCTCAGCCTCCCGGCGCCGCCGTTGCCGAGTGACCGGGCAGGCGGGCGGGCACAGCCCGGCCCGGCCGGGTAATGGCGGTGCCCCCTTCCCTGTCCCCGGCGCCATCGCCCCTCAGAGCCCCGCCGGCGCTCTGCGGGACTGAGTGCGGCATCCCGAGTCTCTGAGGGGCTCGTACCCCGTCTCTTCCCTGCTATGGACTTGTGGTCTTTTAAGGACGAGTAGTTTCATGACTTAATAAGAAATAAGATGTTGACTTGAAATCTGCGAAAAGGGAATTTGGACTTTGAGGGGATTGCTCTCCTCTCCGCCGCTGTACAGGTCGCGGGTTGGAGCTGAGGGAAGAGGCTAAATCCTCTCCGGCTTGCCCACACGAGGGGCGAGGAGGCTGGGCTCATCCCTGCCGCTGGGACCGGGCTGGGAGACGGGAATATTCATCATCAGCCCCAAGCCGTCCATCTCCCCGCTCTGCCTGCGGCGCCCTGGCTGTGTACGCTGGTTGCTAACAACAGGCTCTGCTGAATCGGGTGATATTTTCCATAGAAACCATCCCGGTGTAGATTTTCTCCTTGTCCTGCTGCCTTTTTATTCTTTCTTTCTTTTTCCTTCACCTCCTCCACTCTTTTTGCTCAGAGGGAAGGAACTCGACCGTGGTGCTTGGGCTTCTCCATTGCTGTCAGGGTCATTTGGCTCTGTAGGGTTTTGGACGACTTGGGCAATGTTACACCCTGAACAGAAAATAACTATGGCAAAAATAATGGCAATTTACCAACAGGTGTTGTTCCACCAGCACATAAGCCAAAGGCTGTGGGTGTAAATCCCAGGGCAACCATGGGGGTGGTTTCACCACGGTTTCATGGTTTCAGTTTGTTTTTTCAGGTATGTGGCATAGGGGCTTGAGACTACAGGGTGTCACAAGCTCGTCCTCAGCTCACCAAAGTCTGCATTTGGAATAAAATACCAAATGAAAGCCAGAGGCACTGTTGTGGTTTTAATTTCCCTGTGAAAAAGGGAAGCTTGCCCAAGAGAAAGCTTGGCAAATCTGCAGTATCCTGTTCCAAAGATTAAGGCAGACAAGTCACAGATGTCTGACAAGGATAGGACCAGGTACCTGTGCTTTCCAATAGAAAAGGTTCACAGCTTTCACAGAATCACTAAGGTTGAAAATATCTCTAAGATCATTGAGTCCTACCATTACTCCACCACTGCTGAGATCTCCACTAAATCCTGTCACCAAGTGCCACATCCACCCACTTTCTGAAGGCTTCCAAGGGGTGGTGTCTCCACCACTGCCTTGAGCAGCCTATTCCAATGCTTGATAAAACCTTCAGCAAAGATATTTTCCCTAATATTCAACCTAAACCTTCCCTGGTGCAACTCAAGACCATTTCCTCTGTTCTTTCCCTTATTCCTTGGGAGCAGAGCCTGACCCCCATGTGGCTGCACCCTCCTGTGAGGGAGTGGTGCAGAACAAGAAGGTGCCCCCTGAACCTCCATTTCTCCAGGTTAAGCCCCCTTCCCAGCTCCCTCAGTTTGTCCAATTTGTGCTCCCAAACAATTTTGTTTCTGTGCAGGCTTGTAGGTTCTCGCCTTTAAGATTCACTGCATGCACATTTTAACACGTTTTCATATTAGAAGTCCAACTTTTCTCATCATGTGCTATTACAATTGATTTTAACATCTGTTTGCTAACTGGAACATTCGTAAAATCCAGCATTTAAAAAAAATTCTTTCCCAGCCTTTAAAATGGTGACAGTAAAGCAGATGTTTTTGTTTAAAACAGTATATAGAAGCACATGAAAACTGACTGTGGAAAAAACTTTCTGTACTTTCATCTTTACTGTCTTTCAGTAACTTGCCAAGCACATCATCTCAGCTTAGAAGATGGATTTTGTTTTTCGAACTACAGTCCATAAAATCTGGAAATGAAGGTGAGATCCATATGCCCAGAAGCCAACTGCAGGATCAGGAGGGGTGTAAACCACTGTTCCAGAGCAATGCACAATTGTTTCCCATATGACAATGGGATATTTTTCCTTAGATTTTCATTTTTATGGCATCATCATTTACTCAGATAAACTTAAAAAATAAGTGCCACAGTTCCTATTGTAAAACTGTTTGATTCACATGTCACACACACACATTTTCATATAAATTTGATGACCATTAAGAACAATTTGCATCTATATCATGCTCTTCATCATTGTTATAAGATATTTAAGTTCCAAAGGCTGAAGAGAGACTCATGAATGTAGGGAACGGGAAACCCCCCCCCCAAACAGCAACTTTATCCTACATTTATAGGTATAAATATACAGGTATAAATATTTATATGTGTAGATGTACATACTTTCTCTAACTGCCATGTATGACTTCTACCAGGTGTTTTACCTTGGATTTCCCCTCTGTACCATGGAAGGTTGAATTTTATGGTGGGTTTTAGGTTTGGATCGGGTGAGTGGATCTGAACAGACTCCCAAGGGCCCCTCCTTGACGCTTGCTGCAGTGTGGAGCACAGGGGGATTTTTCTTGGAGGAAAATAATCTGAAACTGAACTCTCCAGGATCACCGAATCTGCTCCATCAGCTAATGGGCTCTCAGTCTACAGGACCAAGCACAAGCTAGTCTGAAATAAAATATGCCCAAATGCCTGTCACAGACCTTAGAGGGATCATAAGTTCTGCTAAAATACAGATGATTCCACTTTTTAAAGCAATCGTCCTGTCTTGTCAGGATCATATTGCTTTTCTGTATTTATTTTGGTTAAACTCCCCAGGTAGTCACCACACATTCCTTGTTATCCCATGGGGACTATTCAAAGTTCAGTTGCTGTCCAAACCCCTTTCTTCTGGTAGCAGAATGTTCAGAAAAAGTGCTTCCCATTGTAATCTAACAAAATCCTGGAAGTGATTTGTTCAGACATCCAGGTACCAAATGAAACTATGACAGGACAAGCCCAGCTCCTTCTTTCCCCTTTCTAAGACTGACAAGAATGGAACATTTTTGCATTTAAAATAGCTGGATGTGATTTAAATGCAAACAGGGAGCTCAGTTACTGAGCAGGAGGTTATGTGTGCATACAAAAATTGCAGAGCAGAACTGTATCTTACATTTTTTATAAAAATATCAAACTCCATACCAGTTTTATTTACCTCACTCCTCTTTTATCAAATATATAGATAGATGTTAAGTCCTGGGTCTGTAAGCCAGCCAGTAGATTTCTTATTATTTCTGTATTTATAATCAATGGGCTACTGTGTCTGACTATAATCTTAAATTATTGTGAACATGTATTCCTTAAATGTGAAAACACTGGAATAGCATTCTTTCAATGCTTGTGGAAAAGTTCATACATTTATCTTCCTAGTGATCTCAAAATCTTCACTAATGTCAGTGGACTTCTTTAGAGAGGAAGCACTCATTATAGTGATTCCACTCACTTGGTGTTTGAAAGGTTTCTTTGAAATGATGAAATTTAGGACACTCTTAAAAATAAAAATCCAAGGTTTGCCCCCCTTGTGTTAATACAACAGTGTGGATTAATTTAGAAATATGTACCTATACATAGCTCAAATGTAAATATAATTCAAATTTGTATAAATATGTACAAAATAGTCTTGGCACTTATTTAGTTTAAAAAAAAAACACCAAAACACAAATCTTTGAGGTTCAGAATACATCAAGACTCCACATATTTTTTTTTATATTTTTAGCATTTTCTGGCAGCAAGACAAGTCCTGCAGGCATCAGGTGACATTCTGTAGATGTGGAAAAGCAAGGGAACTGACACTGCAGTGTTGCCTTTTGCTCTGGAGGAATTGCACTGTTTGCACACTTGCATCTGGAGAGCAGAAAATTATTTCTAGTTATTTATATTTTTTGCTAAGTTTTTTTGGAGGGGATTTCACAATTCCCAAAAGTGCAGCGATGAATGATTCACTTTGACATTGCTGCCCTCCAGTGGTCCTATTAAGATTTCAATATTTTCAGGAAAGCCTTTAAAAACAAACATTGCATTAAATCTTTGTTTTCATCAGGCAACTGAGCAGGCATAAATACTTCCATTTATGCAATCTGGCATATTCTCTTACCAGTGTATTGGGTAAAATGTTTTTCACTGGCAAAACTATTTATTATCTTGTAATTACTGCAGATGCAGCCAAACAGGTATGACTGGAATGCTGTTCTCCTTGGCATGTTACCATGGAAGTCACTCCTTCTTGAAGAAGAGCTAAAACCAACATCCACAGAATGACTTTCAAACCCAAGTAAAATTTGCAGATATGGAAAATGGAGAAATAACCTTTCAGTGAAAAGTGCCAAAGAGCTCAGTTTCTAAAAGCTGGCTTCTCCCATTGCACTGCTTCCCTGTCCTGCCAAAGTTTGTTTTTTCTTCAAATGTCCTAGTTTGGAGACAATCCTTATCTTACAGATCTGACCTTGCTGGATGAGCTATGATCATTTCCAGTTCTCCTGGAGACAGTTTGAAATAACCTGCAACTGGCAGTTCCACCTGGATATTTTTCATTATTTTGTGTGGGGTTATTTTGTGACTCTTTCCTCACATGAGTCAACCATGTCACTTGCTTCCAGTTTACATTTCCTGATTTTAAGCATTTCTGTGTTTCCTGCACTTCTTTCCTGTACCTAGAAGTCTGTCCCTCTCTAAAACATGTCAGTGGGTATTGCCGTGCTTCTGCTGAAATACTTATGCTGTAATTTCACTCAGGCCACATGGGATTTACAAACCAGACACACCCAGCAAGTAGGAGAAGCATGTGGAAAATGCATACACAAAGGGGCCAGTCATCCCTTTTTGGCAGTGTCTGGGCAGATACATCACTCTAATTAAACTGGAAATGGGCTACGCCTCCACACAGAGATCCTGGGATCCTCCATGAAGAGATCCTGGGATCCTCCATGAAACCACTCCACACAGAGATCCTGGGATCCTCCATGAAACCACTCCACGCAGAGATCCTGGGATCCTCCATGAAACCACTCCATGCAGAGATGCTGGGATCCTCCATGAAACCATTCCATGCAGAGATCCTGTGATCCTTCACACTCCCCTCCACAGAGATCCAGCTGGAGGATACAGTGCAGGTGTGATGCTGTTACTCTCAGGCAGAGCAGAACAAAGAGCTCCCACTCCACTGACATGTTCCCAGATCCCTGGGTCAGAGAGTGTTATTGGATTACAGAGTCTAACCTCCTTTTCTTAAAAGTTATTACCTCTAATCCAAAACAATTTAACCCAGTGACATATTTTGATAAAATTAGAGGTTTTCATTTTGTGCTCCCATGACTATATGGGGTTCCACCAATTACTTGTAAGGAGGCTATGGAAACTAACAAGGAAATAGATTTACAAGCCAGTATTTGGCTTCTTCTTACAGATATACCTTTTGACTCCAAACTAAACAATGATGTTAGCATTTTCACCCTCCAGAATATTTTCCCCTGTGATCATAAAGGCTCTACTCTGTGCTAGTTTTGGTAGAAATCCATTTCTTGGCAGCTGGTGGTGGGTCAAAGCCTTTATCTCTCCAGATCTTAAAAGATTTTGCTGTAGAAAAATGCTTAACTGATGCTTAATAGTGCTCATCCACTCTTCAGGGGCATCACTGGGGAGATGTCTGTACCCCAGACCTGCACTGCAGATTCCAGGTTTATATGCACACATGGATTAGATTTGTGTGAACCTCTTCTGTCCTGGAAGCAATCTGGCATGCCATGGCAGAACTCCACAGCTAATTTATGCTGCTGGGAATAACCCAATGATTGACACTTTTTAGTAGGAAATCTGGTTCTTTCTTCCCTTCTGGGTTTCAGTTCTTTTGGAAGTTTTTTCTACACAGCAGCCAGGATTTCTATAAATGCAAAAAATAAACCTTGGAAGAGGAGTAGCTTTCAGTCTGTTCCTTCTGCTTTTTTTACCACCCTTGGGAGCTCCTGTCTGAGATCACCCTACTACTTACTTTTTATCCCTTAGTGATTTACCTGTCTGGGCTCATTCATCCAAGCTATGACTGTCAGAAAACAGGCTAAGGCCTGTCTTGTGTTGTCCCAGTGCCTCAGTACTTTACCGGGTTATCCTTCTTGTCTTGTAATCTTGTGCACAAGGAATTAAACTCATTTTTTCTTACCTTTATCTGGCAAGTGTTTTCTCAGCAAACTGTCAGATATAATTGGTTTGCAGATATTCCCCTGCTCTCCTGGTTTGGGTGAGTGAATCAGGTGAATTAGTTAGAGGGAAAAATGCAAATCATCCTTCCATGCCCATCTGTGCTCCAGGTGTCTGTAATGTGAGGATGTGCTGAGCAAGGCCCTTGGCTGATAAAGGATGGGGTGAGGTCTGAATATTTGGAATAGAAGATGGAGAAGACGCAAAATCTTTCTCCTGCAAAGTGCAGAGCAATGAGGAACTGCCACCTAACTCAGAAGGAAAAGGAATCTCAACTCCTCTAAGAAGAACATCAGAAGAAAAGCTTTTTACACTTTACCTTGAGTTATTTTCAGCTCCCAGAAAACTGCTAATTTAGGCCAGGCTCCAAACAATATCTTTCCTGGTGATATTGTTTCAGGGTGATGAATAGGGTAGGTTTAAATGAATTTTTATCCCTGTATCCCCAGGAACTTGGGCACAGATGAATGACCCAGAAGGCCAGCTGAGCTAGGGCTGCACAACTGACCAAGAACATCTTGCTCTAGCTCCAAAACATCATCTCAAGGAGGCTATTTATTCACTTTGGGACAACATGAGTATGGTTTGCTAGAGGTATTTCCAAAAGTCCTTGCAAGGGTAGTTTGAGATGTAAGTAAACTCATCTCAGGAAACACAATCTGCTGCAAAGGGTTGGAGTACAGGGAGAGGACAAGGAGAGGGCATGAAGCTGTAGCAACCTGCTGCTGGTGACAGGAATGAAAAGGAAGATATTTGGATTTACTTAAGAGGCGTGGTCTCATTTTTAATTTCTCCAAAATGTGCCCTAGCTCCTGTGGATTGGGAGGAATCTCACTGGAAACAGTGTTTGTAGGAGTCAAGATAACTCAGTATGAGAGAAACAAAATCCCTCCCGCTGTGATGGGAGAGTGTGAGAGGTGGTGATGTCCTGAGGGCACGCAGAGTCTGTCATCAGCAAAATGCACCGCTGTGTTATCACCTCGCTTTCCCAGTGTATTATTTCATTTTTGCTGGTAGGGAAAGATAAGGCTGGCTCAGCCAAAGCATCAGGCTTGTATGTGCTTTTCCATGTGAGCCCTGCAGCGGATCAAAGGCAGTGAGTTCACCAGCCAGAGGAACTGGGACCTGCCTAGAAAATCAGCATCTTCTTTCCTGCCCAGGATAGCAGGACACAATCAGTGGTACCCTTTCACCGTGCCCAGGAAATCATGAAACAAGGTATATGTTGTTTCCATTTACGTTCATTTATTGCCAACTAACTGGCCTTTACTGCAGGCACTGAGAAAAGGAACAGCCCCAGTGTGGAGGTCCCAAAATGACTGGTTTTCTCCCCAGTATGGCCTGCTGTAAACCACACCTAACAACCCATCTATTAAGCTGATTGTGTTTTTATCATAACATATCTCTTGGCAGGCTACTCTAGGAGCTACTTACATTATATTTTAACATCTTAGGGCTTATTGCTAACACAGGAGTTTCCTTAGGGTTCTGAGTAAGGAAAGATCTCCCAAGGAAAGGTTTTGCTCTTAGGACAGTGTTGCCTACAGTTGCCTCCACATCTCGTAAGATGCCCAAGGATACACAATCCATGTGCCAGCGTCTGGCAGACATTGATCCAGGATCTATAGGCAGCCTCATGGAGTAAAAACAGGTGGCCAGCTGGGACATCCTGCAGCACTTGAAATGACACGGAGACTTCTGTGTTTACACAGCCAAGTACTGTTTTCACAGTTGTTAAGCTCAAGGAGGAGCACTTTTCCCCCTTCCAGGAGCACCCAGAAACTGTCAGCAACCGATTAAAAATCAAAATATGACCTAAAGTGTTACACTTCTACATTAAATTCATTACAGTGCTGATTTTGACCTGGAAAGAGCCAATTACCTAATACAAGAAGAAATGCTGGCATCTGGGGGCTCCTTCATTTTTTTTGGTATTCAGTGGAATGGGCAAATTCTTTTTTTTTGATAGCACTTGGCCTTAAAAATACACATTCCTGCATCCCCTTAGCAGCACAGAATTGTCCCTGATGCATTAGAAAATGTAAAAAACCCTTCAAAATCTCATTTTAACCAGCTGGCATCTTGGAGTGAAATGCATGAGGTCTTCATCCTGATTGGAGTTGAAGAATAGAAGGCATAAACCAGTGGGAGCATGTCCCATCACGTCCTCCTGGTATGTTTGTGTGCTGAAACTCCACAGGTTTTCAACACTTCTAAGTGAAACTGTTCATTAAGCAGCCAAAGCTAGTTTGTTGGGTTGTCTTATGTTTTGGCAGAGCAGCCCTTTTTACCTTTCCTCCAAAGGAGATCCAACACTGATAAAAAAGCAGGAGTCTGCCCGCTATTTCTGTAGAAAAATAGATCTCTGATGGGGATTCTCCCCTTCTGCTCCACCAAGCAAGTGGCCAGAGACAGCAAGGAGGGTGAAGTTTTCACGATTCAAGTATCCCATGGTGGGCACGAGGGTAGGTGACGGCATAATTCAGACAAGGTGAATGAGGGGAGCCCTGAGGAGCTTAGGGAGGTGCCTGAGGTGCCACAAACTCCGAGGCAAAGCTCAGATGGCAGTTCCAGAGTTGTGCTCTGGTTCTTGTACAGTGCACAGGCTCGGAGCTGGCATCCCACCCGCCGTGCTCACGGCAGTGGGGCAGCTCGGTGTGTGACTTTCCGGGAATTGTTCCCAAGGCACGTCCGCGTGCAGTTGCACAAACCAGGGCTCCTCCGACCAGACGGGGGACGTGTCTGTGGGAAGGCTTTGATGGTTGAGGTGCCTGACAGCAGGAGCAGGAAGGAAATGAGTCATTCAACCTTTCTGCTTTGGCTGCACCGGGCTTGCAAAACTGATGAGGAGGCACCAAAACTCAATAAAATGCTTCCTCAGTGGGCAACTTGTGTGGTTCTTTCTACATCCCAATATCCTCTTGGTGTTTTCTTTTCCAAAAGCCAATTAACACTACTGGCCAGAGGAATGAGGCTGCATTTGACTCTCTCAGGTGTATAAATGTGTGATTTTGAAAGTGGAAGTTGTACTTTAATATATAAACTTGAGTTCTACTTTGCATTTAAAGCAAAGCTTTATTATTCCCTTTGTAAGAAAGATATAGAGTGTGATCTCAGACTAAAATCTGAGATCCACCTCTCTGAAGAGTATTTACTCTATTTTGAGATACTTCAGCATCTTAATTTGGTCCGCTTCATCCTTTTCAAAGGCTTCTCTCTCTTCACTAACAGTTTATTGAACTGTGCTCCTTTCATCTTAATGAAATGAAACTAGACCCAATAAGAAGCTAAATCAGAGGTGATGAATACTCTTTTTGAATACACTTGATGAGATTTTACCAGTTCATCCTTTTATTCATTTAGTAAATAATCTAAAAATTAATCTAGTAATAAACTGCCATCTAGTCTGGGTTGGGTTGTTTTTGGCCCTAAGTTTCAGTTTGTGTCGTTCTCTTCGTCTCGTGTTTGGCTGTTCAAAGAGCATGGCTAATTATAAATTAACACCAAAAATGCTGGCTGTCCATTAGGACCATTGAGACGCAGGAATTCCTTGCATACCTTCTGCATAAGCATCTGCTCTGAAGATGTAAGGAGTTCAAGAACATTTTCTGATTCTGCATGACTTGTTCAGATGGAGGTGGTGGGAAGTCTATGTCACTGTGTTTATGTGAAGCGTAGTTTTAACTCTTTGGGATCAGAAATAAAAGTGCATTACTTGTAACATCCCTGATTACCAGTGTTGCACACTCTGGAATCACAAGATCCTCATGTG
The DNA here is from genome assembly GCA_013400495.1 of Nicator chloris. Classification (NCBI taxonomy): domain Eukaryota; kingdom Metazoa; phylum Chordata; class Aves; order Passeriformes; family Pycnonotidae; genus Nicator; species Nicator chloris. The sequence continues at coordinate 711,743 of WAAE01001237.1, forward strand.
CAGTTTAAACTTGTGGGGCATTCTTATATCTAGTAGAATTTTCTATAATACAGATGTAATTTAGACTTTCTTTCTTTTCTGAACATTTAAAAGTCACATGAACTGGCTACAATGAAAAAAGCTGCAAGCAGGTAATGATCTGAACAATTGCATCTAATTACTGTGATTATCCCAGTTGCAGGGAATTAAGCTGACAGATGAAGTATATTAAAAGGAGCCATTATGACATTAATCATCAACCCTCCCCCATACTTAAGCTGTATACCCCAGTGCTATGGGCTGGAAAGAGGCAATGGTGCAAGGAAGAAGAGACACATGTCAAGCATTCCTGACAGCAGATGATTTGGCCTAAGAACTGTGGTCTTTTAAGGTTAGAAATGAGTTTGCAGACTTGGACATCAGTGGTTGTGAAGCTTGGGGTCTGTGCTCAGCTGTAATCTGGGATCAGAGGATCAAAGAATCACTAAAGGTGGAAAAGCCTCCAAGATCATTGAGCCCAGTTGTTACCCCACCACTGTGTCCACCAATAAACCCTGTCCCTGCCCCCCACTGCCACATCCATGTGGCTTTTGAACACCTCCAGGAATGCTGATTCCACAACTTCCCTGGGGAGTCTGTTCCAATGCCTGACCACCCTTTCAGTGAAGGATATTTTCCTAATATCTAATCTGAACCTCCGCTGGTGGAACCTGAGGCCATTTCCTCTCATCCTGTCAAATATCAGAAGGAGCCATTAATGGATTAAAGTGGCAGGACCCTGGGACCCATCTCCTGCTGTTCTTCTTTCCAAACAGAGATAATCACTCCATGTAATGTTTTCATTGCAGCAAGTCTAGTTCATCATTAGTTTCCCCAATTAGGTTATTGTTTCTCATTCATGCAACAATAACTTCATGTTAATGGTCAGACTCACAAAATCATTCACACAGTTATAAATGATGGCATTGTGTGGCTGATCCGTGGTGTTTACTGATGCACTGAACTGAGAGGCTGATGAAATGAATGCACCATGTTTTCTTCCAGCTTCTCATTCACTGTTATTAGATGAGCTTTTCAGAGCTTTAAAAGAAGTCTCTAGGGTCCCCTCCCCCAAAAAAGTCTTCCCATAAGTGTTTTAGACTAAATGTACTTTTCTGTACAACTCTCTGGTAGAGACATTTTCTTTCTCCCAGAATCATAATATTTAAAGTCAGGGAATTTAACATAAGAGGGCCTACTTAAAGCTACATTTGTTAAAGCATGGAAATGCATAAAAATTACTCTCAGGGACTCATAAAATCTGTCCTGTAGTGGGAGAAATGAGGTAAACAAATGTGAAATAAAACTTTCAGCACAAAATTAGTCTGAAGACAAAATTGGTGAGATGTCCAAATACCAAGCACTGTCAAACTGATGTAAAATTATTTAACTGTCTCCTTTATACTGAAATTCCAAGAGTTATAATGAACTCCTTGGAATAAACAGAGGAACCTAGGACTTTAATTTCTAAATCTTATGCATAATCTTGCTTTTAATTCTATTTTCCTATAATTTTTCAGCCTGAAATCAATGTGAGACTTGTTGAACTGGCAAGTCTCTTAAGTCTTTAATTGGGACCATACAGTAATAAATGACTCCTTTGATTGTTCTATTGCTTTATTTGGTGGTTAGAACTGCTCTTGATTACTTAGTCTAAGTGAAGGGAAAACCCTTCGAGATACTTAAGATACAGTAAGTCAGGTAGGCGTATTTCTGGCTTAGCAAGTCAAATTTATCTTCTGCTGAAGCAGAAATACCTCATTAATTTTAATGGGACTCATAGAGGATTCTGCCAGCAGCAGGTTTAGCTTTACACATCCCAGCATCTGTTGCTTCCTTTTCCTGTGGCCATGTACAGCTCTCCTAAATGGGAGTAACTGCTGCAATAAATGGTTTAAATCCCTGTGTATACATCAATATCATTTACTCTGAAGGTACTTTGGCACAGGTGTCCATGGTGATAAACAAGGCATCTGGCTGCCCTTCCCATTTCCTGAGCTGCATGATACTGGTGTTAATTCCATTCCAGTCTAGTTTATAAACTACAGTGAATTAATCTGTCCAGTGACTTGTGCATAAACCCATAATCTCACTGTTCTTACGGTCATAAATCCCATTCATGAGCTTTTTTCTGTTTATCTCCTAAGGGAACCTGATTTCCAAAGGTGCTGATCTCCAGCAGCTCCTGCAGATCCACGATGCTGCTCTTCCCTACAGTTCAATGTGTTCCTTGCACTTGAAGGACTGGCAGCTGCTGCAAACCTGGGAGTGCTGGGAAAATTTGCTGATAGGTAAATATTGGGTGGAGCAGACTCAGTGGCAGGATCAGTCCTAGGAATCCCAGGTCTTGCATGGGCAGGGAAGCGTTAGCAACAAGAGCTGTGTCCACCTAATGAAAGACTGATAACCAAAGAATAATGATTGCCTTTGCAGCAGGTGAGTCACTGGGGCACTGGAGCTGGCCTCCCACAGGGGTGTTCAGGCTCCTTGGTGAGAGTTCTGGCCGTTCCCAAAATGTAAAATGCAACTGACAATTTGACATTTTGCTGTCCATCGACTATAGACTTGTTTATTCAGCCTAGTGGAAGGTATCCCTGCCCATGGCAGGGGGTTGGAACAAGATGAGCTTTAAGATCTCTTCCAACCCAAGCGATTCTGTGATTCTGTGGATCTATTTATATGAGAGTAGGATTTAGAGAGACCTGATCATCTGAGGATAGTAGCACACCCCATCTAAACCAGTCAACAGACTGGGGAAAGATATAAAAAACCATTTCAGTGAACAGCCAGACCATAAGTAAAGTGTTTGAGAATTCCTGTCCCACTTCTGCATTGACATGAACTCTATTTAATATGACATTTTCTTTTGTGTTGGTTTTTGTAATTCTCCTGCTAACAAAAACAGCCCCACGTGGCTGCCAAATCTCCCTGCTGGCCGTATAACCCCCAAATGCTCCTTACACTGTGTAACCGTGGCAGAAATCCTGAGTCCTTTTTGCAAAGCAAACAAAGACCTTTGCTGTTATCCTTTGCAGAGGTGGTTGGGAACATTTCAGTGGGGTGAGGAGGGTGTGTGTGAGATTCTGAAGGGCAGAGGGAGCCAGGAGGCATCTTCTCCATTGGAAATACTCGGTGTTCGGGCGGTGTAGCATTCCTCTGAGATGAAAAGCTGCTCCTTCCACTGTGTGCAATTAAGTCAACACTTGAGTCATGCTTTCGGAGTGGAGACAGGTGAACTGCTTTGCTTTAGGTTTGCTATGATTTATGGTTCACTGTGGAATTGAGCCTTGCAAACATTTTTGGCTCTGAGCTCTGCAACTGCTCTTTGCTGCCTGGGCTGGGCTGTGTGTGCAAAACAAAGGAGGAGAATGCAAAGGGGTGTAAGAGTGAGAGAAATGGGAGATCTCCTTGACTTTGCAGGGCTCCAGTTCAGCTGATGATCTTGGCACCTTTGCATATGGACATCTGTGTTGGAGGGTGTGTTACAGAGGCTCCTCACCCAGCCTGCCTGACATTTAACTCCTTCCAGCCTCACCTCTGTAGCTGGAAGGCAAAGGGGGTAGTCAAGATGTGTCCTGGCTTTAGGCCTTGTCCCTCAGTAAAATATCACAGCTCTGACCTTGTACTTTTCAGTTGGCAGCTTTGCTTCGGGAAGGCAGTGCCAACCCCCAGCCCATCTCCAGGCCTAGAAATGCCTTAACTTTGCTTCTTGATGAGCACAGTAGTGATGGTGTGGACAAGAAAAAATGCATATTCACATGACATTCTTAAATTGCTGTATTATTCTTAGAATATTTTTTATTAGGAGGATTTCTGCAGCTCACAAAAGCCCAGTAGCTCTTCACATCCCTTTGGTTTCGTTGTTATTCTGTATATATTGTTTTCAGCAATGCAAAGGAAAGGGAATTCAGGCACATGCAGAAATACAATTCAAAAGGCTGTGGACTGTAGCCTTTTAAAACAAAGTTGTGATGAGACCTGTGCTGTGGGATCTCCAGTTCTGGGTGTTTGCTGCAGCACATCAGTGCCCTGATGGTGACTGCTGTACTTTCTGATGAGTGCCAGAAGTTCAAGGCTGTCTGCTACTGCCTGGCTTGCTCTGAGCACACACACATGTCAAGCCCATCAAGGATTTAGAAATGGTGATGACTTAGCTTAAGGTGGCAGAAAGGTCCCCAAGTGCTCCAAGCAGCCTAAGTGGTGATGCTTCTGGATGTGCACAGAAGCAGGGAGAGTAAATGGAACTGCAAATAGTGAAAAGTTGGGCAAAGTTTTGTGAGCCCTCCTGACAGGCACCATTTGGATGTGGCACTTGGGGATATGGTTTAGTGGTGAATGTGGTGGTACTGGGTTAATGTTAGACTTAATGATCTTGGGAGGTCTTTTCCACCCTTAGTGATTCTGTGGTTCCAGCTTCTCCTTCAGCTATGACCATGGAAAAGGCAGCATGGCAAGAAGGTAGCACAAGGAGATACAGTGGGCTCTCATGAAGGAGTAGATGCAGGGGATGATCTTCAAGTCTCAAGGGATGATGGCAAAGAAGCTCAGTTGTGTTTTCTTGGTGAAGCCCTGTCCAGACTGAGGTAATGATGGCTGTGTTCACAGCACAGTGATGGTGCCATTGTACCCCATGCTGCTGTGAGGAGGTTCTAACCACAAGATGGGCCATGCCATTTCTGGGAGTAATGGAGCTCTCTTACACTGCCCCCTTTGCCACAGAGGGCACAGGGACACTGACCACTCCATCTCTGAGTGAGACTTGTGCCCAGCAGTGTGAGGACGCAATGGGGTGTGACACAGAGAACAGGGAAGGTGTTACTGCAATGCCATTTTGTGTGACCACTTTCAAACTGCTCTTCTCTCCTTTTCCTCTCTTGTGAAAGCCATCGTGTCCTCACCACCTCAGCTTTACTGGAGTTTCCAGTCTGGCTGGCTCCTCCAGCAGCCTTCCTGTACACTCCCTCCAGTACTCTTCCCCATCAGCTGAAAGGGTGACAGGTTGAAGTGTCCTCCCAAAATCCCACTACCTTAGGCTTTTAGGGCAGTACCAGGAACCTCCTGGGTGCTTCCAGCTGTTGTCCTGCCTGCCAGCAGCTGCCAGTTTGCCCCATCTGAGTCAGTGTCTGTGGGTTTGAAAAAGGAATGTTCCTTCCTGGGTCATTTGGAAAGTGTCTAGCAGGAGATGAGCCCTCCCCTTGGTGACTGTGAGGTAGAAGAGTGGACTTGGGAGGAGTCATGGGGTGAAATCTCTGCTCTTTTTTTGCTCCACTTGTTTGGCTTTGTTAGTTTTGTTCCAGCATGAGGAGTTTTGCTATATTAAGGCTGTTTTCCTTGGGTGGTGGCAGCAGCCTTGTATTTGTGGACTATAAAACTCTCTAAGAGCAGGGTCTGGGCTCTCAGAGGACCAGCCCAGTTCCTGGCAGAGAGGGACAAACTGTCCCAAAGTATTTTTCACCATATGTTTTCTAGATCTGTCACCATCAGAAAGAGATTTCTCTCTTCTGTCAGTGGAGCTGCTGAGGAGAGAGGGCTTTAAATCTGCCAATAACTTCCTCAAGTGTTTGCATCAAGATAACCTAAATAAGCAGAAACATACATTAACAATAAACATAACAAACCTATTACTAAAAAAACATTCAAGTAGACGGAAACTTTATTTTCCCATACTGGCTTTCTTTCCTTTTCCTCTCCCTGTTTGCCATCATCATCTTTCTACTCTTCAAAGATACCTAATTCAGGAAGAGGGAACAGAGTGGAAGAAATCAGTTCTATTCACTAAAAGCCTCAGGCCAGTGCAGTTTTTTCTGTCTCGCTGTCTCAAACGCAAAGCTCATAATTTTTTTTCTGCCTTAAGCTCATGCTTTTGCGAGGGTTTGTGGTTACAGTTTCTATTTCTACACTGGCAAGTTCTGGTTTTTTTAAAAAAAACAACAACTTGTGAAAAGAATTATGCCTTCACCAGCATCTAAAAGCTCATTAGCTCCAAACTCTGAACCGGGGCATCTGCTTGATCCTCCTAGACCCTCTCCTTGACTTGCGGACCACCAAGGATGGATTCAGTGCACGAAAATGTGGCAGCCACAGGAAAAGCAGCATCGCTGAGAAGCTCCAGCAGCAGCAGCAGGGGCAGGAGGAGGCCGGGCCAGCGGCGAAGACGCCAAATCCGAGCAGGGAGGAGCCAGGGCCAGAGCGGCGCTTGGCCGCACTCGGTGCTCTGGGCAGGCGGCGGCGTGCGGATGCGGGAGAGATAAATGAGGAGTCGTAGCCAGGACGCAATTGCAGCCAAGGGCAAGGAGCAGCCCCTCCGGAGGGAGCTGCCGTCGGGGATCGCTGGATAGAGGAGCAGGGGGAGCCTGGCGGCTCTGGCCGCCGCCCCGCAGCTGCGCTCGCTCCTGGGCACAGCTGCTCGCCGGAGCCCTGCTGCTCCTGCTGCTGCTGGCGGCTCCCGCTGCAGCCATGGAACCCAATGGCACATTCCTCGCCTGCAACAGTAAGTGTGGGGAAGTGTTCTTGTGGTTCAGCTCTCTTATCTTGTCCAAGAGCTTTATTTTTCCTCCTCTCTTCTCCTCCCTTCTCCACTTCCCCATTCTCTCGTTTGGATGTAATGGGGCATTTCATCGCTGTTACAGAGAGAGATGACGGATTTTTCTCTGTTCATCTGTGTTGGTAGGAAGGGTGCCTTGGCTGGGGAAGCATCTGCAAGTTCAGAAAAGTGGATCCGGATCTCCTCCCATTTATGGGAAACTGAGAGTGGGGTGGGTGCTCTGCTGAATAAACTCTGGGCTGTGGTGGAGACAACAGAGCCTGCATAAACACCTGGGCTCAGGGGCTGTCCCTGACACACTGCAAATATTAAGTACAAAATAAGTAACGTTTGTTAAAAAAGATGTTCTCTCTGCCCTTGCAGCAAGTGAGATTTAGGAAAATTCTATTGGTACCAAGTCTGGGAGGCTTGTCTGATAGACAGGGCAATGAAATATACGTCCTTATGCCCTCACTTAACTTTATGTATTGCTTTGTTACCCCTTCATTGTATTTTACTTTGAGGAGCAGAAACAACTCAGGGCTGTGAAAGCTACATGTTGAAATGGAATCTTTTGATCCCCACGAAATGGGAAAAGCCTCCAGTAATTCCTTTTTTTTTCATGAGATGGGTGCTTTCTTACTACAGATAAACTATAAACAAAAATAAACTGATAGAGCAATAAGTGATTACCCATGAACATAATCATTTTAGCGTTACCAGCAGAAGTGTGAAAAGATTCCCCCAGGCTGATGAAATCTTCACTGTGATTTTCCCAGATGGTAGAAATCCGACAGGAGGGTGAACCAGAGGTTAATTTTATACTTTTTGTAGGTATCTCATTCATTATACAGCCACTGGGGAAAGAAAGCTAAGAAACACATCTGGAACTGTTAAAACATTTCCCATTTTGGCCTGTGGGTTATTTTTCAGTGAATATTATTTAGTCCTCTGGGTTTAGGAACCAAGAATTCAGTGGCTGGTAATCTATTTTTTTTTTTTTGTCTGAAGCAGAAAAATACACAAATGTTGAATGAGCCAAGAATTTTAAGAAGTATTTACTGAAATTCCTTGACACATAACACACACGCACACAAGTGCCAAAGTCACTCCAAATGCCAGACTACTTAGGCAAGAGGAGTTGCTCACATGTGGACTTCTTAATAGGATCAGACTTGAGCTATGTAGTTTGTCAGAAATTTCTGATACTACGAGTTGTGGATATGCTTTGTCCCTGGTTTTATGTTTAGGTTCTTTCTTTCAGTTTCTGTCTTCCCCCCGGCCCCCAAAATAGAGACAACAACAGCTGTATTTACCATGTCACAGTTAATGTGGACTATTAATACTCTTTCTCTTGCCTTATGAAGTTGGTTTGTTTCTGAACTGGGAGCCCTTGTGCTCATAGATTGTAGAATAGCTAATTTGTACCATGCCTTATTCTTATACACTGACTTTTCACCCAAGACACTGGGTGCATTGTGAGGGTAATGCCCTCTGCCACAGTCCAGGGGGAGAATCAGCTTGTAAAATCCTACAAGACAGGCCATTTCCTTGTTTCCTCTGCCAGCAAGTCCTCAGGATTAACATCTATATTGAAATTTCCAAGTGAATCATCTCCACCTGCCCTTGTGAGCTGGGAGCACTGAGGAGGCTCCTTCTGGACTGCAAGCTCTATGGGTGAGGGTAATGCAGCTTGGCATCAGCTGGGATCTGCTCTGGAGCAGCTGGTAACTTTGATCTCCTTTCCTAGCAACAAAATGCTCCCAGCACACACCTTTGATGCAGGTTGTGCTTGATGCACTATGTGGGAGTTTTGTGTGCCATAGTTCCCCATAGTCCAGGGGAATTTAGGATACTGACACAACCCATTACATTAAACAACATATCCCTTTTTATTACAGCACAGGTAAAATCCACTTTGCGTCATTTTTATTTTGACACAAAAGATGCTAAAATTTCCACCTGAGCAATGTCTTTTAGTAAAAATAAAGCTCACAGGTGGTTCTGAGATTGTTGCCAGTGTGTAAAGCCCCATCAGGCCCAAAAGTAGCTGAGACAGGACCAGAGGATGCTTGGGTAAAATAGATTTTAATGAGGAAATGAAAAAGAAAGAAGAGGGAAATGCAGTCACTTGGAAAAGTGCTGCAGGTAGCAGAGATGAAAGGATTCAGCCACCTACATGGAAAAGCAAGAGGGAGAGGTGTGGGGGGAAGAGATGGTTTGTGTAGGAATGGAAACTCAGCTGCCTGGATAGGCAGCACTGGGAGCCAAAGGTGTCAGTGATTTGGCAGCAAAGTAGAGTTTCCTCTACGGGGAAATCAATTTAAAAAGGTATTTTGGAAGGAAAGCTGCAGATAAACACTTGGTGATTTGATCAGGCAGGGTGGGATTCAGCTGGGTCAGCACTGGTATCTCTAAGATATTTTAGGTTTATAGGGTTCTAGACAGGAGGATTGTATCCTGTCTTCTCCTGGCCCCTTGTTGGCACTGTAGATAATTGAACACTGCAGACTGACCCCCAGCCATGTGTCTTTGAGGTCTTTCCCGTGCGTGGAGGGTCTCAGTCCTCACTCAGCCAAGTCACCAAACCAGAAGGCTGCAGGCCATGGTCAGACATAGAGGTTTCTTTTTGTCTTTATGCAGGCAGAGAAGATTTTGACATCGTTTCTTCTAAACTGAAATACTTCCACACCATAAATGAGCCGGCCTAAACACTGTGTGTGGGGAAATTCTCACAGCTCAGGCTTCCCCCTCACATGGTACCTTTTAAAGCCCTGTATTGAGGTACCACATAACAAGTCTCAATGGCTGGTTTTGGCTAGAGTTACAGAAATTCCAGATAAATCCCATAGGGGAAAAAAAAAAAAGTATTTTTCCCTAGTTTTGCATAATTCAGTTGTGCAATTTAATTGTTGCACAAATTTTGCTCTGCTACAGAATGTTGAGAATGACCTGTGTTTTGTCTGTGAAAGAAATTTCAGCTCCTGAAGAAAATGTTGAGAAAAGCTGTTAAGTGGCCTTTAAAAAATGAGCCTGGGACCCGCCTACAACTGACTTTGGGTTTATGAAGAGAACATCTTCATCAGCATGTTCCCAAAAACATGGCTTGGGAGTTGGGCAACTGAACTGCTTGTGTGCTCCTGGCTGCTGATCCTGGTCTTATCCATCACGTTGATATCCTTCTTTTCAATTATTTCTTTCCACACCAGCTACTGGAAAAGCGGTAATTTATGGCAAGCCAGGTTTTGGGGTTTTTTTACACTCTCTTTGCAGCCAAATCTCTATGTGCACTGTGATGAAGGGACCAGTGGAAGCAGCAAACCAAGCCTTCAGTCTGGTTTTGGGTTCCCAAGTGTGATGAACTTTAGCTGGGTGTTTTGTTTTACCTGGATTTCATCAAGAGCACAGGGCAGTAACCTTTGATGGGTCACAGCCTGTTCCCTGCACTGATCCAAGCTCCCTGTGAGGGACCTGGACTGGCAGGAAGATGTATGAAGGTTTTCACAAATAAAGGTCATGGTTTGTCTGTCTGTGAAGTGTCTGAGCAGGCAGCCTGGCTTTGTTTACACAAAGCAGGGCCAGGGCTCTGCACTGTTTAATTGCCAGCACATTCCCCAGCCTGGTGTTGATCCATGGCAAGCTGGCAGATGGCATGGTCTGGGTGATGGGCCTGCAGCCCATCCCAGTGGGCACTTTGGATATAACCAGCCTGTTTTGGGGAAAGATGAGCTGTGTGAACTTGTCAGAGCTGGGGAAGGGACCATTCTCCTCCCAGAGACTGTTCAGACAAGGTGAGACAGCCCAAGGAGATGGAGAGAAAGCGGGGCTGAGAAATGCTGAGCAGGGTGACAGGGCTGATGCCATCACATGGCTTCTGGCCAGTGTGCAGGCAGAGAGAGGCTTTAGGCAGTGATTTGGAGGACAACACAACACGAGATTTGGGAGAACTCCTGTATGAATTTTTAAGGTTTAATGTATATGGTTTCTGCCCCACTCAGCAGGACTTGTTAGGCACTCTGGAAAGGGAGAGGGCAAGAAAAGCCACTGTAAGGAAGAGGAGGAGGTTTGCTGCTGGAGAAGACCGTTCTCAGTGTGACCACAAGGTGGAACTTGGTACATACCACATGCTCTGAAGAGGCACCCACGGGAACAAGCAGCAGCATCCTTGGCCAGGGATGCACCCATGCATCTGGACTCAGCACCCACTCCCTGATCCCCACTTCCCCACAGGGAGCAAGAAGGAACATGCTGGTGTAGAGGATCCACAGGCATCCATTGCTGGAGGGGGGAAGCTGTGCCAATGGCAAGGCCTGGTCCTCAGAGGATGTGAGGTGTCACTGGGGAGAATAAGCTGAGAGCAGTGAGTGGTGTCCTGGAGGTAGCAGAGAAGGAGGAAAGAGGGTTTCTGCAGGTGGAATATGGCAGGGCATGGATGAAGTGAGGAACAGACTCCAGAGGGAAGGACAGGGGAGGTGGGACCCTGCAGATGTGGGAGGCACCTTTCTGTCACATTCTTTAGTAAGAAGAATAGCATCATGTAAAATAGACATGTTTTTTTCTTCTTTGTAACAAGCACAGAGCAAGGCACAACATTTGGCCTGTTTAGGGGGAAAATCTCCCCTGAATATGACATTTATTATTTGATATGTAGTTCCCATAGGCATTACTAGTTCTAATTTGCATCCTGTGCATGATGTGATGGGGGAGTGGTGAGGTCATCACCAGCACAGGTATTTTTATTCCACTCCTAAATGATCACAAGTCTGGACTAATCAGCAGCTGAGTTTTGTCACATCATTTTTGTCAGTGTGCTCTGAAGAGACTCTGATCAGAATTAGGGTTGCACCACTTTTGGTGTTGCCTAAATATGATGGTGGTGGGAGAACAAGTGCAGCCCTAATAAAGAACTCAAAAGCCAACCTGCTTCTCCCAGTGTGAAGTAATAGTGATTCCTTAGCTCCCTTGTGAAAGGATATGATGGAGATTAATTAATTTTGGAAAATCATCTGAAGAGACGCCTGTGGATTGTAGTGTTCTCACATAGCCCATTTCCTGCCAGACACTGCAGCCACTCCATCTGTAAGTGCCTATTTCCTGGATATTCAAGCACTTTGCTAACTTTGGGACCATGTTCTGACATCCTCGTTCCCATTGATTTCCAATTGCTCTGTGAGTAATCCAGCTGGAATCGATAGGGGGATGAGCACAGCCCCGATCCTGGGCATGGGGACGTGGATAACTTCACTCATGTGACCAGGGCCATTGATTTAATTGGGACTGGTCGTATGGGTAAAATTGCACGACCCACTGAGGAGCAGTTACCTGCAGTGAATAAAGCTTCAAGAATTTTTGCAAGAGCCATTTGCAGGAATCACTTCCTCCCATGCTGGAGTGTGACGGCAGCATTGTGTGACAGCGATACCCATGTCACACCCATCAGGCTTCTTCAGTGAGTTGTGACATTGTCTTTAAATGACCTCAAGACCTCAATAAATCCAGCTCAGTTGTTTCCCGAAGTAGGGAATTTCTGTCCTGATTATCTCATCTTCATTTTAAAAACAAACTGATTTGAACTGTTTTATATGTCTGCAACCTTCACAGCAGCAAAACTTGCACATTGCTGTTCTGGAGAGGTATGTAAGCTCATTGAATGCTGACCCTGTGCTTTGTGTGTGAGCAAACTTCAGGGCTAAGTACAGTAAAATGTTCTCCAAGGGCCTGGAAAGCTTTGAGTAGAGCTGTCACTGACACTGCTATTAGTAATTAATGGGAAAGTGAAGCACAGGGGCTCTGTGTGTTCCCAGATCAATCCCTATGGGATGCTGGTTCCTGCTGGACAAGAGAGCTGGTGTGTAGGAGCAAATTGTTTTGCTAAGGCAATTATGGGAGACTTCCCCACTCCTTTAATTACATCAGTCCTCTCCAGCACAATGTGAAATATGGGAAATGCTCAGAGACTGATGGCTAATAAATATCATCCAGCCATTACATCATGGTGCTCACCTCCTTGCCAGGGCAAAAGCAAAGCTCCCAGCTCCCCAGGGAGTGCTATGGAGATTACAGCTCTGACAGCCAGCCCCTGTCTGTGCAGGGAGCCCAGAAAGGCTGGAGGTGTTTCCCAAACACCCACTGACAACCTGGCTAACATGTTCAGCAATGTCCCATACAGAAATTGCCTTTATTCTCCTTTGCTGTCTGTGATCTGCAATGGCTGTGTGTAAACAAAGAGTTACTAGATGTATTGCTGGTGAAGGCCGTGAAATGGCCCTGTGTTTTCCCCAGAGAGTTTCTCACCTGTGGTGTCTGGCAGTGATTAACGACTCTGACCCTGTCCTTGTGCTGGTCAAACAACCCAGTCCTCTGTGCTTCCCTGTGAGGGCTGGTAGGGCTTCCTCCAAACTACAGAGAAAGAAGGGGAAAGATGTCTGGATTGACAGACACCAGAAACAGCGATAATATGTATAAAACCTGTATTGAAAATGATCAGGGGCTGGTGATGAAGAGCCTTCATTTAGGTCGAAAACAGCGTCAAAAACAGTGATGTGTGGTTTGATGTCAAGTTTCTTGGGTATATGCTGATTCTGCAGTAAGAAACATTCACCCCAGTTTGACCCATGTCTGCAATACCTTCAGCCTTACACCGGCAGCTTGCAAAGGCAATGACCAAAAAAAAAACCAAAAAAGCTCTGTGACGAGGTATGTGTATAGCTGCTGTTTTTCCTTTCAGAAAAGGTCATGGAAGACATGGATTTTAGTTCCAGCCATTGCCAGAACAATGGGAAATGGCTGTGAGTTTCAGCAAAGGAAATTTATACTGGTCTTAACAAACAAATTATTCTGAGAACATCTGAGCTCTTGCAGAGGTATCTATATTGGCTTTGGAGTCTCTGTCCCTAGAGATATCCAAACTCACCTGGACAAGGCTGCAAGCAACGAGATCTACCTTTGAAGGTGACTCTTCTCTTTGAATGGGTGGTTGAACAAGAGGGCCCCAGAGGTTCATTCCAACCTGAATTATTACGTGATTCTGTGTGATCATTGACCTGTTAAATCCCTGTGGGTGCTTATTCCTGTACCAGAGTGCAGGATAAATCTGCATTACATGAAGAAACCCAAAGCTATGCAGAAATGTGGGGTCAGTGACTCACCCAAGTCACACAGGAAATTGGTGGCAGAGAAGACGATCTCCGCACTCTTAGGAAAAGACTCTTCCGTTGGTGGAAAAGGAAGAGCATTAAAACTCAGTTTCCGAGCACCTTTTGGGTCACATCTGCCCTGGCCAAGAGGTGTCTTAGGCACCGTGTTCAGTGCCTGTCAGTGCGAACAGCACGGAGCAGCTCAGCACAGAAGAGAAAGGGTGGAGCCAGGCTCGCTCGGATCCAGGCGTTCGTGGGCAGGACAAGCTGACAAGCCCAAGGCAGTGATTAGGAGCCGCAAACAATATCTGCGACTTCTCCGGCCTCTGGAAATGATGCGTAAAATCCCACTGGCGTACGACTGGTGGAAAACTTTTTCCTTCTACCTGGGCAGCTGCCGGCAGGCTCCTCGGCTTAGTTTTGCATCCAGCGTGTGAAGCAGGGGGGAGAGACTTCCCACAGTCCCACCCCCAGCTGGACTCTGCCCTCCCCTGCCTTGCCGTGCTGCCGCTGTCCCGCTGCCCGCGCTCGCTCCTCGGAGCCCCGTGTGACACCGCGCCCGCCGGAGCTCCTGGATGAGCAGGGATCCCTGCAGGGGTGGCACGGCCCCCCAGCCCTCCCGACGGCCGGCGCCTCTCCCCGAGCCCCACGCTGGATCATGCAGTGCATCCGAAGGCAGCCCAAGCGCACCGTGTCCCAGGAAAACATGCTACTGGAGCAGAGCCGTAGAGTGGCCGCGTTGAATGGCATCAGGCTGGGTAAGGGACAGCTTGGGCAGACCCTGGGCACCGGCAGCCGCTTCCTTTCTCTTTTCCCTATACAGAGGCAGTGCTCCACGCTAAACTCCAGGGTTGAATCCCCAAGGTTTCCTTTCCTTTCGTTTGCCTGTAACTACACGCCAGATGTGGGAACGGCTTCGTTGGACGCATCAAAGAATGTGGGCAAAGGCTCGGGTCCCAAATCTCTTGCTGGGCTTTCTGAACTGCCTCTGAGGGTGTTGGGGAGGGCAGTGCCCTTCTCCTGCCCAGTTTTAGCCCTGCTCGGTGGCGTGTTGCCTGTTGCTGTAAGAGCCCAGGGGCTGCCGATGAAAGAGGAAACCCGGCGAGTTTCATAATTTCAGTGCCTAGCTATGAACTCATTGCTGGTTCCTGCTCTCCGGAGGCACAGCCCAAGTGGATGCGAGTTCCTTGGTTCCTGTGGACACAGAGGGTGGATGGAAGTGGGAAATAGCCATTTACCCACCCGAGTTCCTTAGATTTGAGCAGAAAGGCTTTCTGCCCTTTTAAACCAGCAAAGGTTTAAGCCTGGTCTGAGTCAAGCCTGGTCTGTAAGCAGGTGGGAGGGGGAGAGCGGGCGGGAGGACACTTGTTTTCTAGCGACTGTAATTAAGTTCTATCAGATCAGCAGATTTGTGAGAACTGTGCAGCAATAGGGATTATCACTGCCACCCTCTCTCCTCAAAGCCCGGTCCTACCGTGACAGCTATTGTTTTACTGGGTTTTCTGCTTGCCGTAAACCTGAGCTAGATAAGCCAAAGGTTAACATTTCTGATGCCTCCTTGTCTGAAGCTTCCTAGTGCAGTGCGTTAACATGATGGTTATTGCGGTGCTGTGTGTGCTTGGGGTGCTCCTACCTTGGCCAAACATGGTTTTCTCTCTGAACATCACTGTGTGCTGAATATATTCTGTTCAGAAAGTGTGTGATTAATGTTTTGCAAGTAGAGGGATCCTGACCCTTGAAAGGCACTCTGGAATTTTGCATGCTAAGTGTGTATTTGGTATTTTACAGAGGATGCTGAGCAAGACACAGTCTTGCCACATGCTTCAGGCAGGATTTGCACGTCTCTTTCAGTGCAGTGATTGTGCTTCTCATGCTAAGTGTTGTTATACAGTTGGGAGTCAATATCCTTGTCCTGCTGCACAGTGGTTTTTAACTGTGTACAATGACTCTGGTTTCTTAGCTATGAGTTTTCATTGCTGTGAGATAGAGCTCTAGACCACAAACCTCCTCAGCTTCAGGCTTTGAGCAATCTGGTGTAGTGGAAGTGTCCCTGCCCATGGCAGGGGGAGTAGAATGGGATGACCTGTGAGATTCCTTCCAACCCAAACCATTCCATGATTCTCCATGGGGTTCTTAGGAAGAATTCGTCAGGTTTCTGCTGGGAAAGGGTGGGGTTTTTTTCTGGAAAGCAGTTCAAATAACCAGCTGAGAGTAATGTCTCACTGACACATCAGGGGTGTGTTTGTGGTTCCTGTATCAGCAGATCAGAGTGTCTTATGCTGCATCTCTGGCCTAATAAAATGCAGGTAGGAATAAGGAAGTTAGGTGACTCACCCAAGAAAAGGCTGTGCCAGTGCTTGCTTGGGCATAGGTGGCAGAGCCTGGAGCACTTGGGAAGAAGAAGTGAAGTTTTGACCACACTGTTACACTGACTGGGCTGTGCTGGTGAACAGGGTGAAGGGCTCTGAGCTCTAGCTTGTGTCTGAACTGTGTGGTTCAAGCCTGGAGGAGAGGAATCTGCCCTTGGTCACCACCTGTGCCCACCCAGATTTGTCTCTATTACATTGGTGCAGCTCTTTGGGATGTCCTGGTAGCAGGACACGTTACAGACAATGCACGCAGGGTGTGTGGAACAGAATATGCTCTGGTTAAATGGATTTCTCATTCCACACTTACAGACATAGGCATCCAAAGGATTTGGTGGGTTTCCTGCTTTCCTCGTCATGTCACCTTAGGATGACATGTCCTCCTTCTAGTCCTGTAATGATTCCTCGAGTGGTTGGGATCTGAAGAAAAAGAAAGAATCGAGCTGGGAGCCAGAATAGAAATGTGGGTGAATAGGGAGAATTTGGTTTCCTTTCCAGGAACCTTGAGGGGAGCCCCAGGGATGTAAATGAGGCTGCAGTCTGTGCAATTGGAGGAGCTTTGCCTTGGATCAGAATCCAACTCAGGAGACCAAGAACCTGTGAAGCTGTTGTGGTGTGTGTGGTGATCTGGATGATCTGGCCTCTTATCAGCTCCTGGGAATGCTGTCCTAGGTCCCATAGCTTGCCTCAACTTGTCACCCTTCTGTGCTTTGCAGGAGACAGCTTTTTTCTTCTCTTCATGAATTTTTTTCTGAGGTTTTCTGTGGAGGAAGCATTCAAGTTCCCCTCTTAGGAACCTCAGACCACTCATGAGCTGAGAAGCCAAGCAGTGCTGTAGCAGGGAAGACAATTAATGAGATACCCAACTTAACTTTGAGGAAAGAGAGAGGCCAAAGCCACCTTTGTGGGATCGCCAGCGTCTACTCTGATGCTTCCAACTCTGGATGTTTCAGCCTGCCTCAGCTCTGGGCGTGCTCTTTGAGCTCTGCAAAACCAATAAATGGTGTGAGCCACTCACAAAGTGGACACTGGACATCCCTAGTATTTACCTCTGATGTAAATCTCTAAAATGCTCTCTTTAGGCCGGTGTATCCCAGTTACAAACTCACAGTGCTGGTTTTTGCTGCTGCTAACATGACCCATGGTTGTGCTTTGCAGTATCTGGTGCTTCAGTCTTCTGTATGGAATGTCAGGAGACTGGGAATTTGGCAACTGGGATCTCACGGTTTTGGTTTGTTTGTCAGGCCTGAAGTGATGCCTGGTAGTTTATTGTCTGGCCTTGTTTAAAAGCCAATGATTCAAAGCAGCTGTTTCTCCCAGAGAAGAACCAACCCAATGTCACAGGGGACACTGCAATGAAAAAAATGTTATTTGTCAGACTCCACATTATGTTTGTATGGTGCTGAGGAATTTCCCTGGAGGTGAGTGGCAGGTGGCTGCAGGTGGCCCAGTGCATTGTCAAGGAAAGGTTGGAAAAGTTTCCTGTGAGTTGGGATGTGCATGGCCAGCACTGCAGAGTTAAATGCTGCTTCACCAGCTCTGCACCAGCCTTTCATGCAGTGTCACAGAGCTGCAAGGTGCCTATTACAGAAAGCCCAGGATGTGCTTCTTGTGTTTCATGCTCTCACCCTCCTCAGTCTACATGCCTTAGATCTGTAATTAATGGTTGGTTTGAGGGACAGATTCTCCAAGGTATTTAGGTATGTGGAGGTCATGCACTGCTGAGACACTCAGAACCACGTGGAATGCCAAATCTGTGTTTTCAGAGTCTCAGCAGGTGCCTGTTTCCTCTCTAGATGTCTTAAGTGCTTTCCTGAATCTAGGCTAAGTTGTGAAATCTGAAGTTCCCACAACCAGAAGGTTTGGTTGTTATTACTTGACATTGCATTGGCCTAGTAGGAAAGACAAAGACTCTTCAGATGGTTGAGCAATGAGGAGTTCATGGCTGCTCCTTACTGCTGCCTTAGTGATCTGTTGCTGCCTGTCACCAGACTTCTCTCTCCTAAGCTTCATCTGATCTGCAAAATTCCCACGTGGATAGGAAGGCAGTACTTGCCAGAGGAGGATGAGAGATATCTTTGTGTATTCCTGTTTCCGCAAAGGAAATTTGGTTGCAGAATAGATTCGAAATCACTTGAAAGTTCCTGACAGCATTCCAGTTACAAGTTATGCAATTTTCCTTTCTCTGCTTTTACTGTTCTGTTGTTGGTTTTGTTGTAATTTTTGCATCCTAACCGTATTTGCTGGGAAGGAGATATTTTGTCTTGTAAAACACCTGAGAGTTACAACACAAAGTCTTCACACACAATCTGAGAAGCATACGTGGCTTCAGCCTCTTTTGTGATTGTGAAGTGGCGTGGAGGATTTCTGGGTCTCTGCTCTGCTCTCCTCCCCAGACCTGGCTGCCCCTGTGGAAGAGAAAACTCTTTGAGCATCATTTCTTGAGCTGTCTCTTAAAACATTACCACTTCTGTTTCTCCCCAGGCCTCAAAGATGACAAGGACCTGAAGTTCCTCCTGAAAGGCAGCCAGCTGCTGAAAGTGAAGTCAAGCTCCTGGAGAAAGGAGCGGTTCTATAAGCTCCAGGAGGACTGCAAGACCATATGGCAGGAGTCAAAGAAGGTGCTGAGATCCCCAGAGTCACAGATCTGTGAGTAAAGTTTGCTTCATCAGAGGTGCCTGGAGTGAACCAGGACCATGATGTGGTGTGGAGAGAGGGTTTGGAGCAATGAGAGCAGGTCTTTCATTCCTCCTGTGACTCCATCACAAACTGAGTGATGCTGTCAGCTCTGGGACAGTCATGAGGAATCTGCCGTGTCAGGAATGGTCACATTGCACACAAACGCATGAGCTGCTGTCTCAGATGGTTGTGGGGTGGGCTGTGTTGGTCTCAGGAGCCCTGCCTGGCTCTTTTCCTGCCCAAATTGTTCAGGTCACTCAGGTGCCCGAGCCCTAATGCTCGGTGTGAGACACGGTGTGAGCATTTGGCTGTTGCTCCTTTCCTGCCTGCAGCCCCAGGGAAAACTGGCATTTAAGGCTCACAAGGGAACTGCAGAGATGTGGAAATCCAAGGGCTGACAGGACATGTTTCTGGGCTGAAGGAAAGCCTATTCTCATCCTTATCTTGGAAATCCAGGATCTGCCCTGTTGTAAGAAGTCCAGATACTACAATCACCATTATATAGCACAGGAAAAACCATTCTGTTCCAGCAGCACCCAGCTTGGCACTGTCACTGGGACCCCAATTGTGCAGTCAGAATGGAATCAGGCAGGGTGTGTGTGTTTATATCTTTTTTTTTCTTCTCATTCCATATTTTTCTGACACATTTCTCCATATTTTCTGACATCTTTTCTCTCTTATTTCACCTATCATTGTGGTCTTGTAAATCCAGGAGATAAATTAGTAATATGGAATATGTTTTATGGCATGTTGAAATGTGTTAATTACACGAATTTTTTTTGTAATGATCAAAATTAACTAAATGAAGGGTGGGTCTTTCAAATTACCTCCCTTCCTTCCACAAACAGTGAGAAGATTTCCAGTAGGAGGAGTAAAGTAGCAGGGTAAAATATGTTTGGTTTGTAACCCTGATGGCCAGAGTCTCCTCACTTGACCTTGGGCACCTCATGTAATCTCTTTGTGCATCCTTCTCCACACGTTTTCTTTCTCTCCCTCTAACTAACTGTGAAAGGCTTTGAATCATAGAATCACAAAGGTTTGGGCTGAAAGGGACATTAAAGATCATCCAGTTCCAGCTCCCTGCCATGGCCAGGGACACCTGGGCCAGGTTGCTCCAAGCCCCATCCAGCCTGGCCTTGGACACTTCCAGGAATGGGAGATCCACAGCTTCCTTGAGCAACCTGTGCCAGTGTCTTGTCCCACTCTGAGTAAAGAAACTTCATTCTAACATCTAATCTAAATCTCTCCTTTTTTTAGTTTAAAACTGTCCCCCCTTGTAAAAAAGTCCCTTTCCCTCTTTGTTTATAAAAGGGGGAAGCTGCAGTGAGGCCTCCCCTGAGGCTTTGAGTCGGAGGCTGTCCCGTCCTGAGTGTTTGGATGAGCAGCTTGATGTGGTCCTGAGCTCAGCTGGGCTTTTCAGGTCTCCCAGTGCAATAACCCATCATAACAACAACAAACAGAAAGTCCTCAGTGAATGTTTGCTCCCTGGGAATGCCTGCTCTGCTAGGCTCTGTCCCATGTAAAACCAAAGTCCTTTCCCAGATAATACATCCCTTTCTTTAATATATATATCTTGCTGATATATCTCACTCTAAGTCAAATAAGGGTGTGAGATGAGAAGAATGACTTTCAGAGCTCCCTTTCCTGTGCTCTGAGCCAGCAGTTTCCAAGTTATGGGGTCTGAGAGCACCAAGAGCAACAGCCCTGACCCCACCTAGTCCTTGGAAGTAAATGGGAAGGATCCTTGTGCTGTGGCTCCAGGTACCCTGATGTTTGCCTGCAGAAGCCCTGGTGGATCCATGGCTGTGGCAGTGGCATGGAGAAGGGGTACAACTGTGACTATTTTATAAATAAGGATGAGTTCAAATCCTTTGAGCTGGGCTCTGAGCACAGGCTGAGGGTGTGTCTGCATGGGTGTGGATTTACAGCACTCCAGAACCACTTTGGTAACTGGGCACAGCCAGCATTGCCACACTGCTGCAGACAGGCAGTGCCACTGTGGGCAGGAGAACCTGCTGTGCCCTGGGAGTGTCCTCAGTGAAGTAATGTTACCTGATGGCTCACAGCACATGCCTGCTCCTCCACACTCCATGCAGGCACAGCTTTCCCAGGGAAAGATTCTTTTTTATTTTGTCATCAGGATAACAGCAGTGGAGACAAGTCAGTAGAGGCAGAGCTTGTCCTTACAGCTCTGTGAAGGCAAGCTCTGGCCTGGCTCTGGCCAGACTGGCTTTGCTGAGGTCAAGGTGTCCCACAGATTTGAGCCTGGGTTGGAGACCTCACCTAAAGTGAAGCCCTGGCTTCTTTTCTTGTACCAAGGAAGGCTTGCACCCTGACAGCCTATGTGGCTGTGGGATGTGGACAGGCTGTGTCCCACGTGCTCCGGGGAGGATGGCAGCCTGTGCCTGCACTTGTGGTGCCAAGCTCATGGGATGGTTTGAGGGACACCTCGGGGCTGCTTCCAGCAGGTGCTCTGGACACACCTGAGCCTGGAATTCAACGAGAGAGATGAGTACTTGTCATTGTAGGACACAAAAGGATGAGAGACTCCAAATATTTCAGAAGACAAAGAGCATAGAAAAAAACTTTATTGTCTGATTCTTACTACCTTTTTATAAGCTGCTATGATACAGACTTCACTTGATTGGTGAATAGGAATGACACCTCTCTAATCCCATTGGTTAAACCAGAGAAACAGCTAAAGTGTTTTGAGAACTAGAAAAGCAAAACAGCACCTGGAGAAAGATTGTTTTGAGAAAGGAGAGTTGTTTGCCAGGATTTGTTTTGAGAAGAAGCTTTCTTAAGAATTTCTCCCTTGGGAGAAAGTTAACAGGCTAGCAGGCTCAAATCTCTCAGACCCAGAAATATCAGGCCCACGAGTACTGACTCCTGCCAAGTCCTAAGCCATAACATCAAAGAGATCCATTTTCATAAAGTCATCGAATGGTTTGGGTTGGAAGGGATTGAACATTTCCAGGGATGGGGCAGCCACGGCTTCTGTGGGCAACCTGTGCCAGGGCCTCACCACCCTCACTGTAAAGAATCAGTGCCTTATAGCTAACCTAAACCTGCCTTCTGGCAGTGTGAGGCCATTCCCCTTTGTCCCATCACTCCAGGCTCTTGTCAAAAGTTCCTCCCTGTACCTCTTGGAGTCCCTTTAGGTACTGGGAGGGGCTCTAATGTCTTCCTGGAGCTTCTCTTCAGGTTGAACACCCCCAGCTCTCCCAGCCTGTTCCCAGAGCAGAGGGCTTCAGCCCTTGGAGCATCTTTGTGGATTCCTCTGGGCTTGCTCCAACAGATTCATATGCTTGGAGGCCCCAGAGCTGCAGTACTGCAGGTGTATCATGAGAACAGAGGAGAGGGACAAAATCACTTCCCTCAACCTTCTGGTCTGGTTTCTCCTTGCCTTTCTCTTTTATTGAACCTCTGAGACCTTCCACTCATGAGTTTTCAGAGTGATTGCTGTGTTTGAGTTTCATTCTGGAGCTTTTAATTTCACCAGGCTGCCTTGGTTCCAGGTACAGAGGGGATTACCCCAGCTCGTGTTGTGGCCTCTGGCAGGCTCTGTCACCACGTCTGCCTTCTCATTTGGTGCAGTGTGAGGCCATCACATCAGATGAAGAGTGCAGGGTCATGATTTGAGACCCAAAATCAGGGACTTCAGGGCAAGTCTCTGCAGAGGGTCACCCTTCCTTGTTAACAGACACTGACTTGGCTCTCCAGGACAAAGCCTTTCTAAAGCTGCAGATAAGCTCCCTTTTCAGGGTGGAAAAAAGGATGAGCAGAATGGAAACAGGGAGGTTTAGCAGCAGGTCTAATCTTATCTGCAGCATTGCTGACAGCGATGGATTCACCTCAGAGGAGGGAAGTCTGGGTAGTCTAAGGGTTATGTTTTTGTGTGGATAGTTTCGTGTTATTCCTGTTAGTATTCTTACAACCACGTGGAAAAGCTATTTGTAAACCATTGTGTGATGGAGTCCAGTAGATAAAACTGGGGACTGGCAAGGTTAGACAGGGTAATCTCAGATGTTGGAAGTTCAAAAAACCCCACTTATCAGGGTTGTGCCAGGAACAGATGTTGCCTGGATCAGATACATGGGGTACAAGCAGTACCTTCCTCTGTTGTCTTTATTTTAAACAACTGGGAATTTAAATTAGATGCTGTCTTCATAGCTGCATTACCCAAACAAGACTTTGGGGATAAGCTGTCCGTCCAAAATGTTTTCTGATCTGGTAGAATAATCCATTTTTTCCTTATTGTCAATAATTCCTTATTTTTCAGTATGTTCCATTTAGGCCCCCAGGGGACTTTTTTTCCCCCCCTTTTTTTTTTTTTTTTTTTTTCCCAAAAGCCTTTGAGGCAACTTAAGTCAGTTTTCCAGAAGCATGTTCTGCCCTGTGTGCACTCTCTGGTTGCCTCCAGCAGAAACACAGGGGTGCTGGGCACCAAGGGCTGCTCAAAAGCACCTTAAAAAATCCATTTCTCACCACAGGTTGCTCCTTCCTGTGGCTGAGCTACAACCAGACCCACAAACACGCTGCTGCTCTCGTTACCCTAACTAATGTGTAGGGCCATGGGAGGGTGGATGCTTCTTTGGCCCAGGAGGCTTTTACAGTGCTTTCTCCCTGGCCTCCAGAAACAGAGTTAAAGTGGCTGGATCAACAGTTTTGGGGCATAGAAAAGATTTTTTAGAGGAGCTGGAAAACAGTTCATTCTGAGGCAATTCACTGCTGAGCATCACTGTGCTGTGAGGGAGGAGAGCCAAAGGGGGCAGAGCAGCAGCCTGTCAGTAGCACTGTCTGTTTGGCTGTGGTCAAATATCAGATCTCATGTAGGTGAAAAAAAGAAAAAAGAGCAAAAAGGCATTTGCTGCATTCAGTGAAATTGATTTTTGAAAGTATTTTCTTAAACCAGCTGTAATCCCTAGTGTGAGCTCACTTAAGCCTGACTCAATCCCTTTAAAAACTCTCTCAACTTGGGGATTTGTGGGAATGGTTGAAAACTTTCCAGTGAATCATCCTTTTGAGCAGTTGGTGGAGAAACAGAGTATTCAGAGGCAGAAGGAAAAGGCTGAACAGGTTAATTAAGTTTGTGGGTGCCACAGTGGGGCCCCAGAGATGGTGCTTTGGTACCTCCTGCACTGTGTCTCTCCTGGAGGCTCGGGGAGGTGACGTTCTCCATGACAGCCATGAAAAGCTTCACACACTGAACCAGGGATGACTCACTGGGGCTGCGTCGTTGAGTCACGAGCAGTGAAGTCAAGAGAGAACGTCAGGAGTTGTAGCTGAAATAGTTCCATTTCTGGCCAAAAGCTTTACGTAAAAGCTACTAGTGTTGGATGTTTTTTTTCTTTTTCTGTTTTGTTTTTTTTTTTTTAATTAAAATAATCAGTTTTGGGAGGTGAGCTGAACTCAGCTGCACTACTGAGTGTTGCAAGTGATGACTGTATTATTACTAAAAGTCATTAAATTGATTTTTGATCTGATGATTAGTTATTCTTACTACTAAAAATGCACAGAATTCCTTTCTGTTCCTCTGGTTTCTGGCACAGTTATAGGATATTTTTTGCTTGGTTTAAACATAGTACAAAAGGTTTGTGTTTATAGCCTAGTACCAGTGTTCAGCAGAAAACTTTTTCCTTTGCTTTTGACTTGCTGTGAAATTTATGAATATCCTTAAAATACCATGCAGTGAACATACCATACCACTTTTGTGGAAGAATAAATTATTGTCTCCATGGAATTAATGTCCTGAACTTGCTTGCAGAAGAACAGGAAGGATATAATATTCTCTGTGTTTGCTTGAGTCAAGAAGCAAAAGCTTGAAATTGTTCCTGGGAAGTGTCTAAAGTCAACAAACTCTCAGCAACCTGTGTGCACACAGCAGGTAGCTGGCTGCACCGACAGCTTCCTTCTGCAGTTTCTTGAGGAATCATTGCTTTCGTGGTCAGACATGTATTTATCCCTGGAAAAATATTTGCTGATGCGAATGGGTTACGCAAGGCGGCCGTCAGCTGTGAAAACAAAACCGTCTGTCTGTGGGCCTCATTAGTTTTTATCAAAATCATTCAAGCCATCAAACACATCCTTTCAGATGCAGAGCTGCCTGCTTCTTGGACTGAGTT
Organism: Nicator chloris; assembly: GCA_013400495.1. Classification (NCBI taxonomy): domain Eukaryota; kingdom Metazoa; phylum Chordata; class Aves; order Passeriformes; family Pycnonotidae; genus Nicator; species Nicator chloris. Next base: position 736,590 of record WAAE01001237.1, read on the forward strand.
TTGAATCAGGCCACCGCGGGCGTCGCTGGGACAGTTCTCATCACAGGCAGTGCGCTGACAAATATTGACCTTGCTCTCCGTAGCATATGTGAAATGCAAAGGCAGAAGTGTTGAGAGCCTCAGATCCAAATTTAGCGGTGCTGTGATGGCAGGGGAAGTAGGAACTGGTCGCCAAAATAGTTTGCAGGGCCCTGGTTGTGTGGAAGGAATGTAAATAGCAATCACTCTGCTTCAGTGCTCCATGATGGGTAGACTGAAAGACTGGGTAAAGACCTTATACGAAAGAGTATTTCCAAACAGCCTGTAAAATTGCATGTGCATTGTATCACTGCTTGCCAGCTGGTAAACACACGCCAGCAGTGAGGGCAGACCTGCTGTGCAGCAGATCTGGAGTCAGAACAACCTGCTGAGCATGTCGGTGGAGGGGGAGTGGAGAAGAGAATGGATGAGGATCAGCAGCTGGGACCTGCCATCAGTCACACGCAGGGAGATGAGAGAGCAATGCTGGCAGGGCTGGGAAGGCACGGCACAGCGGGGCTGGTGCTGAACCCACCCGTGAGTCATTATGTCCAAGTATCCCTCAGGGATGAGGGTGATGGATAGCCTTTGGTATTCCCAGCCCAGGGGGCTGACAGTGCTCCAGCTGATGATAAAGGTCCTGATCCCAACTGTGCTTGGCCATTAGCAGCAGCCACCCCTGGTGGAACCCAGATCAGCTGAGTGGCTCTTGCCAGGGTGAAACCAAAGCGAGAAGCAGCACACGGGGCACACTCAGCGTGTTGTGAAATCCATGTAGTGTCTCTGCAGGATGGTCCTGGGGTCAGGTGGCAGCTTTCATCTGTTCTGACAAGCTGCTGAGCCAAGGTGCAGCTGCTGAGGGTCTGGCCTCTCTGCAGACATGCAGGATGGTGTGTGGGCTCTGGACGGCTGAGCACGTTTCTCATCTGCATTTCTTGACAGTAAACAGAAGTGACTTACTGAGCCAATTAGAGTGGGATGGAGTAATTCAGTGTGACTGAATGCCACATTGCACAGGTCTCATGTTACTGACAGGGGGTAGGATGAGGAAAGGATCTGAGGAGTTCTTCCCCCAGAGTGAAAAGCTGTCCCCTTCCCTAAGGAGTAGCTCAAGGAAGGCTGTTTTGGCAGTGCCCATACAGTGACCCTCCTCTCCCACTTCATCAGCAAAGGCACAAGAAAGGAGAAACACCTGCCAGTCCTTGTCCTTCACATGCTCAGTAGTTTGCAGGAGGTGCAGGTTCAGTTTCTTACTTTCTCTCTTGACAAATACTCTTGACAAAATGTCTCGTCTCAAAGGGCTGCCTATCAAGCAGGAGGAAAACAAAGGGATTGTTCTCTGCCTTTGTTCTTCCTTTCCCTCCATTCCTTAGGATTACCAGAGAGTTTAGTGCTCCTGCTCCCAGCACAGGCTGGACATTTCAATTGTGGAGCAGTGATGAGAGAAGAGATGGAGAGGCCAGGGCTCCTCTCTCAGACAAGTGCTTTCATCATTAGGAACTCTGTCAGGCTCATCCTTCTTGCTCTTCTACACCAGAATCGTGGAATGGCTTGGGTTGGAAGGGGCCTTAAAGATCATCCAGCTGATTTCCTTTAAGAGGTATTCCTTCTGCATGAGGAGATGAGTTTGCAAGTCTCCTTGAAAGGCATGAAGAGAGAAATCCAGATCAAGAGAGATACCCAAAAGATATGTTGGTTGCTTGAAAATACCATGACTGTCAAAAGAATCCTGAGGGCCTGAGTCATCCCTGCCTGCTGATGCCAGGGGTGAAAGAGGAGAAGGGTGCTGGGCTGAAAATCAGCAAGGGAGAAACACAAGAGCAGGAGCCAGTGATGAAAACTGAAAGGAGGGCTAGAAAGAAAGTTCTCAACATCTCCTTGAGAGTAGTTCAGACAGGAGGAGTTACACTGGCTCCAGGGAAGGCTGCTGTATGTCCATGTCAGTGGGGAGCCTTTGGCTGTCTGAGCAGCACCCACAGCAGCCAGGAAGGCTGACCAGGATGTAACCTGTGTGACTTGGTGTCTGGAGGCCAGGAGGAACACAGGCTTCCTTGTGCTGTGCGTCATGTTTTGGGCTCTCTACAAACCACCTCTTGAGCAGACGCAAGCACTCAGGAGTAGATGCAAACTTTCCAGCTTCTCTTCTGCTTGTGGTTATCTCCCCGCTGTGGCGTGATGGGGAAGGAACAGGGAGGCTGCAGGGAGTTGTGATTGATGGCTGTTTGCTGTGAGTGTTCCTCTGCTGTGAAACATCTCTGTCCCCCAGTTATTTTTGATTTCTCCTTGCAGATAGCTCAGCTGAACACACAATTTGGGACTCCTAATAGAGCACTTTCGCTGCCTGGGAGCAGCTGATAAAGTGCTCATGCTGGGTTAAGATTTTCCAGAAGAGAGATAACTTTAGCAGATGGCTTGGGCTGAGTCCTTTGGCTTCAGCTTTTTTATTGATAGATAAAAACAGTACACACAACCAAGCTATGGAAAGCTATAAAAAATGTCCTTTCTTACCCTGCTTTTTAACAGCTCCTGTGGCGATAGTTTTTCTCCTCTCTTGTGTGACTACAATAGACACCAGTCCTGCTCTTCAGCCTTCCTTGTACCCTTTCTGTATTGAGGAGCTCTTTTATCTCCATCATCCTTTTCTCAGCACACCCTGAAAAGATCAAGGCAGCCCTTCCAGACATAGGTTATCAATCTTTTTTTCCTCCCACACAGCTCTCTTTTCCAGTGGATTCATGCAGCCACGTAATGGTTTCCAAAGAATCCATTCTAAATTTCCAATATTTAACATCAGATTTTCTGGTCTTGGAAACACGAGGCCATTGCCAATCCAAAGTTTAGGGATTGATTGCACAAGCAGACTAAGGAGCCTTTCTGCAGGACAATAGCTCTTGTGAGCCAAGCAGTGGTGAGCAGCTGGCAGGTGGAGAGGAATAACAGGATGATCCTTCCCCTCCACTGCCATAAGCAGAAGAGACCTGGAGAGGAGGAGAATCCCATCTTTATGGACTGTCTGCACATGAGATGACCAGCTTGCACTTCCCTTCTGGTCCAGGGTCCACTGTTGCCATGGATTAAGGTTATAACTTTTCTTACCCTGAAGTTTTTGTTTGAATAGGATAGAACAGCTGTGTTCCAAAAGCTGCTTTATTTCCCACTGGCTATAAAAGAAGCCTAAATAAACTTTAGACTTTTGGATTGAACTGAATCTGGCCAAACACAGTAAGATGCTGTACATTAAAGGTGATGTTCCACCTTAGGCACAACTATAATTTGATTAATGCCCTGGTTAAGGGGCAAGATCACCAGGAAGGCCCAGCTGTGGGGGAATTGCAGCCTTTTTTCTTTTTAAGCTGTTTTTGGTACTCAAACCCATAAACTTTCACTCGAAGGTAAATTGGCCAGCTAACATCATTCCACAGCAGCCCATCCCAACCCAACCTTTTCCTCCCTTCATCTGATCAACTGTTGGCCTTTACAAAGTGATAATCAAAGACCACACAGAGATAATAGCTCATAATTGTCAGGGAAGAGCTTTGCCAGCTCCAGGGAACTCCTCGTGGTTTGTTCTTGTATAGAAACCAGCAAACCAGCAAAGTGCTGTGGAAGGTGTTTGACCACCCCAGCATTTGCTGAGAACTTGAAGCAAATGGTAAGTGTTGCTTTTGGAAAGTCACTGATTTTTGAAGACTGAAATTTTGGATGGTTTTTTGCAGTTTCTTTTTTTTTTTTTCCCCCAGCAGCTGAGCATTATCATGACTGCTCTGGGAAAAACAGGAAAGTTTTCAAACCTCTAATGAGCATCTGATGAATTTTCGATAATCCCAAGGCCACCATGCCAAAAATGTGCAGGTGGATACTGAGTTGGGTTTTTCTACAGTGTTGAATTTGAATAAACTGGGCATTTTAATGGTGAAATGGATGTTTAAAGGCAAGTTTCTCCTATTCAGCTAAACTTTGGGGATATTTTATACTCATGCACTGCTTTTTAACAAAGCTCCAGACCAGGTTGCTCCAAGCCCCATCCAACATGGCCTTGAACACTTCCAGGGATGGGACATCTACAGCTGTTCAGGGCAACCTGTGCCAGTGTTTTGTAGATGTATGAAGTGACCCATGAAAGACAAAAAGAGGCTGTGGGTGCTGCTGAGAGCTCGCCTGATTTCAGCCCAGTTTGAGGGCATCGATTGCTCTCAAGGACATTTTAGGGTTGTCTCTGTTACTTATATTTGTTTAATAAGTCTCTTCATACACTTCTCCTTCTGGACTGCCTTGTGTGTGCGTTTGGCAAACTTGGAGCAGCTTCAGGGTTCATTTCCACCAGCTGAAGAGCAGAGATAGAAGTGGGGAAGGATGATCTTGAAAACAGTGTTTTGATTTCTTACAGCAAGGAGGATAAATTCTACCCTTGACAGGGGTTAGGACAGAGTATGGGTGACACCAGACTTCTCTGAAGCTTTGGTCTCTGCCTCCTTAATTTGCACCACCAGGACTGAGAGGATCAGATGGGATCTTAAATTTTACCTTCTCACTATTTTTGCAACCTAAAGAAGGACAGTTTTGTTCCTTACCCTCCTCTTAATTGAAGTCACCTCTTATTTTGCCCAAGAGACTGTGGGCTTCTCCTCCCTGGAATTGTTCAAGGCCACCTGGCTGGGGCTTGGAGCAACCTGATCTAGTGGAAGGTGTCACTGTCCATTTCAAGGGTTTGGAACTGGGTGATCTTTAAAGTCCCTTCCAACCCAAACCATTCTGTGGTTTTAGGATTTTCCTGTGGGGTCCTGTTCACAGGGAGGCAGAGCTCCACTCTCCCCGTTCTCAGGGGGAATGAGTCAAGGGATGCTCAAGTCAAGGATGCTCCAAGGACTTGGAACCAAACTCTTGGTTGTGATTTGTGTCTCATGAACAGGACATCACAGTATGGCACCTACAGCATATTCTGCTTCTTTATTAAATAAAGAACATGGAGAAAGAGGTTTTCTTTTTAAAATTTCTTGCTCTTTCTGGTTCTTTTGAGTTGAGTTTTCTTTAGTACCAAAGCTTGGGGAAGGGGGAAAGGAAAGAGTACCCTCCAGAGGCTTCAGGAAAAGAAGAGTAATTTTTTTAATCTCCCTCACCAAGCAGAGATAAGGCTGACTGAACCCCTGCTGACAGCAGGCTCTGCTTTCTTTCCACAGTCTCCATTGAAGATATCCGGGATGTGAGGTCAGGCCATAAAACAGAAGGGATGGAAAAATACGCCAAGGATGTCCCAGAGTATCGCTGCTTTTCCATCATCTTCAAAGACCAGCGGAAAAACCTGGACCTCATTGCGAGTTCAGAGGATGATGCCAACCACTGGATCGCTGGCCTTGGGAAAATCATAGCCCACAGCAACTCCATGAACCAGAAACAGAAACTCCAACAGTATCCTTTGCCTTATAAAGTGATTAATCACGGACAAAGATGCACTTGTCTTTCCATGTGGGTGGGGATAGCAGATTAACCTCCTTTTTTCCCTCTTGGCCCTGGGCAGTGGGTTTTCTCTTGCACTGATCTTGCACCCAGGCAAGCTCCCTGGTTTTCAGTGCTTTCCCCCACTGTTTTACAATGATAGCAGCAAGACTGGAGTCAGGCTTAATGTAGCTCCTTAAGCAAAGAATTGCCTCTTTCATGGAGCTCCAGAGAAAACAATCATTATTTTTTTGTGTTCTTCAGGGGTCTGTTTCACTTGCTTTGCAGTAAACTCCAGGACAGGCACTTCTTGGCAAGGCATGAAAAGCCTGCACTGTTTTACCGTGTTTCTCGGTAATACACGGAGAGGGAACTGATTCTCCTCTTCTCACTGCCAAATTTACTCCAGGGTAGCTCTGACTTGAGTGAAATTACTCCTTATTAGCCTCAGCATGGGAGGAAGTTTTGCCCTGAAAAAATCTGCAGTTGCTCTAGTGACAGTGCAGAGATCAGAAAGGAAAAGGCACAGAGCAGGAAAGGAGAATTAATTCATTATGAGAAGGAGAGGGGTTGGTTATTGGGTGAAATCCTGGCTCTGCTGAATTGACAGGGAACTTTCCCTGGGGCTGCATTTCACTCAATAAGTTGCTTTGCAAACAGAGGTCTCATGTATAAAAAGAGGGAATATCAGTGGGTGCAGTTTTGGATGGATTTTCTTCAGTCTCTGTGTGTCTGAGACTCTGACCATGACATCTGAAGCTGTTTGCTGATTTCACCCTGATTTGACAGAGCTGCAGCAGTTGTAAAATAATAAGTTCCTTTAAGCTTCCCAAAGGTAGATATTCAGCTATCAGGAAAAGAGATACCACTCTTGGGGAGAGAAGGCTGGGTGGCCTTCATGACTTGTTTGACACCAAACATCAGAGAGGAAGGGAGATGCAAAATCCTCAGCTGGGAAAAATCAAAAAGCTGGAGCTCAAGTCTGAGCAGGCACCAGGAAGTCTTGCCCTGAGTTAAGTCTTCTTTCCATGTGGGTTCTCTGCTGGGTAATAATGTAATGATGGAGAAGGAGATGGTGCATAAATGCTGAGCTTTCGTCAGGCTTTACTCTTCTGTGGGTCCTCTGAGGTCTGAGAAGCATTTTCACAGCCACAGTGCTGTTCACTTAAGGGAATCAGACTCTGTTAGTTCTGATGTGCCTGGGATGTCCTGTTTATCTCCTGCATTATGAGTGTCTTTTTTGGATGGTTTTTCAAGCTCTGGGCTGTAAGGTCACTCCTCAGCCACCCCACAGTGTGTAGGGGAAAATCTGGGCTACAGAAAGTTGTCCCTGGAGCATGTCAAGTTAAATATATTGCTGAAAAACTCGCCCGTAAGAGGAGACAAGATTGTTAAGGGGGGGAAAAATAACAATGACATTTGCAAAGGAAGAAGGCTGTAAATTTCCAGCATGGAAAAGTGCCTTTCTGTCTTTGGAAAGCAGAATCGAAGCTAAATAGGGTGGGTAGGCAAACCATATTTCTGGAAGAGTAATTACTGTGCAGTGCTGGCTTCCAATCTGGGCTTGTCTCAGGCCATTTAACGTAACCTGGAATTACAGAACAGCATGATTTCTCATTTGAAATTTGATGATGTTTAATTAAAGCCTGGGGTTTTAAATTTAGTCTGCCTTTACTGGGTTTGCTTGGCAGCATGGGCTTGCTCAGATCTTCCTTAAACCTCAGGAGTGTTCTCTGCATCTGTGAGCACAGAAGGGGAAGAGTCAGGAGATGAGAAGTGTTGTGTCCCCTGCCTGTCCCCCATGACTGGAGAATTGCCTTGCAGGGTATCTTTTTTAGCCTCCCAAAGCCTTGCAAAACAAGTAAGGAATGTGCAAGTTTTTGAAAACAAGGACTGAAAGCAAAAACTCTGCTAGTTTCAGATGGGGCTCGTTTAGTTTGGAATTCAGTGGAGTTGCCTGTGGTAGAAAGGGACTGGATTCAGTGTCTTATGTATTATTTCCAGTGCTATATTCCTACACAGATAAAACTCCCACATGCTTGATGAGCATTTCTGATGTTCTTATACACAGAGTTCTGTTTTAATAAGCCTCAAATTCAACACTGCAGCAGGCTGGCATAGGTCATTTAGCAAATATTGCAGATATGTATGCAGGGAAGGCTTTAGACCAGAAAATACAGAGGACTTTTCATTTGAGCAGGGTAGCACTGTCTGCTTTGGTTCTGGGGTTTATGTGTGAGCTTTTCCTCTGGTTTGAAAGCACTTACCAGAAGTTCTGCAGCGTTTCTGTTCCAAGCACATTCATGGGATATCTGCCAGATAGAAACCAAAGAGGGATGGCTGAAACGAAGAGAAAACTGGTAGCCCTGGAGCTGACACATCCTTTAAAAACAAGAGGCAGGAGGCAGGCTCTCCCTGGATGTATACAGAAATGGGAGCAGCTTCTTCTGAGTCCACTCAGGCCCACAGAGGGGCAGAAGGTGAAAGACAGACCCACAGCAGGACTGGAAAATGCTGTTTGTACCAGATGAGAGGACTTTCAGTTGAAGTGCTTTGTTCATGCAGCTCCTCTAAGCTCTCCCAAAGCTGAGGTGATCCAGATGGATGGAGAATTTGGGCATTTTGGGGCCAGAATGCTGCTTTTTACTGAGATCTCAGTTGTCTGTACTCCCCTTTTTCTCTCTTTGCTGCTTGCCCTTGCAGCAAGAGGACCCACTGTGTGTGCCTGGGCTCTTCCTGGGCTCTCTGATTTCCCTCCTGCATTTCTCAGCCTCCTGAGAAGGGATCTAAGATAAAAACATCCTCCATTCACAGGTAGGACCTGGGCATACTCTTTTGCACATGCATTTACTGCCCACATTTTGCCTTCCAGTGCACACTTTGGATATGTCCATGACCTCTGGGTGTTCATTATCACAGGAAATTATGCAGACTCTAAAAAAATGTGGGGTTTTTGCAGTGGTTAGCACAAAACCAGTAGTTTCTATGCACCAAAGAATAGTTTCTATCCACCCCTACTGCTCACCTCTGGCTGTGGCAGACTGGATTTCCTCTTGGCTCACCAGAGTTGGGTGTTCCTCCTGCCTGTTGTTTTTGGGGAAGGCTGGGAAGGGGACCTGAGGTGCAGGGTCAGGCATGAGTGGGTGGCACCAGGGTGACAGTCTGAGCAGACCCTCTCTGGAGCAGAGCTGGTGGAGGGGGTGTTCTGCACCCCAGGGTGGGTGTAGTGTGCTCCCAGCACAGCATCCTCTGCTCATGGGAGCTTCATGACTCCAACTGCATTTTCTGGGAAGAATCAGTCCAAGCCAGAGCCTGGTTCAGGGCTCTGGAGTGTCCTTGGGAAGTGCAGCCTCTCTTTATTTTGGTTTCCATGTCTAAAGAAGGGGAATATTAATATTACCAGGCTAAGACGGATGTGGGGTGAGGTCATTGCTTAGCACCTGCCAAGATTTTTCAAGTCAGAAAGTTCAGCTTTCCATGAGACAAACAATACTCACTAACAGTTCACACATATCTCCATCACTAGAAAATACTTCAGTGCAGGGGTAGCTCTGGTAAACACTGTTTCAGGGTTATGTTTACAGCCCCTAAGGCTGTTAATGCCCTTTTTTTGGGGTCATTTTGAAAGGCCCAGTTTAAATGTTACAGCACTATATGCCTCAGCTGGTGTTTGCTGATCCTGAGCTTTACTCTGATTAACGTTCAGATTGGGCTTTTTTTTTTTTTTAAGTTTTTCTGGAATGAATTTGAAGCATTGTTTCCTATGTGAGACATGGAAGGTTATTCTTGGAGATCAAATTCTTACTTTGATCATTTTTTTCCTGTTGAAAAGTAGATCTTTTTCTGGATGACCTTTCTTATTTGACAGTAAAGCAAATTAGACAGTCAGTTCCATGATGCAAAAAGCATGGGGGTTTTTGGTATTTAAAACTGCAGTGTGTCTCAACTGTCTTACATTATTTTAGAGACTGAAAGAAAATGGGAGATCCAGTTCAAATTATCTGACATCACATTAAGTTCATTCTTACAGCAGTTTCTCCAGATCCATAGATATACTAAAGTGATTAAACCCAAGCTCTTATGAAATATTTTCACAGTACAGCACAGTAACAGACCCTGTGCATTTCAGCAGGGGAGGAAGCCAAGACCCACAAAGGTTTGATTCCACTCACAACAAAGTTCTTAGGAGATATAGGTAGAAATCCTTAAAAATATGCTGAAGGTGAGTTCAAAAATGATTATTGATACTTCTTCTGGAGTTCAGTGTTCACTGTGACACACTGAATATCGAACAAATCCATGACACGGAGTTTACCAAGCTTCTCTTGGGAGCTCTTTTCATTCTTTCCCTTATCCCCTTTTAACTGTCCGGAGCAGAATGTACTTTCTGTCATAAAAGAGAAATCAAACTGTTTCTGGCTGCAGCCAGAAACTCCTACAGGGTAAAGAGAGCTGATCCAGCCTTGGCCAGATGGTGAAGAGCTTCTCCCGGGTCACGCTCGGTTGTGTCCCAGCGCACTTTCCTTCTGCCGAGGCCCCGTTTGCTCTGCGGGAGCAGAAGGTGAGGTGGTGCCAGCTGCTCAGGGGGCTCACGCTGATTTGCAGCAGCTGGAGAGGTGGCTCAGAGCCTTGAGAAGAGGATTTCCCCCGTGCTGTGTGCAGCAGAAGGTATTCAGGTGTTTAGGCTAGGCGCTGACCTGGAAAGATTTCCTTACATCCTCCCGCAGCTGGATTCACACCTGCCTGCGGAAAGCTGACAAAAACAAAGACAACAAGATGAGCCTGAAAGAGCTCAAAGACTTCCTGAAAGAAGTGAACATTGAAGTCGATGACTATCATGCCAAGAAGATTTTCCAGGTAATGGGAGCAAGCAGAAAAAGGGTTTGCTGTTGGCTGAGGTCAAGGTGTCCCACAGATTTGAGCCTGGGTTGGAGACCTCACCTAAAGTGAAGCCCTGGCTTCTTTTCTTGTACCAAGGAAAGACTCTCAGATTTTGGAGCTCAGTCATTTATTGCTCAGAATAATTGATTCCCACTAAGTTAGGCCATGCTTTTGATGAGGGTGTGTTAAGATCTTTCTTCATAGTTTTGCCATGAAGCAGAAAATGAGATCCAAACATGGATAATGCTAGAAAAAGGGAAACAAAGTTGAAGTCTCAGGGGTTTCAGGAGTTTCGTGTACCACAACTGCATGTCAGTGCCTAAGTCTGGCTGAATTTTGTTTGGTTGCAATTGTGAACCCAGATCCTCACCTTCTCAGAGGAGGAGAGTGCAAAGTGACAGGTATAAACAAACAAAAGAAAAAAAAGTGCAAATTAAGAAAAAAGCCTTTCCAGGTCCATGATAGATACACAAGATTGCACGCAAGCCTGGACTAGTCTGATTGATTTAATACTCCCAAGGCACATTTAATTTGGTCAGGGATGTACACTTTTCAATTCTCAAGATTCAGCTTGCTGGCTGAGCCTGTCAGAAGATAAGAAAGGGATGAAAATTTCTCCGTTGTTTAGCTTTTGGTTTCTCTCTAGAGAATCCATCCTGCCAAGGTGAGATAAAACATCTGGGTAATTTCCAAACTTCCATCCTGTCTGAAGCAGGATTTGAATTAATGGGTGTGCAGTTTCAGAAATGTTTTTTCTGATCTGTGGTAAACACGTGGGTGGTTTTGGGCACTGGGCAGGAGTTCTCCTGCTCTTCCGTGTGAGCAGGCAGCCTTCCCCCAAAGGAGATCCAAACTTCCTTATCTTAGCTTTATAGGCATCTCTCTGGTAACTCCTGAGGAATTAGGGGGTAGGTCATCAGCAGATCTTAGAGAATTTCAGCTGATAAAATATTCCAGTTGTACTGCCCGCTCTAGCTGGTGTATCCCGTCCTTTATTCCCTGCCCAGGAAGGTCCTGGAAGAGTGGAAATAAGGCTGGGAATTCACTGATTGAGTTGTGTGTCTCCACTGGAAGCAGTTGCCAACACTTCCTTTGCAATCTGTGCAGGTGAAGCCAGTGGGGACCAGGGTGTGAATCTCCTCACCCTAAAGGATACATCTCACATATAGGAGGTGAATCACTCCCACATCTTCACACATCAACAACCTGAAAACATCACCCTTGGTGTTGGTTTTTGTTTTAATTTTACTTTTTTTTTAAATTTTAGAGGCACAGTCTCCCCTCATTTAATGGACCTCTTCTGCTGTCACAGTAGTTACGAGGGAGCTCTAGGAGAGGAAACTTGATGGAATTAATCCTTTGTGCTGAAAGACTCCGAGTAATTGCTAAACCTTGATTCAACCCTTTGAAATGCAGGGAGTTAGTTGAAGTACCATCATTAGGCAAGGAATTGTTAAGTTTCCTGTATAGCCACTGGAAAGAGAGGCTCTTTGGAGGTTAATTCAGATCTCTTGAGGGCTGATTTGCCTTCAGGAAGGTTCTATCTTGCTCCTAAAGCAATTACATTTTCAGTTTGCATCCTGCCTCAGCTTAGATGCACTAGGGCATTACAGCCTATTAGAGGGTGATCTTTTCTGTCTCAGAGAGTTTTTCTTCATTTAGTCACAGGAAGGAAGGGTGATGAAGTGGAGGTTGCAGGGCATATTCTCACATTATTCTTGCCTTTCATCACATGGCTCTGTGTCCACATGTTGGTTTGAGACACCTGAGTAAAACGTATTGCAGTGCAACCAGAAATTATGCAAAGCTCTTCTCATTGCTCACTTCATTTCAACCTGAAATATTCATTCTGATGCATCAGAAAGGTGTTTTTGCTGGCAGGCCAAGGGTCATTCAGGACTTACAGCTTGTGATGTTTACATGGGAGGTAAAACACGGTATTTTGGGTTGAGATTTTCTTTCTAATTTGGACTTCTGGTAGCCAAAGCAGAAGGAACCCACTTTTATACCATGCATCTGATCTGTCCTGGAGTTTGACTCTGGTGCCAGTGCTATTGTCCTGTTTTCATCACAGCCTTTATTGGCAACTGATGAATAAATTTCCCCAGGCACACCACTCAAAATGCCAGTTTTCTAGAAGAAATATCATTTCCCTGTCATGTCTTAAAGAAAAGAACATTTGTAATTCATGACATCCCTGCCATCTCCACCAGCTGCTTTCCCTCTTTATATTCCTTTTGCAGTTGCTAAGCATCATGCTCAGCTTAGCTTGAGGGATCTGCCAGAGCCACAGCACAGGATCATAGACATGGAAGGCAGAGAGGAAAAGGCACTTCTTGAACTCTCAAACCTGTTTTGGAGGTGTTTGTAGTACTGAGCATGTCACAGGTTGTCCCATCCCTGAGATGAGCCCATAGCTTCTACCCAGCAGGTTCTGTAGTCAGGACAAGTTAAATTCTTTTTTTTCTGTCACTTCAGTTTGTGAAATGCTAGGCATCATGATAATGTTCTTTGGTTTTATATGTACTCCATAAACAGATAGTGAAGAATTTGCAGGGGTTGAAAGTCCCTCCTTATCATCTTGGGACACTGCCAAAGCCACTGTGGCCAAAACTGAGATCGCTGGCAGAGCTAGGCTGAGATTAGTGTGATGACTGGTTAAACTAAGACAGGCATTTCCATCATAAAAGACAGAAAAATAGCTTTGTCACAGGGGATCAAAGATGGAAAGCAATTTAATTCCTCTGGTTTGACAAGTTGAAGAATTCTGCTAGGAACAAACAACAAAATTAATATCAGGGTTTGCCACAGAGGAAAAAAAAAAGATGTTTCTGATGAAAAATTGAACCTGGGAGTATTTTAAATAAACTAGAAAAACCTGTTATTGGAAAAGCTGTGTCCTTCATGGAGACATTAACATGTATATCTCAAGCTCCTCATCTTTCATGGTCAGTCAAGTCCTTGGCTGTGGTGCTCTGTCAGAGATGGTACCTACTGGAAAAGTTCAAACTCCAGAGGAGAATCTGAATTACAGTTCCTTGTGAGAAGATTATATCTGATTTGAAATCTCTGGGGATTTTGTTACGTGGCAGATTTTGGATGAGAATGGAAAATTTCCATGGAGAGGTGGATTTTTTCATACCTAAACATTCACATGTTTGGCAGTTGTGGGGATTTTAAGTTGTTTTTGATGCCATCTTTGCAAACAGCCCTACTGTGAGCCTTGACACCCTCTTGAGGTCTGAGCCACTTAGGTCAAAGGGAGGGTTCTTTTCACTTAACTTACTGGATATTTGGCTATACTCTCTATCATTATTTAAAAGAGTTGTTTCCCTTTATTCCTCCTGAGATTAAGAATTACATTTCTTTTGACCCTTGATTTGTGCTCGGATTATTTTGAGCTGTCCTGACTGAAGCACACCAAGTAATGGAGCTCAAGGCTGGTGCTTTTGAGCACACTGATAATGTTTAAATACTAAAAACTGTAACTGTTTTAGGACTGTTGGCCTTGTCAATGAGAACCACTGTCATTGACCACGTGCTGCTGACTCACTGGCCAGTAACTCTTTGCAATTATTTTGTGTTCTGCGTTGTGTAGCCCTGGTGCAGATTACGGCTGGCCTATGCCAGAAGGAAAGAAGGTTTTCACTCCTTCTCCCCTCTACGTTTACAGCACTGTGACAAGTCCAAAACAGAGGCTCTGGAGGATGATGAGATAGAGGAATTTTACAAGATACTGACAGAAAGGAAGGAGATAGACAGCATCTTCCAAATGTACTCGGACCCAGAAGGGTTCATGTCCTGCCAGAACCTGGTGAGGTTTCTCTATGAGATACAGCAGGAGGAAGATGCTGTTGTTGCTGCCCCTGCCTTAATTCAGAGATATGAGCCCAATGAAAGAGGTAGGTTGAAAAGCCCTGGCTGGTTTGCTTCAAAATCTTGGTTTTTTGATGAACTGTGAATTGCGTTGCTGCTGCTTTTTTTCTGCAGTCGTGTGTATTATTCTCTCCCCACAGCTGCCTCTGAAACACCACTCTCCTAAGGGAACATGAACAGCTCTAGGAGAGGAGGGCAGAGGAGAGGCTGGGAAATCTCTCTCTTCAATTTTATTTTGGGTGCACTCAACAGCAGGAGAGGGATTGGTACAGTTTGGACTAGAGAATGATGAAAATCCTGAGGGAAAGACTCAGATGGGGTATTCAGATGCCAAGACCTCCTGTGGCTTTTCAAGGCTGAGAATGTAGCAATATTTGTGTTCTCCAGAAGCTGGAGGCAGATGTCCTTGATGGTGGGCACCTGTAAAGCCATCTGCAGATGAGATCTCTGAGTAGAGGCCAAGGAGGTGACAGCTGTTTGGGAGGCAGTCACTGAACTGTCTGTCTGCTCAGAATGGGGGTGAATCGTCAGTCTGGAGCACCTTGCAGGATGTGTTCAAAGAGCCAGCTCAGAATCATGGGCTGGTTTTCCACTGTCCTGCTATTCCGTCAGCAGAGGGACAAGGTTTTGCAATTGTCAGGCTTTAGGATTAGACTGAGATCTGGTTCAGTCCCTCAAAATGGGGAGTAATTTTGTATTTCCTCTTTGCAAAACATGTATTTCGTTAGAGAATCTAGACAGGATTTATCTGGCTGTGTTTAGACATCTGACAGCCTCAATGGGTTGGCACAAAGAAACCTTGACATGCTCAAATGGAGATTTTCATGCTGTAAATCTCTGGAGATAGATGAGGTAAGGTCTGCCTTTGACACTGTTAAGATGTTATCAAGGACAGTAAGTGTCATAAAGAGCCACGCTTGCGAAGGGGCTTTAAAAGCGTTTTCAGGCAGCCGAAGGTGCCATCCTTGTCTGGAGAACATGGATATCTTGGCTTTTACTGAATGCCTGGGGAGCATATTTTGTCTCTGGGATCTCCTGGAGAGCAGAGGCACCGTGGTGAAGGTGGTGGCATGACCTGGTGGCGTCACATTTTCAGTGTGGGGTTTTCTGTCTGTTTGCCTGGCAGCCAAGAGGGGCAATGCCATGACCAAGGATGGTTTCCTGATGTACCTGCTGTCAGATGAGGGGAACATATTCAACCCCTCCCACCGCAAAGTTTACCAGGACATGACCCAACCTCTCAGCCACTACTTGGTGTCATCCTCACACAACACCTATCTCATGGAAGACCAGATCACAGGGCCAAGCAGCACAGAAGCCTATATCAGGTAAAGAGTGTGTGTGTTTGTGTTTGTGTCTATTTGGGTTTGGGAGGTTAACCTCTTTCTTTCAGAAGACATAAGTGTCTGTGCTGATGGATGCAAGGGATCAAGAAGCAGTCTCCTACCAGACCAGGTAATGTATAAACCAGGCTGGCCCATGTGTCCAGGGTGAGCTGTTCCCAAACCAGGTTGGCTGTTCCCTCCTTTTCACAGCTCTTTGCCCTGGGTCTCATCTGGTGTCCACCTGAGTGTAGGATGTGTAATTGCAACATTTGGGAGCAGTATAAAATGTCTGTAGTCACATGGAGGCTGGCCTGCAGCCTTCTGGCCTGGTGTTTTCAAAGCATGATGCTGAGGGAGTGTTGCATTCCCCAAAATATGGCACAAGAGAGTGCAAGGAGCTTACAAGAGGTGAAGATTCCTGGGACAGAGCTGCAGGTCTGGAAGGAGCCAAAATGATGCATAGTGTCATGGTGCTTATGCTCTGTACTGCCTTTTGGGAGAGGCCCATGGCAGGGACTGTCCCCACAACCATGCTGGGGTTGATTTTGGAGAGTCCTAGGTGGAGCAATCAAAAAAAAAAAAAAGAGGTGGGATGTGAGCTGGTGGAGCAGGGTGAATGATCAGGTGAACTTACACTTGGTCCCTTTTTAGCATCTCAGATATTCCCATAGCAGCCTGCACAGAGCATTAGGTGTTGCCTGTGTCTGCCTTTAAGAGCTGATGCTTCATGGCCAGATGGGTGCAATGACCTTCAGTAATCTGCACATCCACCTTACATTACTCCTTGTTTTTATCAGGTGAGACAGTGTTTCCTCATGAGCCAGTCAGTGGCTGCAATTCTGCCTTTGTTTATGACTTAACTTATTCTCAGGAGCAATGACTGACTGGAGTCACAAGGTCAAAAGTGTCCAGAGTGAAATCTCTCAAGTTACTTCTTAGTAGCTCTTTGAATTCATCTTATAGAGTCTTAAAATACATAATCAACTTGTTTTGGTTGTACAAAAGAAAAAAAAATCCCATTATTCTGGAACAGGTTTCCCAGAGATGCTGTGGATGCTCCATCCCTGGAAATGTTCAAGGCCAGATTGGACAGGGCTCTGAGCAATCTGGTCTAGTGGAATCGGTCCCTTCCCATGGCAGGGGTTGGAACTGGATGGTCTCTAAGGTCCCTTCTGACCCAAACCATCCTATGATTCTGTGATTCTGTTGCAATGAGTTAAAGGAGTTGTGTCATCTGAAATGTTTAGGGAATTACTGTAAAAGAGATGAGATCACCTCCTGGATAGATGGGGTGGGGGTTAGAAATCTACACTTGAAAATAAATTGAAATGGAAGTATGGATATGTAGAGATGGGAATTTCACACGGAAATTCAGTCTGTAGACTTGGTTTGGGAAACTGGCCCTCAGCAGTCTCCTCAGCTGTGGTGGAGTTCCCATAGCTCCCTCCTTTCCTCCCAGCTCTGAGGATTCATCCCTCATGTCATATCAGATCTAGATGAAGAAATCACATCACCTAAACTTTGAGACTTGGCTTCTAATGCAGACTGTCACTCTTCCACTGCAGCCACTCTTGATTTTCTCTTCTCTTCACCATCTTTTGGGAAGGCTTTGGGGCACAGTCATAAGTGTCCTTTCTCATCTGGCACTCACTTTGTCTTATTCTTTGGATAATTCTACCTTGGACTTTCACTACCTTACTTCTCAGATCCTTCTGTGCTTTCCTTGCTCAACCTTGAGCTCTCTTTGCTGACACTGATTCCACCTGATCCCATCCTTTATCTGCTTTCCTGTTTTTCCAAGCTCCTTTCTTCTCCCTTGCTCCCTGAACTTCCTGCCAGTCTTCCCAGGCAGCGCCTGTGCCCGATGAAGCCTCACTTGGAGATGGAGCAGAAGGTGTAGAACCCAACCAGGTCCCTTCTTTGTTTCCAGAGCCCTGACCAAAGGCTGTCGCTGTGTGGAGCTGGATTGCTGGGATGGCCCCAACTCAGAGCCCGTCATTTATCACGGCTACACTCTCACCTCCAAGATCCTCTTCAGCGATGTCATTAAGGCCATCAAGAACTATGCATTCCAAGTAAGGATGAGGGACTTCTTCTCGTGTTGCACAACCCAGGACTGACAGCAGATCTCTTCCCTCCCAGCTGAGAGCAGAAGCAATGAAAGCTTCACCTTCTCGTTTCTCATGGGGACAAGATGTGTCCTTCTGTCTGAGCATCCATGCTCTGCTTCCTGCAGAGATCCATTCCTGGGGGTTGCTGGACAGGGAGAGCAGCATCTGAGGATGTTTGAACCTGTGCCAGCACAGCTGCATCCTGGACCCCACTGCAATGTGATACCCATAACCTTGAGCATACCTGGTGGGAAACGCCAGCAAGCCCATGCTTTGTGTGGCTTTGATGTCTCAGGGTCTGTTTCTTGTTTAGAGGAACCCATGTGCATGTTTTGGATGTGAAGGACTGCTTTTATTCTGCTTTAAAAGGGATGAGCAGGGCTAGAGTCTTCAGAAAACCTTAGGTCTGTCCATACTCACTGGACTCTGCTGTTTTCCTTCAGTGCACTTGGGAGCTGGTGTCAAATTGTTTTGGGGCCATAAAGGAGTGACAGCGACAATAATGACAGTGCCTTCAGCACACAAAATGACCTGGGGGGCACAGGGAACCAGATCAGGCCTATGCAGGAATGGAGGAAGGATTGATATCACTTCAGGATATGAGCAAACCCTGTGATTTCAAAGCCCCCTTCCCAATCCTTCCTCTGAAGGTGGGTGGGAAGGTGCTCTGACCCAGAGTATAAGTGGAAAATGGAGGCACAGGGAGTGCCTTCTCCATTGGATCATCATCTCTGGAAGGCACCAGCACAGATCTGAGTAACTACTGCACAGTTAAATCCGTCCATTTTTAACAAATCCTTGCTTTAGGAGAATATCAGACCCTCCTGTTGACACACTCATTCCCAGAGAAAACAGCACTGGGGTTCATACCCATTGCTGCAGGCTGGTGAAGCTGCAGAGCTCGCTGATGCTGTGTGTTGCTGTCTTGTTCCAGACCTCACCATACCCCGTCATCATCTCCCTGGAGAACCACTGCAGCGTGGAACAGCAGAAGGTCATGGCCCAGCACATGACCACCATCCTGCAGGACATGCTCTTGGTTGCCCCAGTCGATGGAAACAAATCCCAGTTCCCCTCCCCAGAGGTAAGCAAGGCCACTCCAGCACTTCCTGCCTTCTGAGGGTTGGACAAGGGGGGAAGGTTTTCTTCTTGCTGAGTGCAAAGCTCAAAACTCAAGGGGAAAACCACTGCAAGTAGCCTGAAGGTATATTAAACACAAAGTGTCCTGCCCTTGAGAGTGTCCTGGGGTAGCCACTGGGAATGGCCTGGGTTGGTGGGGATGGAAATGTCCATGGAGGAAAAAGGGAGGCTGGAGGCTGTCTACAGATGCCCCTTTTACTCCCAGGAATCAGGGCAGCTGTCAGGCTGGGAGCTGAGCCCTGGCCTTGCAAGAGGAAAGAGATACACAGCCCTCAACAGTGGGCCACCACTATAAAATCATTAGCTGACAGAAAAAACTGGAAATGGAATCTTGATAGGAAAAACATGTCTCCAAAACAGGAGCCAAAAGGAAACATTCATCTATTGCCATGCATGTGGTTTGTGCTTGCTTTCTGTCTTTCTGCCTTTCTTTCTGTCTGGCTTTCTGTCTTTCTGCCTTTCTTTCTGTCTGGCTTTCTGTCTTTCTGCCTTTCTTTCTGTCTGGCTTTCTGTCTTTCTGTCTTTCTTTCTTTCTTAGCACTTTGCAGAAACAGCCTCCTGTATGGTTAGCTGCAGGTCCCTTTAAATTGCATTTCTTTGCTCATTTGCCAAAAATTGGATGAACATGCCTAGGCAGAGCTGGAAGGAGTTTGTGGGTGAGATAAAGCTGGCAGTCAGCAGGGGAGAAAGGAGAGGAAAACAATCCACCCAGAATATCTTCTGTATTTGTTCTCCCTCTTCCTTTATCTCCTTTCCCTTTCTGACTTTCCCCTTTTGTTCGGGAGTGTCATGCCTCGTTTGATACAATGCCTGGCCCAGAGGGAAGCTGCTCTGGGCTGGTCCCTAAGCACCAGGGCAATAAATTAGGATGAATTGTAATTTTTACTGCTGCTGCTTCAGCAAGACCTTGGCTCTGGCACAGACAAGGTGCCTCCACTGGGACAAGTGACTCTCCCAGGGTGAGGACACTCCCAGCACAGAGATCAGTCTTTGCAGGCTCTCACTGAGCTGGAAAAATATGTCTTCAATGTCCCCTCCTGACTTGCTATTTATCCTGGTGCAGGATCAGGAAAACTCCTGCTGGCTTTTTCAGCTGATGGCAATGATAGGATGAAAGAAAGGAGAAACACCAAGCAAAGCAGTGTGTGATTTGTGAGTGTAAGGGGATGACCCCAACTTCCCAAAGATGTTTTTTCCATGCCTGTGCTCATCTAACCTCCTGATTTTGATTGCCTGAACAGATACACGGCCCCAGCTGAGCACAATGCCCAGATCTACCCTAGGGAATGGATTTGGGCTACTCTGCTCCATTGCAGGGATTGATCCATTTAGTTTAAACAGAGAAAAATTGCCAATGTTGCAGCATCTATCCGTTTCCTTCTGGTACTTTTCCTCTGCCTTCCTGCTGCGTGAAGTAGTGCAAAGGCCTGAAATTCTGATTTTTTTCTGCCGTAAAATACATTGAAACTGAAACGTGAGGGAAAAACAAACAAACAAACCAGGAACCTCTTGGCTTTTCCACTCCCTGGTGACGTTGGCATGAGGAAACCTGGGACAACAGGGTATTTTTTATATCAGGAAAAGGGTGGGATCTGCCACTGGGCAAAGGGCTGGAGGCTGTAAACACAAACAGTCGAAGGATTGCTGCCGATTGTGTCAGCAGGGCAAGGTCAGTAATTAAAGGAAGATTGACATTGGATTTGTGCTAACGATTCAAACCACAGCCTGGGGCAGGAATCTGATTTATTAGGCTCCAGGAACAGTGTTGGGCTACACAGATTATCTAAATATCTCCCCCAAGCTGCTGTCTTTAGGTCCCAATAGTGAATTAAAGGCTGTTGGATGAAAGGCCAAAAGCCACATAAAAGCTCCAGGCAGCACCATGGTTGTAGGGAGGAGCTGATCCAGTCTCTGCTGCTGGTGGATTGTTGCCCTTCTGTCCCACCCCTGATCTGCACAGGGGTCTGCAGGGCCCCCTGACCCTGTCCCTGCATCCCAGCTGGAAATGCTGCAAAGTCACAGTCCTAGAATGAGACTAAAACTGCTCCCAGTGTTGGAACTATTCAGTGTCTGAAACCCCTACAGTTCTTTGTTACTGGAATTCCTTGTTTATGAGGACAGTGGCTTTGGGCATTACCCACACGTTTTGTGTCAGTGTGGCTTCAGGTCCACCTGCACATCTGTTTCTCCAACCTTAGCCCAGCTTGTGTCATTCTTGTCTGCAGTGCATCTCCTTGCCTGAAGATCTTGAGCTGAGTTTCCTTCAATCCTCCAAAGCCTCCTTCAGTAATGTTTCTTCCCCTTTCCTAGAGACTCTTCATCCTCTGGTGCCGCTCATTGCTGGTGCAACACTTCAGTTTGCAGCTGAAGGACGTGCACAGATGGAGATGTGATATCAGTTAGTGCATCTGATCTGCACACCTCATGAATGTGAACATGTTCTTCCTCACGGCTTCTCAGAAGTCTGGAGAGGTGGATATCCTGATCTGAGAGTGGGTTGTCAGGTGGCAGTGCTCAGACCCTGTGTATCTGTGTACCTGAGCACTTCACTTAGGGCTCCTTTGGAGAAACAGTCAGAGGAGTTGGAGGTGTGGTCCACCTCCTCCTCAGTGTTTGTCCAAACAGAGGAGAAATCACACCCTGGGAGTGTTTGCTTTTCTCTGTTGACTCTAAAGGAGGTGTTGGAGCCACAGAAAGTTTGTTGAGGTGGATCACTTCACAAATCTTTCATTCCCATTGAGATGCAAACTGGAATTCAGACCTTGCCGTGGCTCTCAGGTTGCTCTTAGGGGCAGGAAGCTTTCAGGTAGGATAAACCTGTGTATACACAGGTTCAAATCCTCTGCTCATTACAGCTCTGCTGCTTCTGATAAAATCAGTGCTTTCCTTTAAGATGGTTTCCGTATCCCAGTGTTGTCAGAACTATTTCACCTGCAGAGCTGAGCTTGTTCAGTGTGCAGTGGAAATGGGGGAGAGCAGATGAGCTCCACCTCAGGGGGACTAAGGAATGCCATTTATAGGGCATGTGAAGAAGGGCAAGAGTTGCATCTGTTCCAGCAGCCACTCCACTGTGTGTTCTCAGTGGAGTCCAGTGTCCTTGTAGCCTTTCCTGAGGTTGTTCTCCACCTTGAGCTTCCCACAGACAGTTGGAATGGCTTTATGGTCCACATTTATTGAGTATTTCAGATATTGCTTCCTCCTAAGACAAGGGATCTGCTCAACAGAGCTGAACTGATGAGCTGAGTGTCTTTTGCCTCAGGCTAGAAATACTTAATATCACATGAAGGGGAATCAAGAGAGATGGAGCAAGGGCACGTGTGTGTTAGTGACTGTCTAGAACAGCTTATTCACAACCTTGATAAAGAAGATAAACTCTCAGATTTAGGACTTTGCTTCCCCTGCAGGGGGGATTCACTGCAATGCTACTACAGGACAGCACCTTTGGCAGGAACTGGGGATGAAAATGCCTCTCTTTGGGGTGAGTCTCATCCCTTCCTGTGGACAAGAAGCAAATGGGTCTCCTCTGAGTTAGGTGGCACATGGCCTGCTCTCCCTTGTAGGCACAGGAGCAGTGTCCTGTGCCCATGGGGAGCATCTGCACCATATCCCAGGTTTCCCAGAGGAACCACAGGCTGGACAGGATAACAGCAGCACTGAGGTCCTGCTGCTGGCAGCCCTGGAACAGGTTGTGGTCAGGAGACACAGTGGAGGCTGTGCTGCTGTGCCTTCCCTCGTGATGTTCTTCAGCCGTGTAGGAATTGCACATCCCACTTGCTGTGCAGGCTGAGTAGGAGAAGCTTCAAAAGCTTAATTACCTGCTGATAATTAAGAATCAAGCGGGCTGCCCCAAATACCTTATCCTTAGTTCTCTGCTGCTGAGCTGTGGGGGGAGGCAGTAACATTTCTTCTGGGGCATCAGAAAGCAGAGGCAGATAATACATTAAATACCAGGATGGTATCTGCAGCCTGCAGGGGACAAGAGGGGCTGCTCCAAGGCTCACACAGAACTGGATTTTTGTGGTGGAAGAACAGTGTAGAGCTGGGTGTTGAGGCAGGAGGGTGGGAAGGGACATAACAGCAGCAGGCTGAAGTCAGGCTCTGAAGATGAGCCGACTCACCTCCCAGCCATGGATGTGAAGAAGCAGAGCACAGCTCTGCCTGGAAGGGTGGGAGGATGGTTTGGGCATGGGGAGGAGGATATTTCCATGCTCTGACTGCTCCTTTGAGTGTAGCTTTTGAGTGACAGGGAAAGTGCCCTAGTGTAAACAGCTCACTTGTGGTAGTTTAATAAAAATGCTCTTGACTGCTGCCTCAGGTGCCAGTGTCAGGTTTCTGCTCAAACCCAGCTTCATCCACAGCTTTGCCAGGAGGTGAGGAGTGGGGCTGGTCTCTGTAAAGATGTGACACAATTTGCTTGAACCCACAAAGGTTGCAAAGGGGGAATGGTGTCCTTTAAAAATGCCTGTGCTGTTTTATAAAAGATTCTTGGTTTTTCACAGTCCTGTCATTTGAATGTGGTGGCGTTTTGTTGCTTTTGCTGTTGCAGGAAAGGTAAATGTAGGGTGTTGCTGAGGAAAGGGGAATGTGCTACACAGACTGAGGGGTTGGACTGGCTAATTCCAAGATGGCATTTTTCTGGAATAACTGGTACCCTCCAAAGCCAGGAGTACCAAACACATCCAGGTGGCAGCAAATCTCCTGTTCCTGGAAGCGGCCAAGTCTAGTGGTGCTCTTGATTTTAAGGCAAACCCCACACACCTGGAGATTGCCCCCGGTCACCTTTCTCAATAGAAAGAGTCCCAAGCATTGCTGCTGCTTTATTTGGGCTCTAAGCCATCCCTCCTCAGGCTCCAGCCTTCCTCCCACAGCCAGGGCTTGCACAAAGGATACATCAGCGGTGAGGGGTTTCATGTGAACCTTGAAGGAGGCTGGAGAGGATTGATTCAGCAGGAGGAACGTGTTCCCTGTGCCCCAGCTGCAGTGCACTGGCACATGCTGCTGGTTGTGGGCAGTGTTGTACCACCGGAGCAGGGGCAGGAGAAGCTGCTCCCTGAAGAGGATGTAGCTTTGGAAACGCTCTGGGAACTCCTCCTGAGGCTCTCAGCACCCCAAGGCTTCACCTGCAAAATGCCAAATGTATTAAAATTCCATGCCTGCTGTGCATGAGGCACCTGTCCAGAGCTTTGGACCTCTTTCCCTGTTGGGGAGGATGGAACAGAAGAGCCTTATAAATATGATTGCTTGGTAAAAGATCTTGAAAATATGAAACTTATAAGCGAGGTAGAAATTATAGTGGGCTTTGAGATATAGGATACTGAGCCATCCGTTACTGAACAACTGGAAAAGACAATGGTTCAGCCAGCTGAAGGAGGATCTGTTCTGATTGAACAATACCCTTAGCAGATAAAGGGATGCCAAGGGTCCAAAGGTCAGAGGGACCCTGCCAATGTGGCAGGGAAGAAAAAAGGGTTTAGAAAGTCGTTTTTAGGGTTTAAAATGTAACACAGCATGGTAATGTAGTAATTCTTATAGGCTGTATGTAAATTCTATAGGATTTGTGTCTTGTACTGGTTGGTTAGTGTAAATTAGAATATTAGCACAGAAAGAGATATCATGTATTGTAACAGGAGCTGAGCTCTCTCTTGGACACGCTTTTAGCTGTGCCTGGCAGCTTAAGCCAAGCTCTTGTGCCCCCGACCTCTGCAATAAACCAGATGTTTCAAGAGCTGCCCTCAACTCCAGGGATCTCTCGTCGCCGTCCCCACTCCCCACCACCCTCCCACATCTCCCCATTAAAATGTCTGTGGGGCAGAGGCTGAGCTGCCTCAGTCTCTGCTTGGATCTCAAACAGTCCCCAGAGTTGTGCACAGGTTTATAACCACACACTGCAGAGCGAGGGGTGGATTCAATATTTGGCCACAAAGAGGGGCAAAAATGGGGCCACTAATTTCTTCCAGCAGCCCAGACCTCCAGGCTCAGCCTTGTTTGCTGAGCAACGTTTCAGTCTTGGGGAAAAAAAAAAGAAGTATATGTTAATTGTCTTTAACAGCACAGCTGTTTAAGTTTTCTGGTTGAAGGGATGGCCCAGCTCTATAGCTGAGGGGAATCACTGGGCTCTCTGGGGTTTTCAGACTCGTGGCTTGTGGTCTCAGAGGCTGGGCAGGGCCTCAGTGTAAAAACAGACTTATTTTTACCTGTGTCTCTGGGTAATAACCAGTCACTGATGCAACTGCAAAAGCACTGGTTACAGCTGAGGGGCTTCTTCAGGGTGGGCCAGAACCTTCTCTAACCACCAGGTATTTTGTCCACTTTTCCTTGTGAAGCAATTGAAAGGGAAGATCCTGGTGAAAGGCAAGAAGCTGAGCAGGCAGGAGGACCCCATCAATGGGAACAACAACCTGGAGGCTGAGGATGTCTCTGATGAAGATGAAGCAGCTGAAATTGAAGATGAATCTGTGAAGACCAAGGTAGAGCAGAAGGGAAAGGTAAGTGAAAGAAGAAATCACTGAGAAACCCCTTTTTAGGTGGGTTTTCTAGCACAGCTAAAGAAATGAAAAAAGAAAAGCACTTGAAATACAATTTTTCATGTATTCCCAGCCACGACAGGACTCAGTGTGGTTTCAGCCACTCAGCTGGGGATATGTAAGGGTGAATTGTTCAAATTGCTGGGGCTGAGGATCCTGGTGCTTGCTCAGCTTAATGATCTCTGTCCCAAGCACAAACAGAGATCTTGCAGAGCCAGCCAAGCACAAAGGTTGGCTTCTTTCTCTACAATGAGACTGGAGGACCTTGCAGCAAGGACAGACCATGTAGCACTTATGGAAGCAGTGGAAGGACACATGTTCAGTCTCTGTCTTATTTCTGGAAATCTGTTTGTCATGGGACATTCATGACTTTGGCTTTTCCAATCACATTTTGGGATATGCCTCACTTGCTGTTTGTTTCTGACCTCGAGGAGGGAGGGAGGGAAGATCTATGGGGAAGGGGTGGCCAGTTACTAAAGCAATTTGTGTGATGATTTCTGGAAGGAAAAGGCTGGCCTTTACACAAGTGTTCTGCCCCATGGTGTGAGGAAGTTCAATACCCCAGTGTGCAGGTCCTTGTGAAGTCCATATCCCCCACAGGGTGGGTTCAGAGGTGACACAGACACATTCAGACCCACTGATGGCAAAGCTGATTGGTGCTACCTCTGGATCTGGTCTGATCTGTGTTCCTCTTTGATGAGTTGCTCACTCTTTGCAGGTCTTATTTATTCCTCTGATCTCTAGTCAATAATGTGTACATTATTTTGACATCTGTCACTTTCTTTTCTTGCCCCTGCTGGGAGCTGGGGTCTCTCACTTGCACCAATGAATGTGGCTATGGAGCTGGAGTCATCAAAGCATTGTGACAACTTCCTAGTTCAAGGGGAAAAAAGTCCAAGCCTGTGGAGGCTTGTCCTCCTCTGTGGAGGCCAAAACACCCTTCTCTTCCCTTTATTTCCAGGTTTGCATGCCTGGGACCAGGACAGTATGGAAAAGTCATTGCTAAGGCTCTGCTGTAAAGTTTAGCACCTGGAGACAGACATGGGTGCTGAAATACAAATGATCCTGCAGGGAGCAGCAAGGAAGGGTATCCCACCAACCAAGGGAGTCCTTTTCCAACCTTTCCTGCACAGGGTGACACAGAGGGCACACCACCAGCCTCTGAGTGTTGACAATGTGCATCTTTTTCTGGTGAAAGTGGTGGAAAAGAGAAGCCCCAGGGATCCATAGGGAAAACACAATTACCACTTTTGAGCACAACGTCGAAAACTCCCCACAAACCTCTGCTCTCCTGTTTTTAGAGTGACACCTTGAAGCTGGCCAAGGAGCTATCAGACATTGTTGTCTACTGCAAGAGTGTCCACTTTGAAGGCTTTGATGACCCCAGCCATCCTCGGGCTTTCTATGAGATGTCATCGTTCTCGGAGAGCAAAGCTCTGAAACTGGCCCAGGAGTCTGGTACGTGTGATATTCCCTCCTCTGTCCCTGTTCCTCCAAAAGGGACAGCTGCTGGTGGAAAGGGCATCCCAAAGACATGGGTTATGATCTCTTTGGCCAAGCATGTCACTGAGAAAAGTGGAAGGAACTTAATGTCCTTGAGGCTGTTACCATGACGGGCATTTTTGCAGGTGGTTCCCATTCAGACAGACTTGCCAGGCAGAGGGGAACACACAGATAAAAGTATCCTCATCACTGACAGGGCCATTTTCCTCTGGTTTTTCCTTTCTCTGCAGGAACCAGTTTTATTCATCATAACATCAGGCACCTGAGCCGTATCTACCCTGCAGGCTGGAGGACGGATTCCTCCAACTACAGCCCCGTGGACCTGTGGAACGTCGGCTGCCAGATTGGTGGGTGTCACTGGGAGGCTGGAGGGGATCACTTGTCTGGGCCACACATGACCTGGCTGTGGAGGGGCTTCAGCTGAGGCAGAATCTCAAGCCCTTTGCAGCCAGAGGCTCAGCAGTCTCTGGAAGAAATCAGCTTTCCAAACAATGCCCGGTGACTTTCCATAGACCATTTTCTGTCTCGGCTCAAATCCATTAGGAGAGGCTTTTCTGCACATTAATGGGCAAACCCCTGCAATTTCACTGTCAGGAGAGTTATTGCCATTTAACAAAGGAGGAGGGAGCATGAACTCCGTGGGTCCTGCAGCCCCCTTGGGGGCAGGGGTAAGCAGTGCCCTGTTTGGCCTCAGGACAGTACTTGGGAGGCACCATCAGTTCCCTTGGGGTGCAGTAAGGCCAGACCTGAATTCAGTATTTGGGCACCCAAAATAAGATTTTTCAGAAGCCCTGAGTACTTTTAGCTCCCAGGAAAACCACTGTGCTGCAGTTATCAAAGTCTTGCTGCAGGTGGAAAAACAGTAGAGTGCCTTAAAATGCTCTCAGCCTTCAAGTATGACTGGGTGTGAAGGATGTGGGACCAGGATAAATTTCTGTGTCTTAAGAGATGTCTTAGATGTTACTAAAGAGTCTAAAATCATCCTTGAGGAAATCAGGTGGCACTGAGGAGCTGCTGGGGTATTGAATTTCTCAGAAAGACAGATGTTTTTAGCTCTTTGAGGGTTCAATACCTTCTGTTGGGTTCTCAGCACCTCACAGAAAAGTGGCCTAAATAAATCCGTGAGACTGCTTGATGGAGAACGTTTTGAAAACCAAAAAGGTTTCATAAAAAGAAAATAAAACAAATAGCAAAGCCAAACACAGTGTAAGGCACAAGTCTTATACACATCCTAACAACACCTCAAATATACCACAAACCTCTTTGTTCTGTCTCTTATCTACCTAACAATTTAAAAAATCAATTAACAACCTACCAATAAAAACAAGGACTAGTTTTAAAAACAACTAAAAAATCCAACAAGTACTCCTGTCTTAACATCAAGCCAATTACCATTAAAAAAGCAGTAAAACTTCTAACTAAACTTCCTAATATATCTAAAAGTAAACTAAAACTCTTCCCTTATACAAAGAAACACCCACTCAAGTTTAGAAGCAGATTCCTACACTGGGGTCCATGTGCACTCCCTGTGTGGTTTTGCTGAGGCTGTTCACAGAGACTGCTCCAGCTTTTACATCAATGCCTTTACAAAAGGTATGGACAAATCAGGAAGAATTTCGATATGGAAGGAATGTGCCTGGTGTTAGGACAGCAGTGAGGCTTGATCTATTTTGAGCAGCAGACAATAAAGAGGTGATTTGATCACAGCTTCTGTGCTGCCACCTGAGGAGTTCAGACAATGAGGAGCTCTCTGGTCCAAACAACAGAGGCATCGATGCCCCTTGGGATGGCAAATGAAAACAGGCAGAGCTGGGCTGGGAAGGAGGATTTATAATGAAGCTAAGTAGCCAGAGAAATGATCTGAGAGGGATTTGCTGGCTTCACTGCAGGAGAAAATTCCTTCAGCATCGAAATGGAGAGGTTTATCTAAAAGATGCAGTTGGTCTAGGTAGCATAAAATCCTTGCAGGACAATTTTTGATCCTGGGGAAGGCAGGATGGCTGTAATGGTTCCTCCTGTCTCTGTTGTCTCTGCAAGAAATCCTCAGGGCCAGCAGGCTGTGAGGGTCAGAGTTTACCACTGCTCTGTGAAGCGTGGAAAAGCCAATGTTTATGTCCATGAAGTGCAGTTTCATGTGAACAGAATTAGCATGAAAAGATTCCTATTGATTTATCCGAGTGACTGAAGTTATTTATTTATGTTGCAGTTGCCCTAAATTTCCAGACAGCAGGCACAGAAATGGATGTGTACCAGGGTCGGTTCCAGGACAATGGCTTTTCTGGGTATGTCTTAAAGCCAGAATTCCTCCGGGATGAACAAACCAAATTCAATCCAAAATCCATCACAGGAGGAACATGGGGGACAAAGAAGAAGCTCCTGCTTAAAGTAAGAATAGAAGTCAGGAAACATCTCAGTAACATCCACTTTTGGGGGGGTGTGTAGGTTGTACCATCTCCTTCTTCTGGGCCCACCTTCAGTGTTGTTCTAACCCTACTCATTTCCCACATCTGGGGGCTCTCTTGGATCCTCCAGGGATCTCCTCACATGTTTAATGTTGGGCAATAGGTTAATGACCACATGTGCTGTGGTTCCAGAACCATGCAGGCAGTCATGCCAGCAGCAGGCACCTCTGGTGTTCCCAAGTACCAGCTGGGCACTGTGGGGACAGTCAGAAAAGTTGCCTGTCCCAAAGCCAGCAGGCTGGGCTGCTGCATGGTTCCTCGGGTGCTTTAGCTCATGACAGCTTCTTCTGAAGGATGTCACAGCACCAGCTCTGAAAGGCCAGCACCAGCCCCTCACAGCAGATCCTGCACTCCTGGGGAAGGAGAGGGAATCTTCCAGGGAGCCTCCTCTCCCACTGATGTCCTGACCTCTTCCCCTGGTTCCTCCACAGATAATCTCTGGTCAGCAGCTGCCAAAGGTGAACAAAAGCAAGAACTCCATTGTGGATCCCAAGGTAACGATAGAGATCCACGGTGTCCAGCAGGACAACAACAAGAAGCAGACCAAAGTCATCGAAAACAACGGTGAGGGGGTTTCCTCCAAGCCCTGCTCCTGTGAGCAGGAACCTTTTCTGTTCCTTGGCAAGACTGCTGCCCTGTGGGCAAACCTGCCTGGGGCACCCAATCCTGGCCACACTAAGCAGATACATGAGGTGGTGTTCTTCTGTTGTTGGGAGACAGAAATTCCCTGTAAAGCAACATCAGCCACGTGAGTTTGGGGCTGGCTGCCAGATTTGTAGAGCTAGAGCTTTGGAAGTGCTCTTAACCTCCATGCAGTTGGATTTGACCTGGTGTGCAAAGGTTCTCACCAGGATCTTCCCAGAGGAAGCTTCTTGTGGAGCTGGTTGTACCCTGAAAGTGTCACAAACTCCCAAAAGTGTCACAAACTCACAAAAGATTGATGTTGCAAGGAACTTCAGAGGTGTCTGTTCCAGCCTCTGCCTAAAGTAGGGCCATACAAAGTTTACTCAAGCTGCTCAGGGTATTTCCCAGACAAATTTTGAATATCTCAGAAGTTGGAGGACCATTTCTTACCAGTCAGACATGGCTGTGACTTTCCTCTGTGCACTGAGGGTTTGAATATTATGGCCTTCTGCACAAACACACACACTCTGCTTTTCTGTGTGGAGTAAGAGCCAAGCACTGGAAAGCTGGTGCATATTTTCCTGCCTGCTAACAATGTTTCCCTTTTCCTCTTTCCTGTTTGAGTAAATCTGGCCTGGCTCCTAAAGCTCATGGCCATTTCCGTCACCTACAATAATTTTTACAGCCTGTCAAGTGAAAGTTGTGTAGGGAACATTTCAGACCTGCCAGGCCTGTTCCTCAGGGCTGCTGAGCACTTCCAGCCCCAAGGCCAGCCCTTCTCTAGCTGGAGCAATCCTGGAATGATGCTGGAGTGGTAAGTGCTGCCTTGTGGACAGCAAATCAAACAATGAAGACACCGCAGGCTCATCTCAGCACCTTCAGGGCCAGTTGAAAGATCCCTGTCTCCTGTTGAAACACCCACAAACCCTGCATGACCAGCAGGCTCCAGGTGACATTTTGCTGTCCTTGGTCTCTGCTCTGCACAGGCAGTAGGGTTTCCAACAGGATGTTCTCTCCCTGGGGAGTGGTTTATTGACACCGCACCTGCCAGGGCCTGGAGAGAGGGCACTGAGCTTGCTCTGTGTTTCATGTGTGTCAGTCTGAGTTTTGTTTGCTTTGTGATTCTGGACCACATGACCCTTATCCAGATTGATGATGCTTTTTGTAATCAGACACTCCTCATTAACTGTTCTTGCAGACAGGGAAATTGGGGCACAGAGTGGTGCTTAGATGGATGTATCGCAAGCAGTTGGGGAGGCTTAAGGCCCCAGAAGGCTCTCTCAACACAGAAGAACAGCTTTCATCTCTTCCCTCCCCTGGTTTAGGGCTAGAGAAGTTTGCATCTAGTCCAATGGCAACCAAGGACATCCATGTAGCATCCAGCAAGAGCCTGTGGAGCAGAGCTGAGTTCCTTCCCTCTCCTGCTCCTCACTCCTTTCTAGGACCAAGGTCTGCAGTGAACAGCCCAAGCTGAAGGATTTATTAATTCCAGGTAGCAAATCACAGTATCAAAGCTGGGAACAAGGCTCTTGACACCTCCTAAGAGCCATGGTCTAGGTCAGATTAGGTTGGCAGTCAGGAAAAGTCTCCATCCATTTACAAACACCTCAGACCGCCATTCTTACTGCTGACATCTCTGACCTCCATCCTTGTCTGTGTTGCCCAGGCTTTAACCCAAACTGGAATGAAGAGTTTACATTTGACATAGAGATCCCTGCACTTGCCCTGGTCCGGTTTGTGGTGGAAGACTTTGACATGTCAACCAAGAACGACTTCATCGGGCAGTACACCCTTCCCTTCACGAGCCTGAAGCAAGGTAAGGCCCTGCTGCCTGCTCCTCACAGCCACTGAGCCCTTTGAGAAGCTCCAGTGGTCGTGGATAAGTGGTCCAGATCCATCCCAGCTCAGGTCAGAGTGGATTTTTTGGGCAGCTGTTAACCCTGTCTCCAGGGCAGGGTCCCCCTTGTCACCAGAGCCTTGGGCACGTTATGTTGCCCACGCTCAGAGCTCTGCCTCTGGGACCTGCCTGTTCAGGGTCCTGTGGGAAACTGGGAACAAAATGCTCCGAGACAGGGAGATGTTTGTGCAGGGTCTTGGCAAACATTAGCAAATTCTTTTCCAACTGGACTAAAGGCCATTTTCCATCTGTGTCTCTGCTGCCAGGTTATCGCCACATCCATCTCCTGACCAAGAATGGAGACCCGTACTCCTCCTCCACCCTCTTCGTCTACGTCAATATCCAGGACTGTGATTAGCAGCCTGGCTGCTCCAGGCCACAGTGAGCCTCCTTACAGACCTGGAATGAATTCAGTGTGTGAACCCTGCCAGTGCCAGGCTGAGTGCCCAGCACCTTCCCTGGAGCAGCACTCGGTGCTCCGTAGGACCCCCGATGTGAAACAGCCATCGACCTTCTCCCTGCTGTGTGCTGGAAACATCCCAATGCTGCTGTTGAGATCAGTCCTTCTGTACCTGTTCGACCAACCCAGCTGTGGTTTTAGTTCACTTTATTTTGATTTTTTTTCACTTTGCTTTTAGCAAGAGGATAGGGACTCCTTTCTTAGTGAAGCACAGCTCTTGGGTTGGGCTCAGTCAGGCATCTGGGCAAAGCACCCAACATCTGTGCAAGGAAAAGTCTCCCTCAGCACTGCAATCAGTGGCCAGGTGCCAGGTGACTTCTTGCACCTGCAGGTGTCAGCCATCTTTCACCATGTGAAGTCCTAAAGGGGGACACGATTCCCCTCCTTTCTGTTACAGATTAAAAAAGAAAGCTGCACTACAAAGCCCCGTGTTATGTAACCCGAGTTTCCTTTTGTGTTGTAATAAAAAATACATGAGCACTACTCTGCCTGTGTGCCTGGCTCTGAGCCAGGCCCCTTTGCATTCAAAGCCTGGCTCTCATCCTGTGAAGGAGAAAGAAGCTGCTGAAGAGCAGGTTTCCCTCTGACCCAAAGTGAAACCCACTCAAAGGGACCTCAGAGAAGGTCTTTTGCCAAAGACAGTGAAAACATGCTCAACTGCCAGCAGGGCTTTTTTTTTTTTCTTTTTTAATGCAGTAAAACTTTGTGTTTTTACAGAAAAATGTAATTTTTTAACAGAGAGGAAGTAGATGTTGTAAGTGCTAGCAGGCCCCAGTTGCACTGTAGAGGTAACCCAGCACGAGAGTGTTCTGAAAACAACACAGTATTTATGGCAACAAGTGATTTGTCTTCAAGTAGAACTACAGAGCTAAGGGAATATTGTTGAAATAAAATAATATATATTTTGAAGTGCCAACTGTGTTATTAACAGTATGTTAGACTATTAAAAGTTTAAAAAAAATTCTGGAAGAGTTCAGTTACTTGTCACTATTTGCCTCATTGTCCTGCTTGAATGCAACATACATGAATTTGGAGATAGACCTGCCTAATTTCCTAAATTATCAAGCTTCCTGGGCATTCTGATCCCAGGAAGTGAAGACGAGGGGCTTATTTGAAAGATATTAATGTCCTTTAAAACATGCGTGGGTCATCTTATTTTTTTAGTCCAAAATAGCCTGAATTTAGTGATTCTTAGGCCTATTGCAAAGCTGGGTTTCTTTTAGTCCTCCCTGTAGTTTGTCATGCTGCAGTAAACATTGCTGGACACATTGATTTTTCCTCTTGACTACAATACCGTGTGATGTTGTAAACCATTGCCAGATTAAACGTGAATGAAACCCACACCTCAAAGGCTGATACTGCATTAACAACCAGCCAGGTGGAAGAGCTCAAGAGTGGCCAGCGAGGCAGAGCAGGGGGCCCTGCAGTGACACGGGCTCTCTCAGGTCACCTCTGGGATGGGGCACGTTGTTGGAGACACGTTTGAAGGCCAAGGATGGAACATCCTTGACTCCCACCCAGGGACAGCCTGAGTTTGGTCCCTGCTCCCAGTGTGCTCCCAGCACTTGGTTTTCGGGAGCCATGGGATGAAAAGCACAGGTGAAGGTGGTGAGAAGTGCTCCTGCCCCCCGACTTGTATCAGCACCAGCTCTTGTGGGGCAAGTTAGGAAGAAATTCTTCCCTATGAGAGCAGTGAGGCTTTGAAAGAGATTTCCCAGAGAAGTGGTGGATGCCCCATCACTGGGAATGTTCAGGGCCACTTTGGCTGGGGCTCTGAGCAACCTGGGGTAGTGGAAGGTGTCCCTGTCCATGGCAGGGGCTTGGAACTGGATGATCTTTAAGGTCCCTCCCAGTGCAAACAGTTCTGTGATTCTGTTCTTCTGTGAAGTCAGATCTGCCCTCTGGGTTGGCTGTGAACATACTGCTTGCTTTTTTTGGGTGGCAGGATTAGATTTAGTTGGATTATTGAGCTAAAGCCCTCACTGCCTGCTGTGGCCAGCACTAGAGAAGTGGGGGACCAGGGGGTGGGCTTGGATGGATTGCTCAGAGAGGCTGGGTTTTCCTCTGCCTGTTCTGCACTTAAAGGTAGGCAAGATCCATGGGAAGAAGAAACATCCCTTACCAGGTAGGAACAGTTGGGGAAAGCTACTATAGCCAGGTGGGAAAGGAGCTGGGAGAGAGATGGGATGGGCAGAGCATGGTGACAGTGCTGCAAGGTCTCTCTCTCCAAAGGGACATGGTCCATGTTGGTATCAAGTGAGCTCATCTCTGAGCAGATTAGGAGGTGCTGGAGCCCAACTGGAGGGAAGAGCTCTGGGGAAAAGAGCAGCAGGAACAGGAAATGGCCACCAAGATCACAGCAAAAGGCACCAAAGGGAGGAGGTGGATTTTTCCTGTAGAAATCCGAGGTGGGGAGAAAAGCAGCTCTTCCATGAGAAGAGGAGTGCAGCAGCAGTTCCCATCAGGCCCAGGTATCAGAAGGCTCCATGGTCTGTGAAATCCCAGGCTGGTTCCTGAGTGCTGGCAGGAGCACTCCACTCATGGTGGTGAGTGTGATGGCCACAGGAATTAGAACAATTTGTAGCAAACTGGCCTAATCTCTATAATCTGTGTTTTGGCTGGTCTTCATTTGCTTGTGTGAAGTGGGTTAGGCCCACAGGCAGGTGGCATTCCTGCATCTCACTGAGGAGCACATGCAATTCATTAATTTGGGAGCTGACAGCAGCACTCCTCAGCAGGACAAGGCAAATATTGCTGATTCCAGCAGTGCCAACAGAGGTTGAAACATGGGGAGTGTTCACTGATTGCATCTCTCGTGAACACAATAGGAGCAATCACACAGGTAATTCAGCTGATTTATGTCTGTGCTTGACACTTACTCTGCACAGGGGGTTCCAGTGGGTTTTGGGCTGGACCCTCAAGCAGAAATGGGATGAAGTGGTGGTAGGAACAGGGACATAACAATGGAGTCAGGGTTTGAGTTTACTATCAATTCTTCAACACAAAGTTCTATCCAGAAGACCCCATCACCTGGAGGTCCCTGCTCCAGCCCAGCCAGATGGTGACACTTCAGCACAAGGATGTGGTCCTGGATGTTGAGTGAGAGCTCTTTGCCCCTCAATCAACAGCGTGGCGCTCCCAGCTCCATGCCCACATCCCTGCAGCAGGGCTGGGCAGTCAGGCCAACTGCTGAACTGCCAGGTTCTGCTGCTCACTGGCAATGGGGGCTTCAGGAGCAGGTTACATGGGCACGGGGGGACAAATGGCCCAAGCTACATGGAGTTTGGGAACAGAAGGGGCCCCACCTCCTCACTTTGTTCTTTTTAAAGAAATCCAAAATTCATTGATGACCAGGTGTTTGAAGGATCTGTGGCTCTGCAGAGCTTTTATCTGCTGCCATCCAACCACCCCCCCCACCCATGCTGACCAAAGACACTTACAGTGCTGCTGCTGCTGCTGGATGTTTATTTGGAATCACTGATCAGGCTGGAAATGGAGTAAAGCTGCAAACCCACATCGTCTGAGTTTTTAAGGCGGTATTTCTTCCTCTAGTTTACAGTTTTATCCCATAATCACTGATTGCTCACATTTCCCACTGCCCTCCCCAGTCAGACTGACCCCATAGTGTGGAACCAACACACTCAGCCCCACGGACATCAGAGGGATGGAGCCCTGATAAAAGCTTCAGAAGGACACCCTCTGCCCCAGGTCATACCCAAAACCCTCCTGGCTTCCTCAAGCCTCTGGTTTGTGGGCAGGTGGACTGACATTCACCTGGCCATGGTCAGGGAGGCCAGGTGAGATTGCAGGTGCTGTCTGAATGACAAAAGAAGTAGACAGAGTCTTGTCTGGCAGTCAAAAATTGACATTTGTGTCTAGCCTTTAGTGTCATCATCCTCTTGAAACAGATCAGCTAATAAATAAGCTCATAATAAGTGCTTTTTTTCCCCCTAAACCAGGTTTTCCTCTGTTTTACCTGCCCTGGGCTATGCATGTTGATCTGGAACTGATTCTTGCTGTTCTTTGGTGAGCAGTTTTTCTACAAGGTGCAAAGGGGCAGGACTGTCCGGTGTCACTCCACAGACTACCCCACTGGGCATCTGGCTACTCCATTTCCTTTTTCTTGACCTCAAGGCTCTCCCTCCATCCTCTTAGAGCTTCCCCATCCTCTCCCCACCCAGAATTTACACAGCAGCTGCAAATGGCCTTTGTCTTGACTAACTTTAAACTTCTACAAATGGAGGAAGATCATGGCCTCGTGGCGTGTGGCAATTTGCAAAAGGGAGAGAAAAGATGAGGCCACAATGGAGTTGTGTGGCACACACTTGTCTTCATGGCTATCAGCAATAAAGCGTCAGGAAGAGGCAAAAACATCCTGTCAAGCTGTTCCTGAAAAAGGTTTTGCCTCCTGGGGTTCTGGGTTCGCAGAGAGAAAGGAGCCATGCCTTGGACAGTGACTGCTGGAATAACTGTGTTGGATTGGGGTGCTGGGTTGGGATCATTGAGCAAATGCCTGCACTTTCCTGCAGCTCCTAAGGGAGCAGGGGTTGGCCCCAGAGTCATTGGATATCCCCTGCAGTCTCAGAAGAGTCCAAATTGTTTCTTCTCATTCTGCTGCTTCCATTTGGGCATCTGGTAGAACTCGTCCTTGGACTTCCCGAAGATATCGTGGAAATCAGCATCAGAGAGATAGCACTGCAGTGAAGAGAGAGAAAGCACGGGTCAGCTTTGGCTTTTGCAGAGCCTGGGACACCCCCATAGCTGCATCCCTTCCCCACCGTGCCAGTGCTGACCTCTGACTGCAGACCAACAGCTCCTGTCCAGCTCCCTGTCCTGGTAGTGGGAAATGGAACATCCCAGCCGACGTTCCTCATCCCACTTCCCAAAGCACCAGGGGAACAAAAACCCACCAGCCCAAAGAGGTGTTCCAGTTCTGAGGAGTTAGCATGCTCTGGCTGGAATTTAGTCCCTGCTGATCATACTGTGGCCAGGACAATTAATGGTCCACCAGGGAAGCTGCTCTGCAGGCCAGAGTTTTGGGTGGTTCCTTAGGCAGTGATTCACAGTGAAAGCATCTCCCCCTTGCTCCGTCCCCTCCCCTAAAATATTCACTGGAAATGTTCACTCCCATCGCTGGAAAGACAAGGTTTGCAGAAAGCAAGCCCCCATCAGGGAGACTGACAAAGGCCCTGTGGGAATGGGAGGTTGAGTTTTTTCCTGGCATTTTGGGTGGAAGAACCCGTGTAGAGCCCAGCTGTGGATCATGACTCTGGCTGTGGGTGTCGGCCTTTGCCAGATCGTTGGGCAAGACATTGATCAAACAAGGATTACAGGGAGTAGAGGGAATCAATGCTCTGTCCCCATATCAGCTTGCTTGGATTCAGCTGCTGACACTGCCAAAATCCTTGGGCTAACTGGAAATCTGGGATGTGTAATTTCTTCTGAAATTGAAAATTGCTGAAATGCAAGCTTTCTGACAATTAAAAAAACAGCAAGCAATCCCTTCTGGGAGGAGTTTCAAGTGCAAACATTCACCTACAGCTCAAGTAAAATGCAAATTCTGGCTTTGTTCTCAGCTGTGTCACCTTGTCCGCCTTGTCCCCCTGAGGACAGAAGTTGGGTGGCAGAGCAAAACAATTCTACCAGAAGAAAACATTTTTTTAAAATTACTACTTAAAATTCTTTTTTTTTCTGCTATAGAAACCCCATAACTACTTCGACTAGGCTAAAACCATCCCTGTCCACAGCAGGGGGTTGGAACTGGATGATCTTTAAGGACCCTTCCAACCCAGCCCATTCTATGGTCCCATGAACTCCCTCACACGAAGCTCCTGCTTTTGGTCACACCCGTGTGTCCTGCCAGTGTCCCCTTGAGTATGAGCAGGACTTGGTAGTCTAAAGTACACTTAGCCAGTTCCAAGTTAAGTTAGAAAGGTATCAAACCAGCAATGCTGTCACCTCTTTTTTAGTGGGGTCCACGCCTTCGGGAAGTTCATCCACCGTCCTGTGCATCAGCACCTCTCGGGAGTAAATCCCTTCCCCGTTGGGCACCATGGCAGGGCTGCTGTGGCTGTTGCTGTTGTAGTTGTTGCTGTTGCTGTGGCTGTTGCTGTCACTGTGGCTGAAGTGAGATTTGTACTCCGAGGAGGCATTTGCTGTACCTGAACCAGCCAGGTTGCTCGTGCTGAGGGTTCTCTTGTTCAGGCTGAGGTTGTTCAGGTCCTGCCAAATGGAGGAAAACACGTCGTGATGAGATGCTCTGGCAGAGCAAGTTGGGGATGATCCCAGGATCTTTCTGCTGGGGTTGTGGGGGACAGTATCTGGCACAGACTATCTGTAGCTCCAAAGCAGCAAGGGGAAAGTCCCAACTAAAGCGTTAGTGCAGTGCCTCCGTAAATGCTACACCTTGGTGTTAGGACTGCTAAAAGCACACACTGGTGAGAGCTCTTACAAAGAACTGAGGATACTTACAGCAGTCTCATCCTTCTCAAGATAACATCAGGGGGAGGCACATGTGGGACAACAGAAGGTGAGGTTAGATGTCTACCATATCTAAAACACCTCAATTACCTGCACACCCCTCCCTGGTGAGCCATCTCTCCTCATCCAAACCTGTCACTTCCTTCCAGCCTTCATTCCCCAGGGCAGAACTGATCCATGTGACAATGGCATTTGGGACTGTTGGGACCTCATTTGCTTTGGAGGATCCCCCACTGGGCTATGCCCTTCTTGACCAGGGGACCCTTGTTTGAGGTCTCAGGGGCTCCACCACCATAAACTATTCACAAAACACTTTAACTGCACCCTCTTAGAGCTGCACACACCTGGATTTGTTCTGCATTAGAGCAGCTGGACAATGTCCTGCTCACAGATGCCTCTGCGCAGGACCGGAAAAGGCCCAGGAGGTCTGGGTGCATTTCTGGGTGATTTATCACATCTCCCTCTGCTTCCCACAGAGGAGCACAGCTCTGATGCTGGCAGCCTGAGGTTCCCATCCTTGCCCTGATCTAGTGTCCCCTCCTTCGTGCAAACAGGCTGGGGGATGTGGTGGTGTGTGAACCCAGGTGTTTCCTACTTGTATGGCCAAGACACAACTCACCACTTTGATCTCGGATATGGCCGACACGTCTCCCAAGCTGTTCTTCATTTCCTCGTAGGACTTGCCATCCTAAAGGGAAAGAGAGAGTTGTGAGAACCATGGGCTGCCTTTAGCCCACACTCCTGGTCTCTAACC
The DNA here is from genome assembly GCA_013400495.1 of Nicator chloris. NCBI lineage: Eukaryota > Metazoa > Chordata > Aves > Passeriformes > Pycnonotidae > Nicator > Nicator chloris. Next base: position 776,078 of record WAAE01001237.1, read on the forward strand.
CACACTCCTGGGTCAGGAGATGATGAATTTTAAAGCCCAGTGATGCCCACCTATGTGGGAGCTCCTGCAAACCTCAGCTCCTGCAATCAAGAACACTGCCAGAATCTGAGCTTTCACTTAAAAACAAAGAAAAGAAAATGCACTTCAGCATTTGTAGCTGTACAATAACAGGTGAAACCAGGAAATTTAAAGACTTTAGAGCAGAAGGCAAATGCAGAGAAATAATATTTACTGCTGGATTTAAATATTTTTAAAATTTAAATGAATCTTTCAATGCCCGAAATAATATTCCTTTTTTATGACTTTCCTGAATCATTTAGCTAAAACAACAGATTTTTCCAAAGACTCAAGTCCTGAATTCTTGTAATCAGGTGCCATGTATTATGAGATACCTCTTATTTTCTATTAAAAAAATGGAATATGCTACATAAATTGGCAAAGCTCATGACTGTGTTTTCCTAAGCAGCCAGGAGATGTCAGTTCTCAACAGAATCATCCAACAAAGTTTCCCAACAAGAGCAAGCAACATAAACACATGGACTGCAGAGAAAACAGATTTAGACCCAAAACTGAGCAAAGAACACACACCAGATGTTTCTGGGATGTCAACAGTTTGGATGGCTTGTCTGTAGTTGCTGAAGCTGCCTACAGGGGATATTTTTAGAGGCACATATTTTATGAGCTGTATCCTTGTTTTTCAGCAGTTCCTCGGGAAAAAAAAATAAAACAAACCCACAAGTTTTGACCTTTGTTCTAAGCATCAACATATTTTTAAGGGTCATTGCGAGTTGCTGTCTTATCTCTCCAGATCCAGCTGTCAAGACTGGATCCACTGCCACATGGGTTGGGAAGAAAGACAATGCAAACCCAGATACAGGAAATAAAAGATCTCTGTAAGAGTTTTCCTGCAGAGTGAAGTCCTGGAGAAAGAGAGGAGAAAGGAATTTTTCTTTCCCAGTCACCTCCTGAGGCAGGTTTCCTTTTATATATAGGGAGGAGCTGGCATTTGTAACTCTGCTTTTGAAGGCTGGTGTGCAGGGACCAAGGGTGACCTTGCTCAGGAGCTCCTGCGCTCTGATGGGCTTTCCACAAACCGTTCCACCTGACCTGTCTGCTCACATCTTTCATTTCACCACAGTTTGCCCTTAAAGCTGGGTCATAAATTTGCCTCTGTGGCTGCATTTTCAACAATGAACTTCTGCTGGTTTGGTTTGTTTGCTTTTTTTTCTTTTATGATGTGGATGAGTCTGTTTTCCCTCTGAACTTGACTTTACAGCTCATAATCACCACCTCTTTTTGGCTGAAATCAAAAACTTTATGAAAATATGAATAGTGTGAATTCAAGCACATGTGCAAAAGCCTCAGTTTCACCACAGAGGTGCTTTTTATAGGTGAAGGAGCAGAAGCTGCTCTGACAGCACCAGGATCTCACATCCCTGCGTGGGACAGAACTGGAGGTCCCTCCCTGAGGGGGTTGGAACTGGATGATCTTTGAGGTCCCTTCCAACCCAAGCCATTCCATGATTTTGAGAAGCTCAGGACATGTCCTAGTGAGGTTTCACTCCATGCATCTTATATCCACTGACAACACCCTCCAGGCGCCGCTGAGAACTCCACAGAGCTTTTCCAGCAACTTACACTCCATTTGTAGGGGTCCCAAGCGTTGAACCATCCTGTGAAGTTGAGGGGTTCGTAGCCCTGCTTCACCAGGATGATGGGAGTTGCCAAGTCCCTCCCAGCTGGATGGGTCTTGAGATACTCCTTAGCTGAGGCAATTGCGTCGTTCCTCTCCTGTGCGTTGGAGGCTTTGCCAACCCAAAGGAAAATCTGCAGGAGGAGAAGGTGTTGAAGGTCAGGGAGGCGTTAGAACCTGTGCAGGCACAGCTGTTTGCTCTCCCTTGCCAGTGGGAGCAGAGATAAGATCCGAAGTGTGTTTTCCCAATAGCCCCTGTGATTCTGAACCCAGATTTACCCCCAGCCAAGGAAGATTTTGCTTTTGAGACAGATATGGAGCATAAATATTTCAGGTAACACCTCTTGTATGTTTCGAGGTAGCTGAACCCAGTCATAGGCCAAGATCCAACAATAAACACCAGCTGAAGCCATAACCTGTTTGAAAATGTGTCTGAGAAGGGGAGGAGGCTTTTTCTGACCTCTTCCCATGTGTCCAGCAGCATGACATCATCTTCATCCAGGTCCTCCTGGCAGAACCCGACCACCTCCGTCATGATGAACCGACCCGTCTGGTTGGAGCACTCAAAGAGGCGAGGCTGGTAGTGTGTGCTCTGCTCCTGGAACCTGCCTCATGCATGGCAGGGGAGGAAAAAGCAAGGAAGGTAGAAATCTTTCTCTCCTGGCTTACTGCAGGGCCCTGAAGCTACTTCTTGTGGCCTTGAAGGAAGAGGTGGAACATGGCTACACTCATCTAAAGGCCTGAAAGTCAGCAATGTCAGATATCAGGGGATTCTCAAACCATTTTAATGATTTTCAAAGGTAATTTTTTTCTCCACCCAAAAAGGCAAAAGCAGAACCCTTCCCTCACGGTGGTGATGAGCCCGATGTCAGGTGAAAGCCACACCAAATCACTTTTTTGCAAAGGAATCCATGACCAGCCCAGAGAGCTGGAGAAATCCATGCTGTCCAAAAGCAGATCCAGTCTCATGGGGCTGCTGCTGATAGTGGCTGGAAACAGAGCACGTGGTTCCTGCAGCCCTCAGGATGAGATTTGGGATAAGTTTACTGAGGAGAAAGGAGGATGTAGCACACCCTTGTCTGCAGGCTTTGGACCTGTAGCTCCCACTTCAGGAGAACTCCTGGCCCAAAAGCCAGGAAAGAAACACCTTGGTGTGGTTTCTGACCAAGGTCTTGGTGACATTCTGGCCTCATGCTCCCTTTATTGAGGACACAGTATCAAAGTTTTCACTTTCCTTAAAAGTTTTGATCCCTTGCTTAATGTCCCCTGGCCAGGCCCAGAGGAGCAAGCAGGTCCCTATTACCTCTTTTCACTGGCATAAGGTGCTTTGCCTCCCAGAGCTTCCCAGAACTCTGCTGGCTCCTGTCCTTCCAGAACGGTGTGCTTGTCCCGTCTGGAGACGAGGTCAGCCACCATTTTTGCCATCTCCCGCTCATCTCCGCTGCATCCCTGTGTTCAGGATAAAAGATTAAGGTGCAGTTAGGGGCAATCTGGTAAAACTTATCCGTGGGGAAAAGCTGGCTTGGTTCTCTGGAGAGCTTCAGGCCTGCTTGAATGCTCTTGAACTGATCACTCAGAATCCACTTCTAGCCCTTGAAGGGACATTTAGTGCAGCCAATGGTACCCAGAGCATAACTCACAGAATGACAAAATTATTTCGATTAGGAGGGAGTCTAAAAATCATCAGGAACACTTTCCACTCAAAAAGGATGCTCCAACCTGGCTTTGAACACCTCCAGGAATGGGACATCGACAACTTCTTTGCTTTGGTTTGATCTACCATCTCATCCTGACACCATCTCGAAAAAGACCTTTAATGAAACAAGATAAATGAATTTGCTCTCATCCTGGGTGATTTCTTACAGCTGGAAAATCTGGGATGATTTATTCATGTGAAAGCTGTATGAACATCTACAATGAGGTGAGGGGAACCCCAACATTGGTTACGTCTGTAGAGAGGGCTCTTACTGCTGACCCTTCACAGACAGAGCCCTTTCCTGAGTGCACTTTCCTCACAGAATCATTGACTCATTAAGGTTGAAAAAGACCTTTAAGATCATGAAATCCAACCATCAGCCCAGCACCACTAAATCATGTCATCAAGTGCCACATCCACACATTTTTTGAATACTTTTGACTCCGCCATTGCCCTGGGCAGCCTGTTCCAGTGCTTGACATCCCTTTCCGTGAAGAAATTTTTCCTAATATCTAGTATTAACCTCCCCTGGCACAACCTGAGGCCATTTCTCCACTGAATTAATGGGCCAGCTGCCCAAGGATTTATCTCCATGACCTAGTAGAGGCAGAAGTCTCCAGCCCACTTCAGAAATTTCAGATTCCTGTGGCTGCCCCCCCTGTCTCCCTGCAGACTCACCTTCCCACACCACAGGTAGCAGACTTGGCTGGTGGTCAGCAGGAAGACATCGTTGGAGTTGAGGGAGGAGGCTCGGGCTGGCACCTCTGTGGCCTTTGTGTTCACCTCATCCGTGCCCCTCACCTGGAAGAGGCGGATCGCTGGCTCGGGGGTGCTCTTCTGAGCCCGGCTCGTGCCGCCCTGCAAGGAGAGAGAAGGAAGGGTGCTACTGGGAGGTGAGGAGGGCACACAGATCCAGGGTGTGACTGTTCGAAGAAGGCTTTGGGCTTGTAGCCCTGACTGCTGTTGCAATGATGGACCATGGTTCTGCACTGAGCAGGCAAGGAAATCCAAATATCTTCTAACTCCAGGTCAGAATGAAACCTGCATGACACAACTCCCACATTTCTCCCCGATTACTGAGTCTTGACCAGCTCCCATCAAGATCCTCAAGATCCATGTGACCAGATTTTGGTGTTTGTAGAGGATGTGCCATGCAAACTGGGTGAGGCACCCTGATTTCCAGCTGTGCTCATCTTAACTGAACATCTGCCATGGAAACCGTATAGTGGGACCAACACTGAGAGCTGAGGGCAATGCCCCTCTCCTACAGCCATCTGGAATTTCTCCACCACAGATGTCAGCAGCCAAGGCAGCAAGGGAAGTGGGTTGGTAGTTATGTGATGTAATTCAGGCAAGGACAATTCAAATGTTTGTAAGACATTTTGAAGGACCCTCTCTGGATAGCAGCATTGGTAACTCACAGGATGACTGCCTTATTCTAACTCTGCAAAATATTTTGGCATGGAGTTGGAATGAACCTCAAACATCACTGCTGGAGCTCAGGGGTGGACAATTGAGTTGGATCAATCCAGGACTGTGTTTACCCAGTGTTCAGGTTGCTTGAGGAGTACTAGCAATGTCCCCCCTGCCAGCCCGTGCAGAGCTAGCAGGCTCCTTTCCTGAATATCAGCCCATTTTTATTGGGCTATTTCCACTGCAGCTGCCAAGCCACCGCTGGTGGTCCCACCTCCCAAAGCCACGTTACCTCATAGATGACCAGCTTGCCCTTGAAGATGGCCAGGAAGTGCCTGGGCTCCTTGCCCATTGTCACTCGCACCTGCACGGCCTCGTCCCCGTATTTCTTGTCCAGCTCGATGGCATTGAGGGCACAGGCAGTGATTTCATCCACGGAGGCGTGGCGGCCCTGGGGGACAGGGAGGTGACACACACAGTGTGATGACAGCAAGGGTACAAACATCTTCACAGTTCAACACTTGCCAATCCCAAAGTGTGTAGTATCATGAGATCGGAGTTACAACTTCCAGATATTTAAATTTCACCTGCATTCTGGTTTTGTGGACTTTAGAGTCCCATTTTTGAAGCTTCTCTCTGCATGAAAATATTAAAAAGGAAAGCAGAGATGTTCATATACCCACAAAATTCTAAGAACTGAGGCTTTAAGGGACAATCTGACTCCAAAGTTTGACCTCAGCACTCTAAGCTCCATCATCCTTCAGTCTTTCTGTCTGATTTTGCTGGTGCTTAGTCTGATGCCAGTTTGCTCTCTCGCTACCTACAAAGGACAGCTTGAGATATTTGAAACTGATGAGCTAAGAGTATCCGAGTTCTTCTGGGTGCTTGGGTTGGGATTTCTGTGTGCAATTGCTTCCTTCAGCTTTAGGCTTGTACAGCAGGCACAGCACAGTGCCCTCTGCTCTGCTTTGACCTACCTGCCACATATAGAGGACGTAGTGGGGTCTGCCTGACCTCAGGTAGGTGTACAGGACCAGGTAGCAATCGCCCCCGTAGAACTGCCCGTATGTCTTGGGATTCACCGGCTGCATTTGCAAGTCCTCAATCCTCCACACCTAGGGAACAAAACCTCTTGGTGAGCAGCAGTGGAGTCAAGGTGAGGACAGAGCACAACCCTTTGGCTACCACACCACTGAAGCTTCAGATGTTCCCTCAGGTCCCGTCACTGATCCCCAGAGGGAAGAGATCAGTGCCTGCCCCTCGTGAGGAAGCTGCAAACTGCCATGAGGTCCATCCTCAGTCTCCCCCAAGCTGAACAAACCAAGTAATGCATGGAAACAGGCTGATTATTGCACTCTCTGTCAGCCAAAGGAGCTCTCTCACCTCGACCTCCCCGGAGGCATCGTCGACCATCCTCTGCTCAGCTGCGAGCTCAGGTCTGGCGTGGAGCTGGGTGGTGTCGAACTTCACCTGCTCCACCTTGGCTGCGTGCACCAGCAGGACAAAAACAGGAACCCAGTGAATGCACGACAACACACAAACCCATCATCCTCCCACAAAATCATGGTCCAGCAAGTAAAACCCAGTCCAGGTTTGCAAGAAGCCACTCCTGCCCCCAGTAAACCAACGCTGATTTTGGAATATGCGAGAGCTCACACACTTCAGTGCTGACCTGTTACAGGCTGGAATCGGCCACATAGCATATTCCAGTGATGGCAAGCTGGTAAAAATACTAGTAATCTCCTGACTGAAAATTCTTAATTTTCCTCCAAATCTGTAAATATTTCCCTCCTATTAAAATGCTGATTTCAGAAATAAAATGCCTACATTTCTCCAGCTCATGACAAAGAAAGAGAGTATTTACGGACAGAACACAGAGAAACAGAGATGGAGAGAAAAGAGAGAACTTGCAAGGGAAAGAGATTTGTGGCCCTCAAGCTGTTATTGATGGAGACATTCAGCATCTCTGTCACCTTCCCATCATTCATCAACAAGTTCTCTCTCTTTGGAATTGTTTACTCTTTGGGGTTAATGCATTGTAATATTCCCTTCAGCAGTGTGATAAATACACCATTTACACCCGGTGTAAATACAGCATCATTCCACTGACGCCAGGAGGGGATTGGATGGATGCCAGTGTAAATGAAAGCAGAACTCCTTATCAGGCTCAGCATTAGCCCTTTATAAAGGAAATTCGGGATTTTTGCAAGTGGGAAATTTTGCATACAATGGTTCAGAGGGGAGTGACTCTCTGCCAACATTTACATTTAGAATAAGTGGCAATTTGCTTCATATAAGAAAATTCAGCAGACCTGAATGTCATTCAGTTTATGAATCCTTTCCATCTACTGAAGATGGGAAAATAGAAGGCACTAGGAGAGTGTACATTAGATTTTTGAGATCCTGAAGGCAGGAGACAGTTAATGTGAATGATGTTCCCTCAACTATTGCTTAGCACAGGTAGGAAAGACAAGCCAGGACCAGCGTGCTCACCAATTTTGCCTGTAGTGTAGACCTTGCCCAGCCCTTGTGTTTCGTTCTTTTCTGTCCACCTCTGGAAGAGCTGTTTGAACATGGCTGACTCTGCTCCATCATTGATCACCTCAACGTTGGTGGATGAAGGATAGCCTTTGGCTTGGATAAAACCCTGGTGGGGTTCAGAAAGGTCATTAGTGAGCTTTTTACTTTTTACAGACATGAGAAGAGGGGTATGGACCTGAACCAGCTGGAAGAGTGAGTGTCCCTCACTGAACACAGGGCAGGAATCAGTCCAAGATTTGCATTCAGACTGATCAGAAGTAACTGAAGACTCTGGATGTAGTATCCATGTTTAGTTTTTCCTTTAGGGGACTGAACCATACCCCTACTCCTTTTCTCCAAACTTTTTGTCCCTCTCTAAGCCAGCACGACTGTCCTGCCTGTAGCCTGGTAGCCTGATAGACAGCATGGGAGTGAAGGGGTGGAGGCAGCTCAGCACCCCCAGAGCATGAAGTCTGTTCTGAAGGGACTAAACTCTCACAAATCTTTTTTTTTCTTTTTTTTTTTCCCCCTAAATCCATATTATTTCTTTGCAATAGCGCTACCATTAAAAGACTACTTCAACAGAGCTGCTTTATACAATATGAGTGGGAAGAAAATGTTCTGTGTTCTGCCACAATGCCAAAATCCTTGCCCAGTTTTGGGAAGCGCTCCTGTGTTTATCTCAGAAGGCTCCAGCATGACCCGAGGTGCAGTGCTGGTTCAGGGAAGGAGCCTGATTGTGGCTTTCTGAGCATCCAACTTCTGCTGTAAAAACTGCAGCCACACACTGCCCTCAGGGAAAAGCAGAGCAGATGGTCCTCCCGTCCCTCCCACCTGCCACACTGGAAGAAAGACATATCTTTTGTTCTACATGTGTAGCTCAGGGCCAGAATTTGCAGAGATGATTGCCTACTGAAATGAGCCTGAGTCAAGCTCTTGAAATGAGCACAGAGGACAGTGAGGTAAGTTTTAAGGCAAAGGTTTTTTAAGCTTTTCTTCTCTGAGACAATAGATGCAATCCTATTGAAGCTGGGTGTCTCCAGGTAGGACCTTACTGAAGGTGGAACCACTGAAGTTCAGTATGTCCTAGTTAGACCTCATGGAAGATGAAGCCATTTATTGTCATTTAATGTCTTCCCATTAGTAAATGTCTAATAAAAGCCATGTTCCTTCACAGCCTTCACTTCAACCTGCCAACTTGTAAAAACATACCAAATACCTTACTTGCTCAGGCTCAGGCTCCCTTGAGGCTAATTTTTTCTGAGAGGAAGAGTTGAGGAATGCTCTGACAGAAAATAACACATGCATATCAGAGCCCCTTTATTGTCTGTTTATGCACCTTTTGACCATGAATTTGTCTAATCCTATCTTGGCCCTGCTGATCCTCTCTGACTACACCATCCCTTGAATCAACAGTTTCCAGAAGTTCACTATTTAGCGTGTAGAAAAGTATTTTCTTTTCTACTTTATTTTCTTTAACCATTTTTTTCTTAGTTTTAGTGGCAGGTCTTAGTCCTAGCACAATTTGATGACTAACAATTTTGTGTTTATGTCATCATACCTCCCCTAGACATTTAACTTCTCTCTCTGTTATTACACAGGCCAGCTCCCCAAGACCTACACTTAATTGTAATTAGTGGTCACATCTAGATCAGCACATATCAACCACCCACGACATTGTTTGCACTCTATTACGACTCACCACAGCTCGAGTGAATGCTGCTTTTTTCTCTTCTGGGCTGGAGGCTTTTCCTCTCCAGACATAAATTTTGAAGCCACCTTGGTCTAAAATGTAGCAGTCCTGAGGTTGAACCAAAAAAACAGGAAACAGAAAAAAACCACAGAGGTGAAAAGCTCTGTGCAGAAAAAGCTCATCATTTGTATCCTAATCAGGTTGGACCCTTCTTGAAGATTTAGGTTAGATGTATGTCTAACTCATTTCTCTGCCTTGCAGAGCTCTAACCCTGGTGCAGCCATTGCAGAGGTGACAGAGAACTAATTTCTTATGGTTTATAAATGGAGTACAACTACACCAAGCCCACAGGGACGGGGGTTCACAGGTGTGGGCACACCCAGCCCAGGCTGCAGATTTATAATTGTAACTAGATAAAGTATGTGTTTTTCTTTGGCATAGCTCAAAACTGGCTATTACCACCTCATAGGAGGTGCTCTCAAACCAAAAACACCACCAGCTCTAAAAGGGGTCAGGAGAAGTGTATGCTGAAATGTCAACCCCAGCCTGCTGCTGCCTGCATTTATGCCCAAATCTGCTACTAAAGGAGCAGCAAAGGTCTAAGTTAGACATCTTCTGCATGAGTGTTTTGTCCTCATCGAGATCCCTGATCTGGAGCCCAAAGTGTTGCATTGCTGTGAACACAGCGGGATCCCAAACCCAAAGGGGATGAGGTGTGTGCTGAGCCCATCCCCACTGCTGAGAGCTGGTGCTCCAAACACACTGTGGGACCAAAGGCTGGTCCTTTTTCAAACTGAACTGTGAAAGAAGAAAAAAGGCTTCATATGTCTGCAAAGGGAGGCTGAGATTTTAACGAGGCTGACATCAGGATGAAAAGGGGAGCGGGAGCCTTGCGGCACAGTGCTGCGTTGGAATAGGCTGGTCTGCACTGCAGAGAATTAAGGATGAGCAATTCTCTGCCAAGTTTTGGTCACAGGAAAAAGACTCTGTTTTCTGAAAAACTCTGCACAGAGGGTCTGTCAGGAAATCTCCTTCCAGGGTGGGTCACTGAGATTAGCCACTTGCTACGGCAGGAAAACAAATCTCCCTGGTTTCGTGAGCAGAGTATTTATTTGCTCTGAAGTCAGCAGAGGGAAGGCTATCCCTGAATATCAGGTATTAAGAAGCATCCATTCCATCTGGAATTTATTCCTGGTATGCAGCTCTCCCTCGCTGTGATTGCCAAGCTAATATAATCCTTGGCTGAGAGCATCAATTTGCCATCTCTTCTTGGAACCGCTTCAACCCACCACCTACCTCCGGCTGCTGAGATTGTAGCAGGGCTAAGCTGTCCTAACCTAACAGCAGGGATAAGCTCTCCTAGTGATGGAAAGCCTGATAATTTTCAGGAAACAGGTGCTCAGCTGAAAACAAAGTGAGCCACAGCCTCCCTTCCTTGCTGGAAAGGCCACTCTGGCTTTGTCTCACCTCGTGCTGGAGCAGATCCTGCGTCAGGGGCCGGGTGGCGATCTCCTGCACCACCAGGTCATCGTCCTTCTCGTAGACACTGCAAGACAGAGCCACCGAGCTGAGTTAGCCCCCAGAGAGCCCTCTGTGAGAAGGGACGGGGTTTGGAGCACAGCCCAGGACTCACTGGTAGAGCCGGACGTTCGCTTTCTGCAGCTCGTCTGCTTTGGTGTCGGGGATGGCGTCGCGCAGCTCCCCGCGCCTCTCGCCCAGCACCATCCTCATGATCTGCATCAGGTCTGGGGAGTCCCTCTCGTTGTCAATGATGCCAATCTGAGCACGGCCACCCCTCTCGCTGTCCCTGATGCTCCGAGCCAGAGCCAGACCCTGCACAAGGACCCGCAGGGATAAGTCCTGACACACACCACAAATCCAGCGAGCCCCAGACCCCAAGCAGTGACTGAGAACCACCAGCCCAAATGAGATTACCACAGCTCTCTGAAGCTCCTAATGTCCTCCAAATTTAGCTATTAAAGAAGCAGATATGTCTGTAATGCCTGATTATTAACTAACTCATAGGAAAATATTGCTAATTGCAGTCGCTGCTGACGCTGGTCCTGCAGGGCACAGGCCTGTGGGAGCCACGATAGGCACTGCCTGTGTGTGACTGTGCACCAGCAGGTCCAGTGGTCTCCTGAAATGGTCTGGGGGAGAGATGAGCACATGCTGAGGCAAACGAGGCAGGATGCTGCAGAGCTGCAGGACCCCAGCCACCCCGCCGAGACGTTTTACATTTAAATGTTTCAAGTGTTCAAAAAAAAGTGGATGTCTTCTGTGAAAAAAGCAGCATGAAATGTTAAGCAGCTAATTAGGCTGAAATCTCCATCTTCAATTGAATTTTTTTTTCTTCCCATGACTCTTACTGCAATAGTTTTGAAAGACATAGGGAATGACCTGCTTGAGGCCTGAGGTGAACCCAGCAGCCGTGAACCTGCTCCCCCTCCCATGTTGAGGATTGCTTTGTATCTTCTTCAGCATCCATAGGATCTCCATAGTGCCCCAAAAATGGCATTTTCTGTGGAGATTCCTCCTCTTCCAGTGCAGATTCCCCCTCTCCCAGTTCATCAGGGGACACCACACATAATGCAGACTCACCTGCCTTTTAATATTATAATGACCACAAGCTTGGCCACCAGCTCTGCTGATGACCCACTGCTGGATCTTGCTTTAATATATGTCTGTATCTTGGTTCCTGTATCAGTCAAATAAGGAAAATGATGCCTTTGCAAAGTGCCTTGAGAGCTATAGATCTGACCTATCAGCACCTGGGTTATGCACTCCTGCCTGTCTGAGACTGACCAAGCCAGAATTCCTTGTTGATGATGTAAACAAAAAAAATTAATCTACCCTGGGGTGGTTACTGCGGCTAAACATACTGGAGCTGCTGACTTTCTAATCCTGTGCCATGCAAACAACAGGGCACAGAGGGATGGAGATGAGCTCCAGAGGGAGCTGGATGACTTTCTGGGGCTGGGACTAGCAATGTGCCTTTGGCTGCCTGTGAAACACAGCCCAAGGCCAGGTCTGAACTGGAGCAAAGCAATTTCATGGGCCTCTAAAACCAGCAGATGGGCAAGTAGAAAATTTGTCACTATTTACGTCATCTTCATGTTGTTGCTCTTAAGATTTTAGCTGTGAAAATGCGCTATTTCTTTATTTTTTCCCCTAGGCATCAAAAAATGCCACCTTAAACCAAGTGGTTTTCACCTGTACTCACCCTGGATTTCTCAGCAATGCTGCAGCTGGGTCCATTCCACTGGATCAGCACTTTACCAAGGTCCAGCAAGAAAACATCTCCCTTATTGAAACTGTCCCAGGAGAGCGCTACCTGTCACAGGGAAATGAGAGAGTTTGGTAAGGTGGGGAGGGCAAGGAGAGCTGCAGGTGACAAGTCACAGCCATGGCAAACCTGTCCCTGGGGATGTAAGAAAGGGTTTGCAGTGCCTGCTCATTCTGCTGGCACTCAGCTCTTCACTGAGCACAGTGGCTTCTCTTGTGGTAGCACCAAACCCTCAAGTGAGGATTTGAAAACTGTCCGGAAATAGAAGTTCCTGAGCAGAAATGAGATACCCACCAGGCAAATCTGCTCCAAAATGAGTGAGGGAGGAGAGGGAAGGAGAAATGATCCATAAGAAGAGCAGGATCTTCTTCTTACCTCTGTGGCTGACACGTGTTTCTTGCCCTTGACGTGGAGAAGACGCTTGATGTTGTACATGTTGGTCTCCACGTGCTTAAATCCTGAAGCCACTCCTCCCTTCTTGTAGCTGTTGTGTAGCAGAGAATAAAGAGTTAGAGCTGGTTCAAAAATACCCTCCCCTCTATCCTCTGAGAACGTCCCAACCTTTTGGTGGCAACTAAAAAATCTAGAGGCAAAATAATCTCGAAGTCTTAAAGTTGCAACAGCAAATGCTGGGTTGCCTCACTGCTGTTCATGGTCCTTGTCATGGTGTCTGTCTGCCTCTTATGGGTGTTGTGTTGCTGCCGTGCACACAATTAGAGAATCATAAAATCATTTAGGTTGGACAAGGCTTTCAAAATCATTGATTTCAAGCGTTAAACATCTGGGAGAAGATGAACAGGCAGGTCAGGGATGGCAATGGAATTGTAACACAACCAAACTGAAAATCCCACTGACCATGGCAGTGGCATCCCAAAATTGAAATATTCTACAAGTATTCAATTAAAATATGAAACAGACTTGGCAGAAAACAAACTTCTTGCTGAAATGTTGTTTTCTTCAATATAGTAATTCTATTAAAAGCAGCTTAGACAGGAAGCTGTTGCCAGAAGCAGAACAAAACTGTAAACAGGTACAGGACACTGTCTCTCTCTCAGATTTTACCTACCAATTTTTTTCTTCCATCCTTGAACACACACTTTGCAGCAGCTACTGTCAGCACTGCTACCATGTCATGCCACAATGCCATCCCCTCTCTTGTGGCAACTTTGCACTATCACAAGAGGGCTCAAGCCCCCACAGGAAGTCCCACAGTTCTTTTAATATTTTTTGGGTAAATCTAATCCACTCTTACATATCCTAGACCATTTTAGAAAACAGATCCATTGTTCACACTACAGTAATTATTGACACAATTGTTGATTGTAGTTTTTGCCATGTGGGTAGGAGATGTATTTTATTGTAGCTGGAAAGGTAGTGACTAGTGTGGGCAGAAATGTGACTCACAGCACTTTAGCCTTGTTTGGCCCAGCTTAAGATATCCACAGAAGGATGCTCTGGTGATTAGTCCACCTGCCAAGATGTGGAAAGATCTTGCTTTAATTTCTCATTCGGCCTCAGACTTCCTCACTGACCATGAGGATGTGGTTTAGACCCAGCTGAATTCTAATTTATGCTGATTTCAGAGGCAGATAGGTTTCCAAACAGACTGGTTTTGAGGGTCTGATTTTCAGTCCTTCATTATCCCTTACCCATCTTTAAGATGAGGCTAAAAGCACTCTTCTGTCTCAGAAAAGTTCTGAGGAGATGCATGAGAAGTTGTTGAGATGCACAAGACAGAGATATCCAGCCAGACTGGGATGACGGATATTGACCCAGGATGGGTTTTCATCTGAGTTTCCTTCAGCACTTTGAAATAAAATCACTAAGGTTGTTTATTGCCAATGAAGATCTTCCTCAAAAGACAGTGACTGGAATCCTTCCAAAAACCCCAGAGTGAGCAAAGACCCTGGGATTGGATTGAATATATCAACATATCATATATTCAACAGGATCTTTTAGATGACAGAAGTTCAGTCACTTCTTCCTTCCTCTACAGGAATATTACATGCAGTATGAGCCAAATCAGCACTTCACTTTAAGGTGGATATTAGTCTGAAGTGCTCTGAATGGGCACTTGAAAGTCTGTGGAGGAGAGGAACGAAGACCCTGAGGTGAACAAAAGGGAGGTTAAGCTGCAATTACTGCAAATATCTGGGAAAATGACCAGTGGAACAGAATGCCACAGCTCCAGACTGAATGTTGTAAGTAATTCCTTTAACCTGGGAATTCTTTGCTCTGAATTTTAACCAGCATCAGCGCTGACCCGTATTTTTCACATTTTTGAGACACGGGTGTCTCTGAGACGCAGAGAAGCGCGCAGGGAGCCCCAGGGGCCGCGACCCACCCCAGTGTGGGTCACCTGGAGCTACTCACATGATGCCGTTGCGGAAGTAGCTCTGGAAGGTCTCGGACTCGTGTCCCTGCACCTCGCGGTGCTGCACGGGGCTGCCGCCCAGCGCCGTGTCCAGCTGGGTGACGTACACGGCCGCGGCGCCCTGCTCGTCCTGCGAGGAGTCCTTGCCAATCCAGTAGTGCAGATCCACAGCGGAGCCACGGGAGGTCCTTTTGCTCTGGAAGGGGTGGGAAGGACAAGTCTGGATGAAGGCACACCCTGTTTTTTGTGTTGGAAAAGCCAAGCGACCACGGAGCCCTTTCCCAAGTTCTGCCTTTCTCCTGGGCAAGGGGAGAGAGGACAAGGCCTCAGGTTCTCCCTGAGAGCTCAGCCTGGAGCTCTCCTTATTCAGCAGAGCAACTTAGGGATTTTATAAACTGAACTGAAGGATGTTTCTGTCTGATATCTTTTATAACTCCTATTATCAAGGAAAACTAAGCACCCGTGCAATTAACGTGTTCACCTTGTCCTACTATTGTATATTTTGACATTCAGACTTAAAGCAGATTCTTCTCATAGATCACCTTTTGAAATGCAATGCATGCTGTTATTTATTAGCCTGGAGATGCTACCCTTTCTTTGCTGTTGTTGTTCTCACAGCACACGACAGAGCAGCACAAACTGCCTCGGAATTCCTGCTGACTTGCAAAACAGACATAACTCCAAATGAAGCTGAGCCAATGTCTGCATGCTGGGATTCATCTTATTACAGAAAACCCCACCAGCCTAGAAAAAGGAGGCAAGCAGGCTGAGAAGAAGGTGTGCTCAGTGTTATTTGAGTTGTGCCAGTTATTTTTCAGCACCCACTGTGTTAAATCCTATCGTGGACACCTGGGAAAGGTAATAAAAGCTCATTTTATAAGCTGGATTTGACACTAAGTTCTGTTTATTTGCTTTGTGCAGTGATACCACAGCGAAACACAGCAGAAGGAGTTGAATAAAATACAGCTCTGTTCCTCAGGCACAGATAATTAATTTGTGGGAAAATCGCCCAATTTAATACATTGCTATTGGAGATGATCAAAGCCCCATTGTCCCACGGACAATCTTTATTTGGAGAGGCTCCAGTAAAGAAGCAGAATGCAAAGATGAGGGTTTTTACCCTCCTGTCTTCCAGGAAAAATGAGAATAGTGGGCTGATGAAGGGCTCTTCTGCCTGGGGAAGTTGTTGCAACAAGCTGAGCCTGTGAGCATCAAAATCCATATTTACACTGTCAGCTCCCTGCAAGGGCTCCAGTATTCTGCTCTAAGCGTGTGTTTGTGGGCTTGTAACTCAGGCTTTCAGCACTCAGAAGGTAGCCTAAAGGCATGTGTGTGGGGCATTTGTGCTGCTGTCCCAGCCTGCTTTCCCATCCTGGCATATGGTGGATTTGCAGTTGGTTATTGAGGGGCACTGGAGGCATTGCTGCCTCTCCACGACAGAGATGTTTGCAGGAGGCATGCTCAGGCCCAGCAAGTGGGAAATGCTTCTGGTTTCCACCACATGGATGGCTTTTGGTGCAATGGGACCTGGGTGGCTCTATGCAAATGAAGAGATTTGGAAGGGATTTTAGCAGGTGAGTGTAACACATCACCCTCCTGCCAAAATCTGAGAACATGAGGCAGTTTGCACACAGCAGAGGTGGTTCTCAGCAGTCCTTCACAGCCAGCCCAGGTTCAGCTGGTTGCAGGTAGGTCTGGACCAAATTTGGGTGGGGCTGAAGTGTCCTTATGGGGTCATGAGGCTGCAGAACCTCTGCAGAGCCTCTGCTGCTTATATGACACATGACATGGAACATCTTCATGTCCCACATCACCTGCTAAAAATGAGACCCTCCAGCTGGTCACATCCCACACCCCCAAGGACTCCCATAAATCCCATTTAAATGTGGGCCTTGACTGAGTTTTCCAGGAATGTACTGGTCATTTTGCCATGCCTGGGCATGACTCAGTTGACTGGAAGATAAACACCTTTAATGAATTATTAAGTTAATGGCTCCTCTGAACTTCTGATTTACTAAACAGACAGTGTTGTCACAACAGCCACATGAAATTCAGATCCATGGTTAGATGGTGAGCACACATGCACAACCACTTCAACAGTGCTTTTTCCACAGGGCAGGGTACCTGGGAACCAAGGCAGATCTAAATAAAAAGGGTTGAACCAGTTACCCAACAGAGACCAATGTTTTCTGTCTTTACTTACGTGCAAAATGATGTAACAGTCTCCTTCAAAAAAAGTCCCATAAGCTTTTTCAGGTACAGGAACCATCTTCATGTTCTGTAAGTAAATCAGAGCTGGGGTCATTGCTAGAAGTGAAGAGCCAGAAGCTGGTGTGTATGAAACAGGACAGGCTGGGGTGCACAAAACACTGAGGTGACAATCAGGGTTTGGAGAAGGAAGAATCAGGGCTGAGTTTGTGAGCTGGGAAAAGCAACTTCTACAGGGAATATTCAAAATACTAAGGCGTGAGAAGAGGAAAAGGATGATTTTGCTTGGGCAGATTGACAAGTATGTTTTAGTCTCCTTGCTTTTCTGCAATCTTGTGGATTTAGACCTGAGGGTCAGGCTGAAGTGCTCCAGAGCTTGCATTTGTAGGGAATATCCCAGGAGAGCGAGCACATCTCATCCTAGGTTTAGTTTTGGGCACAGTTTTTTACTCAGTGCCTGTGAGTTCAAGGATAAATTTCAGCATTTTGTTAGGATAACCACTCTGCTAGGGGCTCAGGGCAACCAGCAGTGCTGAGAAAAGACAAAGTTGAGGACACTGATGGTCCCTCACCCCTCCAGACCCTAATTGCAGACTTCCTCTGGCACAAATGCATAATTAACCAGCCATGCCTGCCCAGCACAGGTGCCTGGCTGTGCCACCCACCAGTCCACACACAGCTCCTGGGCTGGAGCTGGCTCTGAGGTTCTCTGAAATTAGAGACATGCATTCTTCTGCTGGCCTGACTTGTCTCCCAGCGTAGCAGCTTGACCCCTGTGAACCCACACAGCTCTAATTACAGATCCTCTGGAAAGCAGCTCAGTGCAGTGCTTTGGAGACTAATGGAAAGGTGAAGACCCTGTGATATTTGGAATATGGTTGTGACCTGCTGAGTATCACCTGGAGACATTGGAGCCTCTTCCCACTGCTCCCCTGAGTGGATTCTGCACCTCGGTCTAAACCCACTCTCATTGCAGAGGAATGTTCTTGGTGAATTGGGCCAGAAAAAGGCAGAATTGAGCACAGCATGGTTCCAATCCAAAAACAGATGCCACCACCAGCAAAAAGGCAACCTCACAGGCTGCAGGATCTCTCCTTGCAGTCACACAGAGTAAAAAAGGCAAGGAAGAAGTACAGAGAGACTCCATGGAATGAATTTGCTGCAAAAACAAGTGTCTTCCCCATGGCAGCTGCTGGTGTGGATATGGATAACCCACCTTCCTGAAACAGGGAATTTCTGATGTGTTAAAGCAGCCTTGCATCAATTCCAAAAAGGGGTGAGAAAAACCTCCAGTGCTGGAGGAATGATTTCAGTCCCACCACATTCCTGTTCCCTTAGTTAATATTATCATCTCCGTTTTACAGAGCAGGAAACCAAAACAATAACATGTTGAACATTTCATGGGGAAATACTGAGTCTGTTTCCCTGTGTATCTTATCTGTAGGACCCTCTTTTCCCACACAGATTACTGCAAGAATTCATCTTCCTTGAAACATAAACATACAGATGTGCAGAGGACATGTGCCGTGACTGTGACAGAGGACATGTGCCACCACTCTTGTCCTACCTCTATGCCCCATATCTGCAGTCCCAGCTTTCTCTCGATGGTTGGGAGATTTGTGTCACCGTCTGCCATCCTGCAGTCTGAGCTGGAAGGCAAAAGAAGAAGAAAACCCCAAATAATTATATAATTAGATGCAGCAGTGAGTGTGCTGGTCAGCTGGGTTCCTCTTGCCATCAGAGCAGGTTTAACACAGAAAATCCACACTTTGAAGCATCTCTGTCTCTTTGCTATTGACAGTTAGGTGGGATGAACCCCCACTTCCAGGCTGCCCATGCTCCTGAAGGGCCAAGCAAAGTGTAGGATCACAGCCCAGCAAACTCTGGATAGGACACTGTTCTTTGGGTGGGGGATTATCTTCCCTGGGTTTGAACAAGTGGAAAGGACCCATTGGGCTCTTGGACCTGACATCAGGACCGGTTTGTTCCCCCCATGGCACGAGGGGTGGAGGAGACATGAGTGGACCTGCAGGAGTCCCGTGCCCTCCTGGGCCAGGCACTGGAGGTCAGGTCAGGCCAGGCCTCCTGGCCTTGGGGCACTGGGAGCCCAAGGAATGAAGCTCTTCTACTTCAGGCCAATCTTCAGGTCTAAACTGAGGCAGGTATTTCAGGGCAGGGCACCAGGCTCCCAGCTCCAGGCAGGCACAGCAGAGCACACAGAGTGATCCAGTCAATAACCACAATGTCTGTTTTACACAAATCCCAGCATCTTCCTAAGCTCTGCTGCCTGCACGGGGAAGAAGGAGGTTTCAGGTTGCCCGCACAAAGGTGGCTGAGAATATTTGAGGTGGTTTTTGTGTCTTCAGCTGCCCCTCTGACAGGTGCAGGTCTCCCATCTGTCCTCTATCATATCTACCAGATAGGGGGGGAAAGAAAAGGACTATCCTCAGCTGTGCTCCCTGTTCCTACTGCTGAGGTTTTTGCTCAAGAAGCAACTTCTGAACCCAGCTTGTTTACAGGGCAACTTCCTGAAGCAAGTGAAATCCCAGAGCAGTGTACACAAAGAGGTGGAGTTCCACCCCACCGGAGCTGGCTCTGCTGCAGCAGCCACGGGCCAGGCTGTGCTTGTGCAGGGGCACAGCCACATCAGCCTTTTCCCTCTGTGCCAGTCCTGCTCACAAATGCAGGCCCAGCCTCCAGAGAGAACACAGCTCGCTGTTCTTCTGAAGGAAGGGAAGAACAGAGCTGTGATCCCTGCCAGAAGGTGTTTATTGCTCCTGGTACGGTGCTGCATGTGACGCCATGAAGTCGTAGCAAGTGTTGGTCATCCCGAAGAGTTAGCACACTAAGTAAGAGCACAAAAAATGCTGCCACAGGCAGGAATATTGATCCATCCAGACCTCCCACAGCTGCCAGAGCCTGGCTCCTTGCTCAGGCAGTAGGGATCTTGGGTCTCCTTTGAGCTCCCTAGGCTGCTGCTGGTTCTCTCGGGCAGCAGCGAGGCCTGTTGAAGACATAAGTTTTTCTCAAAACATACTCTGGGAAGCTGAGAAGAAGTAATTGGGGTGTTTTACCACTTTGTGAATCTCAAACTGAGGACATTTGTGTGTGAGGCAAACGTGTTTACCACTACACCAGATTCTCAGAGTATGTTTTGAGGAAAACTCATCTCTTCAACAGGCCTCGCTGCTGCCCGAGAGAACCAGCAGCAGCCTAGGGAGCTAAAAGGAGACCCACAGGGAGATGCAGGTGTTTCCTGGGCTGTTTTGAGCCAGCACCTCTCTGTTACCTGAGCAGGCACAGTCTGGCAGTGCTCAGCAGCAGGAGTCAGAAGTGCTCATCCTTCCTGAGCACAGAAGGACTGTGGGAGACTGAGTCCATTGGCCTCAGGAATGCATTCAGCAACCTTCAGCTCCCTCTCAGGTCCTCCAGAGAGCTTCCAGGCAGGAAGACAAACAGCAAGGACAAAAAAAGACATTTTTCACTTCAATTCCCAGAAAGGTGATTGACACCCACGCAGATTAAAAGGCAGATGCAGGAAGATATTTCAGTGTCCACAGAGGAGACAAACACTGTTCTAAATGGTGTCCTGATTCACCTACAGCCCTGGAGTACAGGGCTATCAGGAACTAAATACAAAAACATGGTCTCAATTCAGCTCTTTAGCCAAAAGACCTCTCCTTTATTTTAATATCACACCCAAAAGGTCCCTATCAAAGAAAAACCCAAGTGAAGCCTCCTTCCCTCAACCATCTTTTAAATTTATTTAGGTTTTTTTCCTTCCAGCATCAAACAGGAAGAACCTGAAAACAAAGCCAGTAAAGACATTTCTATTTGAGGGCAGTGAAGTTTTTTAGCACCACTGACACTTCTCCCTGTGGATGGCAGAAGGGATCTTGCTCTCCTGCTCACAGCTCAGGAAACCAGCAGCTGGCCAGCTGTGAGACACAGCTGGATCCCTGCTTCTCCCAGCATCCCAAACTCTCCTGGAAAAATTGACCCAAAGGATGCTGAGATTCCTCTGACCACAGGCAGTTGTGTAGGACAGAATCCTCTGAGAGCCAGCAGTGCTCCACAGATGCCCAGTCAAACATATTTGGCTAAAAATGAGGATCTTGGATCTCCTTCACCCCTGGGGATCCTTTCTCCACCAGAAACCTCACAATCAGTGCTGACCCCCCCACCTCCCCATTCTGAGAAATGATGTCCCTCCCTTCCTCCTAAGTGCTTTAGCTGGGGGAGTGTGAATCACAGACAAGGCTGTCTCTTTCTTTGGACTTTCCACCTTCTTTTGGCCGGTGGCCAAGTTAGAAATAATAGGAATATGACTTATATAATCAGACAGCTCATTTCATTAATTATTTGATGTGGGGTTTTAATCAGATGATCCCATAATTCAGCTCCTGTCCAGACATGGAATCTGGTATTTATGGAGTGAAATCTTCCCATCTGTGCTGAAATCATGAAGGGCAGAAATTTTAGAATTTAAAAAGAAGAAAAAAAAGGGTGTTAAGAGTCTTGGGGCACTCACTGTGTGGTTTCAACAGCACTGTCTGGGGCAGCCCTTATCTCAGTCAAACCAGTTTTGCTCAGCATTAGGTGGAATGCAAATTGGCAAGAAGTGTGAGTCAACCGCCTCTGGGGCAGGAATTCACCCGGGAAAATCACGGGTTATGGGGATGGATTTGCTTCCTTGGGCACACACAGCTTTACCTGTGAAGGAAGGAGAGGAGCAGCTGTAGCTCACCTCTCTGCCCCCACATTAATAACATGCAAATACTCAATTTCCACCTCCAGGGCCAGCCTATCCTATTGCCACCATTCCCAGGGAAACCTTCCTCTCTCCAGGGGAAGAGGAGAAAAGTTTACCCCATGAATGTGGGCTGAGAGGTGGCCACTGTACAGCAAAGGCAGCTTCTGGCTTGGAGCTGCTCTGCTGGGTCATCACCACTTGGTTAAGGTGCTGTAAATTCAACTTCAAAGATCAAATGCTGCTCTTGACTGAGGGCAGGGAACCTGGAAACCAAACATTGGTGGCTGTCCCTTGACTGGATGTTACAGCCAGGGGCACCTGGAGCCTCCAGAGCTAAAATCAAAGCTTTTCCTGTGACAATCCAGGTGACAAAGCTGGTGGGTGAAGGCAGATTGGTCTCCCTTACACCCACTGCCCTTCGTGCACTGCCAAAACCACAGCAAGACTCCTGCTTGCTAAATCCAACCCTCATCCCCTCTCCTACCAGCACAGCTGGTGGGGAAAAGCTTTGCCTTCAGGAAGGACTACATGGCTAATTAAGTGTCAAGGTCACTCCCAAGGCTGGTTAATGATTAATGGCTGGGGTGGAAGTGCCAGCAATCCCTGCTCCGTTTGGGTCAGCTCAGTCCATGCTGGGAACCCAGACCTAGCAGGACATTTCTCCAGGCAGTCTTGGGCTGTTGGGGTGGGGAGGAAAAACCAGGACTCAGAAAGGGTTCAGGGGAACATTTCGAACTCCTGAAGCACACTCTGAATTCAAGCTGCTTTGGCTTGCCCGGTTTTTGGCGCGTGCTCACTGGGCTGTAGTCACGGCAATAAAAAATCCCCAGTGAAATGACTAATGCTCTGTACAGCTTTGGGAAAATAGGAAGCAGCTGTGGCTCCAGCCTTTCCAGGCTGAAAGGCCTAATTATTGGGAATACTTGGACTGGCATTAGATGAGGTAAACGAGGGGCTGTTGAATTGCTTTCATTGTCTCCACTATAGTTGGGCATCTGGGCCCAAGTAGGTGCCATTTTTTCTTTGCAGGGAGGACAGTGGTTAACTCTTGTTTTGCCCAGAGGAGTGAAATTCAACACTGGAGTTCCCTCGTGTAGCTCATCATTTACAGCTCAGGAACACTGACTGTCCCTAATGAGTGACTGTCCAGAAGTCCAGCACTCAGCCTGGGTAATCTGTCTTTTATTTCTCAGTTGCAAGAGGAGAAAAAGCAGCTTTTTATGTGACAGGAAAATCATGGTTAAGGGAGGGCCAGCTATGGGGCTTGTCTTCTCTCTCACGTTGTCACACACTCAGAGCTGCAAGACCTTCCTCCAGCCCATGCTGGATGTGCTGGAGCATGGTGATGAGGGCAGGCAACAGGATTTATATTGTGGGGATGGGAAAAGAGGAAAAAGCCCAGCTCAGCTCATCCTCCTGCTCCAAGTCCTGCGAGGTCCACGTTCAGGGGCTCAGTGTGGCCCTCAAGCCAAGCACAGGGCTCTGCCCAGACACGCCTGGGTGACCACAGAGAGCACTTCAGCCTTCTTGGAAAGAGCTGTTGCCTGGCAGCTAAAGTTACGTAAAGCAGGCCTTGAAATAAGATGCTATTTCTGATCACGGTGGGCAATTAAACATTGGAACAGCTTATTAGGGAAGCTGGCAGGCTTGGCTTTACTTCATGCCTTTGAAATGAGATGGGTGAATGGCTGGGCTGTGCTCTCTGGGCTCGGCTCCTCGGGCTCAGTGGCCATGAGCTCAGGTGCTGCAGCTCCAGCAAGCTGCTCCTTCCCACGGGGTTGGCAATAAGGCAAACACATGGACTGGCCCTCGTGCTTCAGCCACCTCCACTGGTCAGAAATGATCCCCTGTCCGTGCTACAAAGTCATCAGGATGGATCTTGAAATGGTTTGAAGGGCTTTTTTTAGACTTAAGTAGTGCTGGATCAAAACGTGAGATGGGGCATTGGATGGGATGAACTGAGATTGTGCTCCTCTCCTCAGGGTCAGTGGCTCTGGAGATAAGAGGGGACTTCCCTGGTTTAAGCAGGGCAGGTTTTCCCCTTTTCCCATGAATGGCTGCCAGGGATCACCACACCACAGGTGACTGGTGTTTTCTGTTCTTTGCTCATGGGCTGGGATGCTGAGCCTGCTCAGGGTTAATGTGAGTGAGGATATAAGAGCCTGGGATGAAGAGATGGTTTAATGTTAATGATGGCCTCTCAAACTGTAAGTGCTCTACAGCCCAGGAGAGATTTGAATTCCCTATTCAGTATCTCAAAGCATGCAGAAACCTGGATTCACCTAGCCAAGGAATTTCTCAGGCTCTGAAAGAGCAATAATCTTTTTGCCCTGTCTGAAAAAAAGCAGACCAGTGTTTCCTGGACCCAGTTTCTCTGTCCCTTGAACCCTGGAAATTTACCCTATCTCCAGCCACCATCCCAGGCCTTACAAGAAACAGACCTCTGGCTTAGTGTGACTTCTTATACCCTGTGCCTTCACCTCCTGGCCATTTCTGGCATCTCAAACTTAGTAGCTGATACTTGGTCATTGCCAGAAAACTACTGAGGCTGTGAGCTTCAGCTTTCAGCTCCTTGTGAGGATGGACTTTGCACTAATCCTCCGGTCCTTCCATTGTTCCTAACATAAAAGCAAAGAGCACAAGGAAATACCAGGTTGCTGGGAAATATCCACTTTCCCAGTTGCACTAGCCCTCAATCTGTACCTCATCTCCCTCTTCGAATTCCTCAGAGGACATCTGATTTAGAAGGGAAGGCATCTCATGATTTATCTCCTGACTTTGACCAGTCCCTGCAGCTGCATTTCCACCTGCCATAAATTCTAGCTCAACACCTCACTCCATCCAGGAAATATTGCTCATCTCCCCACACCACTCTTCATGATCCCCCTTGTCCCCCTCTGTTTTTCTCACTGCTGGTGGTGCTCCAGCTGCCTGATCTTTAAGCAGATGGTCCTGGGAAACTGATTTGTAAGAGAAGATTTTTTTTTTCCCCAAACTGCTGCTATTTCTGAGTCCTCCCTCTAAAATTTTACCAGCTGACTGCTTGTCCTGGGAACGATGGAGCTGCAAACTTCCCAGTTTGATCCCAGCAAACTTCTCACAACGCAGGAACAATGCACTGACAATTAAATCAGAACTTTGACTTCAGCCACAGCTCCCAAGTCATGCAGTCTGAGTTTCCACATTCATCATGCTGCGTGTGGAGCCCAGAGCTCAGCAGTGACTGGCTCTGGAAAAGGCAGAGCCACTTGGCTGAAGGTGGGGCTGGCAGCCCTCGTCTTGGTGTCCTACAGAGAAGGTCAGAGCACCCACGCAGCTCCTGGCTGAATTCTTTCCCAGCAAGTCCTCCTTCCCCAGGATGTCTTTGAAAGCAGGAGGTTCTTCCAGGAAGGCAGGATCTCTGAGGGCAGCTCTGAAAGACTCAAAGCTTTCCTGAGCAGCAGCAGAGGCTGAGCTGCAGGAAGCTCTCCCTGACATCAGCCCTTGTGACTGATAACAAACTCTTGCTGTGCAAGCTCACCTCTCTGAAGATCCATGAGCAAAACCAGGCACATGAAGCTGTTAAAAACCTTCTGCACACCAGCCCCCTGCACCAGCATTCTGCTGGTGTGGTGCCAGGTGCATTTTTGTGGAATAATAAGTTTCAGATTGGTGCACACCTACTTCAGAGGTATCCATTGCACCTCCAGCCCCTCTCCGTGGGGTTTTCGAGTCAGCCACAGCACGGAGCCATCCCAAGGGAAAGGTGAGCAGGTAACCTGCCAATTTATCAGGAACAAATCTCTCCTTTCTTTTAATTCTTTCTCCTCTGGTGAAAGGGAGAGATTCCTGGCTCAGGACCAGCATTGCATCCAAAGGCAGGGCTTCATGCCACGGCGAGGGCAGGAGGTGCACGCAGAAGGAAAGCAAAGGAAGGCCTTTTTAATTCCTCTTCCTGGTTTCCAGGGAAGTGGTTCAGGTTCTAACTAACTTCTAATTACTCACCACCTCCATGAACAAAGTTACCATGCTCTTCCACATCAGTATTTTAACAGAACATGGTTTAACCCCATGGCTGCAGGTTAAATAAAACCAGAGCTGAGACATCAGGGAGGAGAGAAAGTGTTTGTTCACATGTGCAAGAGTGTCCTGGGGAGCACCTGCTCTTCAAAAGCTTACAGGAAGGAGGAAAACTGAAAAAAAAATCAAATTTTCCCAGCTGAAACTGAGGAAAAGGCCACAGCTTCCTATGTAGAGCCTGGAAGAAGGGGAGGAGAGTGGGTTAGGCTGGGATTTATCCACCTTCTCTTGGGTGTCTCAGTTTCAGCTGCACAAGTCTGAGGAGGGCTTCCCCTGGGTGCTTTCCCTCATCCTGGTGTTTGCTCTAGGGCAGATCCAGTGGATCTTGGACAGGAGGGACTTGCTGTTGCCTTGGCCTAACAGGACAACCCCTGAGTGGAGAGCCCAGCTTGCCACACTTCCCTCCTACTCTCCCAGAGTCCGGGGCTCAGCCCCATCCACTGTGCCCCAAGATTCTGCCAGCATGAACTGAGACAAATGCCATGAATAAAACCTCCTTTAAACCCAAGTGCCAGTGCCCACCTGGCCCATCCTTCTCAGGAAACAAGTCTAAGACTTAGGATTTTTGCTGCTGCATGTAACAGTTTTATATTTATTCTAAGAATAAACATAACGTGTATGTGTGCAACACAAAGAGCAGCTTTTCCCTGGTGCACAGTTTAATGAGTGCAGTTGAATAAGCCCTTGCCCTCAGGACCTTTTATTTGGTGGTGATGGAGCAGGGGAGATGCTCTGCCTCCACTCAGACCAGCTGGAGAACTGGTTCCAGAGCACTGGCATCCCAGTGGAAAGTGGCAAGATTAATATTAACTACCAAAAAGAAGGGAATGTTTCAGTTTTGTCCCAGTTCAGACCTGCAAGCATGACTTCCATTAAAAAAAAAAAAAAAGAACAACAAAAAACAACAAACAGAAAAACCAACCCAACACCCCCTAGAAAAAAACCCAAACAGGTTTCCATTTTGGATTGCAAATGAAAAGCCCTGGACCTAAGCAGGTGCTCTGTAGGTGACTCTGCACTTCCATCTCTGGTCCAGTGAGATGTAAAAGGTTTATTCAGGGGGAAGTTTTGTTTCTCAAGCAGCAAAGGGAAGCTCATCCCTTGTGAGTGTTGGCTGACACAACTCTCATGAAAGACACCTGACCTGTGTCAAAACAAAAGTGGACCAATTAACCCAGCCCAAGCTTCCACTGGGATGGCTGCTGAGCTGTGAGTTGCCTTTTCTGAGCTTTAAGGTCTTGGAAACAGAGCCAGCCCTCCCCAGGATCTCCTCTCAGTGGAACACCAGCACCACACACCTTTTAGGCAGCAGTCACCCACAGCAGTGTTACCCTCCAGGCTTGTGCTGACACCACACCCGCGGTGTTTGTCACTGTGTCACCCAGCCCTTCCAGCCCCGAGGGGGCTCTGAGGCTGCTCTTGCTTCTCCTGGGAATTTGGAGGGGGCACTCAGCTTCTCTGGGCAGAAATGAAAGCAGACAGAGCAGCACTTCACCTGCACAAAGCCAGGTGAATAAAACATCCCTGAGAACACTGCAAAAACAGCTTTAGACAGGTTGTCTTACCCTGGACAACCTTTTTCACCTGGAGCTGCCAATGGGAGTTTTGTCTGAGCACCAGGAAGGGAACAAGGTATCTGAAAGACTGGGATGGGTGGGACAGCAACAAAGGACAGTAATTCAGGCTCTAGCACACTCCCAAAGGAAAGGTGGGTACCCAGATAGTCTTTCTAACCCAAAAAAGAACATGATTGCCACCACTGTCTGTTTCCTACCCTGTGCAGCTGTTTTTATAAGAGCAGTTTCAAATAAAGGGCCAGGCACAAACCTCTCCTTTCATCCCAGGGCATGGCAACAGGACATTTTTAGGTAGAAGAGGTCGACTGCTCTGAATAGCTCCTTCCACAGGAACTGCCCAGGATGGAGCCCAACCATGCAATTTAACATCCCCCACGTGCCACATCCTCGACGTGGATATAAGGTAATAGCAAGTTCCACTGTTATTGTACCCAGCATTGCCTCAGATAAGCCTGGAGAGGCTCAGATAAAGACAGAAAACAAATGAGAGGGTTTCTGTTACAAGCAGAGATCCTTGGAAATCAAGGCAACTGAACTGGATGCACATGGACTTTTCAGAGTGAAAGATGCCAAAGACTTTAAGTACCAATATTCACCCCTTTCTGCATCCTTTTCACATCCAGACTGGGTGGAAATACAGTAGAAATGTATAATCATCCAGGATAAACAATAATTAGGGCCATTTCCAGGGTTGTATTATATGGAGAGAGAGCTCACGAGAGGGAAGGTTTTAATGAGTTGTGGGAGAGTTTCCCCTTGTGACTGAAGGATCTGTTCCTCTGAGGGGACAACAGAAGCTGAAGAATACACATGAATAAACAAAGAGCTGGAGCAGAGTTGTTTTGGGTGTGGTGTGGCCACACTGGAGCCCTTCCTTGGGCAGATGGACCTTTCACACATGGAAATCTCCAGTGAGAATCTCAGAAGGCTGACACAAAAATGCCATGAAGGAGGGACCTTGAGGAGGCTCAGTGGTGGCACAAGTGTTCCCCAGGGGTGACAAAAATGCAGCTGGGGCAGGTAACACCAAGGCTTTGGCTGTGCCTTGAGCTCCCCTCACTGCATTGAGCATTTCAGAGCTCTGCTTCCAAATGGGTCACCACGTATTCAACTCTGTGGAAACTGAGGGAAGGCTTTTGGTCCAGCAGGATGTGGCCAGCACAGAGGAGGGCCCCAGCATATTTCTAAGCGTGGGGCAGGTGTCCAAGCCAGCCTCCTCCTCAGCTGGGGATGGATCACCACAGGATGGGGGGTCCATAACAGAAAAGATAAGAACTTCCATGCTCCAAGTCCAGAAAAACTTGCACAGCTCCATGGAAAAGACCAGCAGACACCGTGAACATCTTCAGCATCCCTGGCCATGCAAGAGCAGGGATTTATTGACTCAACCTAAGCAGAAGCCCCAAAATACAGGAGAAGGCAGGAGATCAGGGTGACACTGCTCACAGCCATGGTACAGAACCTTTGCTCCCAGCTGGGGGACCTTGGTAACTGCTGCCTCAAAGCCCTGCCTGGGAAAAAGCATCGTGAGACCGTGTCTGCCGGTGAGAAGGGAGCTGGAGGAGCATAAAGGCATCCTGTCTGTGCAGGGAGGAGGAGGAGGGGAGGCTCACCTGGCTCCGCCAGGAGGAAGGTGAGGGAAGACGGTGATAGGGTTTTTTTCTGCTCTGCCCGTCCTTGCATTGCCTTCCACCTGGCATCCCGGGGGAACGGTAAAACCCCGCGGAAGAGGAAAGCCTGTGATTGTCTAATCTCTACTTTGCAGGCTCTAATCAGCCCATTTAGCTGCGGTGTGTAAAAAGCACCTGGATGATTCACCATCTAAGTGCTGCTCTGGCGGGGCCAGTTTGCTTCAGCAGCTGTAACCCCTGTTTACATCTGCGTTAAGGCAGCCTTGAATAAGCGTGAACCTCCCACAGATGCTAATTCATATCAGCTCTCCTTTGTGTTAAATATTTATGTTCCTAATAGGCACGCCTAAGAAAAATACTGGCGAGTGAGCCTGCAGCTCAACTCCATTACAACTCAATTTTACCTCAGTGCACCTCGCATCTCAAAGGAGCAGGATGAGAAAACATTCTATTTACAGAGCACAGCAGCCCAGCAGCTCGGCCATTAGCAATCTGTCGATCAGATGACAATAAAAGCCATCGAAGAGAACTCCCAAAGACTTTCTGCGGCTGCCTGCACCCATAACTGCGCCCCAAAGGCAGGCGAGCTTTTGGCAAATCCCCACGGCAGCAAAACGTGAAACAATCCAGGCCCAAACAAAACGCTGTTAATTGGTCGCTGCACAAATCAAAGCCAGTGTGTGCAGAGAGCTGAAGGAAAAGATGTGTCCTCGGAGCCGATACGGAGCCCGGACGGGTTCTTGGCAAGCTCGGAGCTGCTTGTTCCAGCCCCAAACGATGTCAATCAGGGTGGGCTCCCTTCAGGAGACACATCCTGGCTTGTAACTGGGGAGGATTTTTTTTTTTTTAAAGTATGAAGCGTATTAACTTTTTGTTTGCTTCTTACTACGCCACCTAACAAAACTCATTAAACAGTTCTGGCCTTATTAAAACCGGCAGGAGTGCGGGGAGGCTGCTCACCTTGCTGAAAGTGCGCGGTGTCCTCGCAGGTGTCCCTTGTCCACCAAGCCCTGCGCCTTCTCTCCTCGTCGCCGAGTTCCAAGGCACTTTTGTTCACTGTTCTGCTACCTTGTCAGCTCGGGAACAGCACTGTTCGGTAATTCAATCCTCTACTTAACCGCAGAGACACTCCTACCCGGAGATCACACCCATTCCCAGGCTCACGGAGGGACAAAGAGGGAGCCGGTACGGGAGAGTTTCAACCAACTCTCTGTTTGCATCAAATATCCGCCACTCTGAATTCACTGAATAATGATTAAGTGCTGCTTTCATTAAAAACCTGTTTTGTCCAGGTTTAGGAGGGCACAGGAGGGATTTTTTTTCTTTTTCCCACCCTTTTCTCGGCCTCTGCGGGACAAAGCAAGATGCGGTGCTGCTCAGGGGCCAAAGAGCCCCAGCTCCAGTTGCTGGCTCTGACTGTCCCGAATTTTGGCAAAGCTGTTCCAAGGGGAAAAGTGCTCTGGGAAGATCCCTGCAAGGCCGAGCTGGGTGTCCCTGTGCTCACAAGGAGCCCTGGGTGACGGGCAGCGGGGGTGAGGATTGCCGTCAGGATTAGTGACTGGAATGGGGATGTAACAGAGCATTGGAGTGTTTAACTGGGCTGCCCTCCCAGGAGAAGAGTAATGATAAACCAGACAGCCCCGGCAGTGTTTGCCAAGCCACCTTCAGCAGCAGAGAGCTGCGTGTGTGGGCACTTACAGCTTCTTGCTGAGGAAAGAATTACCTGGGAGGGATGGCTGTAATATCACAGCCACTGAAGGCTGCCCGATGCCACTGGCTGGGGATGACCTGAGGAAAAACCATCTCCTGGCATCCCAGCTGTTCCTGCCTGCCATGTGCGTGGTGCTGCTCGCTGCTGATGGAGGGAACATCCCTGCCCAGAGAAGGCACCTCTTGGTACCTTGTCATCAGCCACCAGCTCTGCTTTTGGGAACCCAGGGCTGTATGCAGCTGTGTTCTGCACATCTCTGAGGATGGAGACTTTTGGGGCACCCAGGGCTGTGTGCAGCTGTGTTCTGCACATCTCTGAGGATGGAGACTTTTGGGGCACCCAGGGCTGTGTGCAGCTGTGTTCTGCACATCTCTGAGGATGGAGACTTTTGGGGGACCCAGGGCTGTGTGCAGCTGTGTTCTGCACATCTCTGAGGATGGAGACTTTTGGGGCACCCAGGGCTGTGTGCAGCTGTGTTCTGCACCTCTCTGAGGATGGAGACTTTTCGGGGCCCCAGGGCTGTGCGCAGCTGTGTCCTGCACCTCCCTGAGGACGGAGACTTTTGGGGCACCCAGGGCTGTGCGCAGCTGTGTCCTGCACCTCCCTGAGGACGGAGACTTTTGGGGCACCCAGGGCTGTGCGCAGCTGTGTTCTGCACATCTCTGAGGATGGAGACTACACACAACCTCTCAGGACTGGGAACTATCCAAGGCCTTCCCTTCGGATACATTTTTCTCTCGTTGCTTCCTTAATTTTCTAGATTGGCCCCCACAATCTGAGAATAAATATGAATCAGCTCACCAGCTAAACCAGGTGGCTGAATTGGTTTAAACCACAGTTCCCACAGGTCTCATCCACTGACCAGTCTTAGACCTCAGGGACCTGTAATGGGAAGAGTGCCCAAAATACCAGTGACGCTGCCTACAGATCCGTGTGCCACTAACCACAGAGAGCTGCAAACCAGGGCGTGGGCTGGGCCTGCTTATTCAGCCTGGGTGTGCCCATTTCTGAGAGGATCACTGCAGAGATCTGAGTTTCATGGTTTAAGGTGCAAACCCAACTCCTAGCAAGTGATTTCTCTTGTTATGTCTGCAGGCTACAGCTCATGAACCCGTAACAGCCTTCACCATTCATTTTGCATACTTTTCATTTCATTCTTTTCATTTCATCGTGCTGAGAGTGTTCATCTGTTGCAGGGGACAGAGGAACAATGTTTTCTGTTTCCTCCAGTCCACAGAGGATGGGGACCTGCAACAGGGTCTGCTTTTATCTTTGGAGTCCACCCTAAGCCCACTGCTGGCCCAGCAGTGAGGGTCACACACCAGCAGAGCTGGTGGGAGGTGTTGGAAGGTGGGTGAAAACACCTGGAATCTTGGAGGATCAGCACCAAATCCTGTTGTGTTCCCGTTCCCCTTTTGCCACATGGACTCGTTATCCCAGAACCAAGGGTTTAATTAATAGTTGTGTATCTGGGTGCTTTTTGGTGCTGATGTAAATTAAGCCACTTCCACGGCTGTGGCTCCACGAATTTGAGCTCTGGGATGGAGCCTGTCATTCCTATACCCACAGCTTTGCTAATGCACTTCAGGCTCACACACAGGTGGTGTCTGAGCTGCCTGCCCTCTCCTCCTCTCCATTAGCACCACAGTGAAAAAGCAGTAAATTATCCTGTTGAGCTTTTAAGGAGCCCAACTCTGCAGAAATACGTGTAAAGCAGTTTAGAACAGTCAATGCCAAGGGGAAAGAAGATCTTCATCATAAAACACGGGCTCATTTAGTGCTGAGCTGTAGGCACTTTTGCTTCCTGCTGATTCTGGTCGTGCCATGGGGTTATAGAGCAGAAAACATTATTTCCGAGCAGTTTAACTCAGTAGTGTGGAAAACAGCACAGCCTGAGTTTCAGAACTGAAACATGATCTGAGATGTCCCTGGCCAGCTGTGCTTCCCATGTGCACAGCCTGATGGACTCATGTCCTGGTCCTAAGCCTCGCCCTGGTATTCCCAGAGCTCACAGACCTTGTGGTTTGATGGTTTTTTGTGCATGCAGGTGGCAGATGAGGCTGTTTTCACTGTCCCTGTGTAAGCCTAAGACACTGAAAGCATTGTCACAGGTCCACACTGGGGTAAATCAGAGGCTGCTGGGAGCAAGAGTGCACAACTGCAAACTCAGGGTTTGGCAGCAGAATGGCCCAACATCTGCCTCAGCCTGGAGCATCCCACATGCCTGTGGACAAGGTTGACATTGTGCACGGGGAAACAGGCCCTGCCAAGGATGTGTTTGCAAAATGACACTTTCCAAAGGTATTTCCAGCCCTCTTTTGGGCATGGAGCTCTGGGAGGAAGAGGAAAGGGCCAAGCCCTGCAGATAACACAGCAGGGCCTCATGCCTTGGAAAAGCAAGGGAAGGGGTTAAAAAAACCCCCACAGGCTGCTGGAAACACCAGTGCTTCACCCATCAGTCTGAGGTTAAAATTCCTGACCTGTGACAGCAAAAGCCCAGTGTGAATTTCTGAGCTTTCAGGAGAGCTTTCCTTGACCCACAACCCAAGCAAGTGAATTTCACTGCACATCCCTCACGTAGCCTCGCTCAGGCACCTCTAAAATCATTATGTCCATATGAAAATCTGCACAGTGCCTCTTACAGGCTACTACTACAGTAGTTACTACAGTAACGTTTAGTGGTGGCCTTGGGGATTGGGTTATAACCTACTGCTCCCTCACCTCCTGTGCTCCTGGGTGTGGGGGAAAAGTTGAGAAGGCCAGACAAATGCTTGTGTGCTGACTGCAAGATCATCTCTCAGGTGAGACCTTATCACTCCCGACAACCCCCTGACAGGAG
Source organism: Nicator chloris (assembly GCA_013400495.1). Lineage (NCBI taxonomy): Eukaryota > Metazoa > Chordata > Aves > Passeriformes > Pycnonotidae > Nicator > Nicator chloris. The sequence goes on from WAAE01001237.1 coordinate 809,531, forward strand.
CTGGGGTTTGGTCTCCTCTCCCAGGTAACAAAAGAAAAGAGGAAATGGTTCCAAGTTGTGCCAAAGGAGGTTTAGCTTGGATATTAGGAAAAAAATTCTTCATCATGAGGGTTCTCAAGCATTGGAACAGGCTGACCAGGGGAGTGGTGGAGTCACTATCCCTGAAGGGATTTCCCAGATAGAGATGTGGCACTTGGGGACAGGGTTTAGTGGTGGCCTTGGCAGTGCTGGGTTTACAGTTGGACTTGATCTAATGGGTCTTTTCCAACCTAAATGATTCTGTGGTCCTGTTCCAGAGCTCTGTGGGCAGCCCCTGACAGGGCAGCACAGAGCAGCCCATGACAGGCACCAGGGTGCTGGTTAATGGTTACCAGCAGCAGATGGGAATCTTTTGGGACAGGAGAAGGTGCCTGGGCATTCAGGTGAGGAGCGTGGCTGTGCTGCAATGCACAGCTGTGCTGTCACACACCTCTCGAGCCACAGGGAGTGGTTGCATCCTCCTCTGGTCACCTCCTGTCACACAGAGACCCCTCAATCCTCCTCAGGAGCCCTCCCAGCACAGCTCTGGGGCAGTGCTGTGCCCAGAGCCCTGGGACCTGCAGACTCTCTGGAGGCAGGGGCAGGAGGAGCCCCTTCTTAAGAAAGGCGTGGCCTTGGCAAGCCAAGGGCACGAGGATAAAGGCTGGTTTGGGGCAGGAGTAGCTTTGGCAGGAGCTCTGGAGATGCAGTTCACCCTTCCAGAGCCAGCAGCTCACAGCAGGTTAAGACAGGAGCAGTCTTTGACACGGGGGTTACAACACTCTAGGCTGAGCAAACCTGTAGCTGCTGCTCCAGTTTATTGCTGGGCCATGTTAGTGCAAAATCCATTTAAAGCCATCTGTGTTGGGCTGTGGACTGCAGATATGGGGTCCTGAGGCTGTGTGTCCTCAGGCTTATGGGCAAAAGTACCCTCCTGAGAGAGAGACAGAGGTGGTGACTTCTTGCAGCATTGACAGCAAGGTCTGGCAGGGCTTCTGGTCGGTCTTGGGCCCTATTCTACATCCTAAAATGTCTCTAACCCATCCTTGAAGGTGGGATGCACAACTCTAAGTCTCTGGTAGCCAGGAAGAATAGCTCAGTGAATATAACTACAACAATACTGATGGAATGGCTGTATCATGTCCCTTGGTCTGGCCCTGGGAGCTCTGGCTGGAGGTTTTGCAGAGGGATGTACAGCAGCACGTTTTCCAAATTTACATTTGGGAGAATTACATTCTCTCCCTTTGGGGAGGAGGTTTATTCCAGACTTCTGCTGGTGAACAACTCCTGTCTTGGAGCAAAAGAGCTGCCCTCCCCTTCCAGGAGGTTAATCTGCTGCCTGGGTGCAGGGGAGGTGGCAGGGGAGGTGGCAGAGGAGGGGCAGCTGCCCCTGCCTGTGTGCACTGTGGGTGTGGCTCCTCTGCACCTCTCCTGGCACCTCTCTGCCAGGGATTAGCAGGTGCACTGAGAAAACAGGACAGCCCAGGTGGGACCCTGACGTGGCAGCCCTGGCTGCCTTCCAGCCACAGGAGGAATGCAGCACAGGGGCCCCAGGCCAGATCTGGCTGTGTTCAGACCGTTGTTTCATCTGGGGAAATTCCCAGAAGCCCCCAAATCCCCAAGACCCATCGCCCCCTTGTTGCTGTCAAACCCTGCTCCTAATGCTGATGGGCACGAGATGTTCCTTGGGTTATCTCACTATCTGCAAAGATGGAGGAGGTTTGTGCTAGGAAAAACTTAGGTTTGCTACTGCAGAAAATGAGCCTGCTTTTCTAGAATGCCAAGAAGATTTAGGGAAGTGCTCGGTGGCAGTGAAGACTCAGCAGGAGCTGACCCTTTAGGGAAAGAGATGAAGTCTGGCAGGGTGAGTTTCACGGCAGCTTGACAGAGTAACCATGGGGGAACAATGTGCAGGAAAACAAAGCTCTGCTGTTCCTGTTCCTGGGTGTTTTTCTCAGTTGTACACGAGCCACAGCTGGCTGGGCCATTTGGATTATCAGCTGCTGATTGTTGATATTAAATCACAATCTTCTAGAGATCTTAAATCCTGATTCAGGACTTAATCCCAGGCAAGGCACTGTGGGAGCCTTGCACTGAGATGTTCTCCTGTCCCATGTCTGTCTGAAGAAGGCAGCAGGGATTATTGCTTGCCCTGACAGGGATGATAGCAGGGAGGGAGCACAGGATACACACAGAGGTTTTCCAACCAGGACCACTGGCAGAAACTGGGTAATAAAGGCAGAAACAAACCCAGATCACCCAAACACGATAACTTGGTAACAGTACCCCTCCTCCTGATCTTCCTGTCACCACCCTGTCCCTCAGCCACAGAATCCTTACAGCTGGAAAGATTTCTCAGATCATTGAGTCCATTCATTCACCCAGCACTGCCAGGTCCTCCACTAAACCCCGTCCCCAAGTGCCACATCCAGTGTTTTTTAAACACTTCCAGGGATGGTGATTCCAGCACTTCCCTGGGCAGCCTGTGCCAATGCCTGACCACCCTTTCAGCCATAGCATGGGCCAGATGTTTCCCTTACAGCAACGTGTACACCTTGAAGAGGGAGACAGTGAGAGAGGGAGAAAAAAAAGCAGAGTGGATCAGTAAAACCAAACTCTCCTACGAAGAGAACAGTTTTGCAAATAGCAGTACAGATAGTTTAGGTTTTTCACCAAACCTCAGGGGCTCTCTTACAGCCCTAATGAAAACCTTATGAAGCCCAGCAAATTCCAGCACACTTTGGTCAGGGTCATCAAGCAGAGCCTCTGCCATTTCCAGCGTCAGCTGAATCCAGCAGAAAGGAGACATTTCACAGGCAGGGGAGGCTCAGGCCCAGCGCTGGTTAATGGGTGTGTGAGCCTGACAAAGGTCATCCCATGGCATCCTGTGCAGGAGGAAATCACTTGTGCTGTGGCAATGACAGCCCTTGAGGTTCAGGCTCCTTGGAACTGTCCTTTCATGGGAATCACAGCACAAGCAAGCAAGATGAGGGATTAATACCTTCTTCCAACATGGGAGCTGATGCAAACAGGGGTTATTTATGCCTTTTGGACAGGATTACATGGATGTCCATGCAGGGACCAGAAAGTTGGCTCAGTTACCCCACAGCTCACCCCCATCCTGTAGTAGAAGTAGCCTGGGTTTCTCCCCTGTGGGGTACAAGGCTGTTTCTTTAGCACTCAGTAATCCAAGTGGGTTTTAATCCCAGTGGTTTTACTGTGGGTCAGGATCACTGCATGCTGAGATAGCTGTGGAACATATTGGCTTTACTGGTGAAGGCAGCTGGAGGTCTCACCCTCACTGTTTACTTCCTTTTTCCCTTATTTCCTGTTTTTCCTCGGGCAGACCAGAGGTTTTCACAACTGTGGCAAACCTGGTTGCTCCTGTTGGTGGCCATACCTGAGTGCCCACAAAATAACTCCACCCTCCCTTGCAAATTTAATTTTTAACCCGTCTCATTTCAGTGGCCAGGCTGCACATGTGAGTACAGAAAGTCACCGTGTGCTTGGGTATGGGATGGGGGTAAAATCCTGCCTTTGCCAGGGCTCACCAGCCTCTCCCATGGAATTGTTAGGATCACAGAAGCTGCCAGTCTGTGGTGCCAGTCTGGAGAGCATAGGGGATGTCCTCGTCCTGTGTCAGGTGGGAATTATGCCCTGGGAGAGAATCCGGATTTTTCTTAGAGACTTCCGAGTTTGTTCCCCAAAACAGCAAAGATTTCTCCAGGACAGGTAGCCTGGCAGCTGAGTTGAGTTCATCACTCCTCTTGTTCACATCTGCTAAACAGAGCTCCTGAATCCAGCTCTGAGGAGGTGCAGGAGTTCGAGGACAAACCCTGCAAGCCCCTGAGCCTGCGAAGCTGCAGGCAGAGCCCCAGGGGGACAGCGGTGGCCAGGGCTGGGACTGCCCAGTGCTGCTATTGTCTGCAGGAATGCAGCCCTGCCTGTGCCAGCCAGGAAGGAGCAACAGAAATCCACCCACCACCCCTGCAGGCTGGGAAAGTGCCACCCTCCTGCACGTCACCCCTCCCTGCTTTGTGCGGTCCCCAAAGGGCACAGTCACTGTGCCTGACGTCCTTCCTTGGCCCATTACCCCCACGTCAGGTGTTGGTCACATCAGGCTGCTGGGAGGAGCTCTGCCACCACTGCTGCCAACACCAGAGGGGTGATGATGCCCATCACAGCCTGGGTTCAGGTGATGGATGAACAGCAGGCACTCTGCTGGGGGCTGTACACACCTCCCCGTGTGGCCCGTGCACTTCTGCACATCATCTCCACCTCCTTCTTGTAGATCAGCTCAAGGATCACAAACTGGGGGGGCTGGAGCGGGCTGGATTAGCTGGGACCCACAGAACTTCTCAAAAATTCTGAGATAGAAGATCTCAGAAGGGAGATAGAAGGGAGATAGAACAGTTAAGGCTAGAAAAAGACTTCTAAGATCACAGAGTTCAACCATTAACCCAGCACTGTCACATTTACCACCAAACCATACCCCCAAGGTAAAGTGCAAGTCTGATTTGTATTATTACAGCTTTTCAATGAGTGAAGAATTCAAGCAGGCATTTTTTAGGCAACATCACAGTCTATAGACTTCAGCTGCCTTATCAGAAATGATCTCCACAGAGTCCAAGCCAGAGCTGAACCCCCAGCTCCTGTATCCCCTGTCCCCTCTGGGCCACACCTCCTGCTGTGCTGCGTGTGGAGTTAAAAACCCAACCACAGTCTTGGGTGCCAAAAAGGAATGGTGTCCCCAGCCACGCCCAACCTGTGCTCACAGCCTGGTGAGGAGCAGCTCTGCTGCCTGAAACCCTCTAATTTTCATTGGAACAAGGCTGGTACACCCAGTGCTTCCCAGGAACCTTTTGGGGTTATTCTGTGGGAATAACTGGGATATTCATACTGACACCAGCCAGCACTGGCTTAGAGCTCAGCTGAGCCCAGAGCCTTTTCCCAGGAAGTTCTGGTTACTGTGTTTGAACACCAAACAAGAAGCTCACATTATTTCCCTGTGGGACTGGACTCCTTCTAATACAAGTGAGAGGTTGTTCTTGGGGCATCCTTCCTACTTTTCCAGGCTCTTCTGAACAGCAGCACTCACTCAAAGAGCTCGTCCTGCCAAGGGCAGTGATGTCTCACCTATTTTTGGCACGAGGGGAAAGCATGAGAAGTTGCACAACTTGCCTGTCTTTACGCCCAGGGCTTGGCTGATTTGGATGAAACCCAGTGGGGTGGATGGACACAACACAACACAACACACCAGGCAATGTCCCTGCTCACCAAAACCGCCTGGGGACAGGCAGTGATGGCACCAGTGACAGCACCACGCACATGGTGGCATCGATGGCACGTGTGGCCTCTCGTGTGTCTGCTCGGGTTTTGCCTCGCCTGCAGACAGAGTGGGCTTCGAATGTTTTCTCTCCTCAGCAAGGATCTGGATGAGGCTGAGGATCAGAATGAGAGTGGGACTCGACTCCTCTTTGCTCAAAGATTTACTGGGGAGTAAATCTTTTACTTTTCCAGGCCGCATTCCTTCAGCACAGAAATCCAGCTCCAGAAGAGGGTTTTGGGAGAGGCCCGCAAACGACGCCTCCAGGGCTGCATTCCTGTGCTGGTGGATGAATCATTCTCCAGTCCCACAAGGAAAGAGCCCATCTCTGATCCACTGAAGGCCAGGAACCAGTGGAGGGAGGGGATTGGAACAGGCTGGACTGGTTTCCAAGCTTCAGGCAGCTGAGGGAAGTGAAGGAGAGCAGTGAGCAGGGAGCACTGTGTGTGTTTGCACATCCCTGCCCCTCCTGGCAGCTGCAGCCTTTGCTCCCCCACGGGAGCTGCAGGGAACACAGGGATTGGGGAGCTGCAGGGGACACAGGGACTGGGGAACTGCAGGGGACACAGGGATTGNTGGATGAGGCTGAGGATCAGAATGAGAGTGGGACTCGACTCCTCTTTGCTCAAAGATTTACTGGGGAGGACTTTTCCAGGCCGCATTCCTTCCTCACAGAAATCCAGCTCCAGAAGAGGGTTTTGGGAGAGGCCCGCAAACGACGCCTCCAGGGCTGCATTCCTGTGCTGGTGGATGAATCATTCTCCAGTCCCACAAGGAAAGAGCCCATCTCTGATCCACTGAAGGCCAGGAACCAGTGGAGGGAGGGGATTGGAACAGGCTGGACTGGTTTCCAAGCTTCAGGCAGCTGAGGGAAGTGAAGGAGAGCAGTGAGCAGGGAGCACTGTGTGTGTTTGCACATCCCTGCCCCTCCTGGCAGCTGCAGCCTTTGCTCCCCCACGGGAGCTGCAGGGAACACAGGGATTGGGGAACTGCAGGGGACACAGGGACTGGGGCACTGCAGGGGACACAGGGATTGGGGAACTGCAGGGGACACAGGGACTGGGGCACTGCAGGGGACACAGGGATTGGGGAACTGCAGGGGACACAGGGACTGGGGCACTGCAGGGGACACAGGGATTGGGGAACTGCAGGGGACACAGGGATTGGGGAACTGCAGGGAACACAGGGATTGATTGGGGAAATGCAGGGAACACAGGGACTTGGGAACTGCAGGGAACACAGGGATTGCTGCTTGGATAACCTGCCTGGGGAGCAAAGGACCTGAGGTTTCTAAAGGATCACACTTTACACACGGGAAATGTGTGGTCTGAACAACTGAAAATCAGAGGTTTCTCAGGCACATTTTTACACTTTACACAGAAAATGGCGATTGTTCAATAAAAGCCCACGCCCCAGCTCTTAGCCATTTCAGCCAAAATCCAAACCACTTCAAATCTCCAATGACACAGGCTTGAAGTTATTTCCTTACATCCCCTTTCTTTTGTCCGAAATCCGCCTTCCCAGCTGGATTACACTTCCCAAGGTCTCTAACACTCTTCACCGGGGTGCTTTGCACCTCACACTCCCTGACAGCAGAGCAGCAGCAGGGAGGCCCTTCCTGCCTGCTGGGGGCTTCCACTTTTGCTTTTGAAGACGAGTCCAGATGCATCAGTTCCAGAAAATTCCAGCTGCAGATGTTCTTGTGCTCCCGGCGATGCAGGGGTGGCCAGAAGCCTCACCTGCAGCGTGGTGACAGTGACAGGGTGTGTGCTTGTCCAGACCAGGGCTGTCCCCACTGAGACAAGGGAGGTGTGAAGGATGCTGAAGAGGACACAGAGCTCCTCCCCAGCCGTGTGGGGAGTGTGCAGAGTTGTGTGCTGCTGGAGCCCCGTGGCTGGGCTGGATGTTCAACATCTTCACTAAAAGGAGCTCCCAGATGCTCCAGGGATCTTGCTTTGGTATTTGTGTTGGAGAAAGGGGAAGGGAGAGCAGATGGGGAGAGGTGGGGGAGAGGGGGAAGTGAAGTGAAAAGAGAAAGGAGAGGAGAGGTTCGGAGAGGAGAGGTTCGGAGAGGTTCGGAGAGGAGAGGTTCGGAGAGGTTCGGAGAGGAGAGGTTCGGAGAGGTTCGGAGAGGAGAGGTTCGGAGAGGTTCGGAGAGG